>CM045762.1:178577933-179049172 GCA_025200525.1 Camellia lanceoleosa
GTTTCCATGTGTTCGAATGGCCATGAAGATTTTACATGTTAAATGCATTTTGAACTCAAATTTTATGTTTAGGAAACCCAAAATTCACAAATTGCCTGCTTAGTTAAGTGGTGGCTCGAACCAACATTACGTAGCTTTCAAGATTGATTTGAACTCCAAAGTCAAGCGCTGAGTGAAGAAGTAAAGGTTCGAGCGAGCCTAATTTTTGCCTTTCACCGTTTCTAGCTGCAATGCCTTATTTTCTTTTCAACATGTTTCCAAAAGATGTTTTAAGTACATATTCTTCACTTCCATCTCTTTCGAAAGCATTCTTAGGCATGATTTATGAGTCACTAAGGATTAATAAGCTAAGAAACATCATACGAAGTGAATTAGAAACAAATATGTGCTCGAATCTAGAGCATAAGGGCAATAGAATAAGTTATGCAGCATGGAATGAATAAGCAAAGTTAAATATAAGAAAGCTAAATCATGTATGGCCATACATAAATAAGTAATATAAGACATGTTTTGTGCTATTTAAATTTGTGTTTATAGGTCAAGACTCAAAGACTCCACTCAACCATTCGAAGCCCTATATTGTGAGTAACTTATTGTAAAGTAAAAAGATATGTTCATATAAATTATGTTCCAAATGTGATTTGATAAGTTATGATTTCAAATGATATTTTGTTTACGAACGAGTGTCCTATGTTTGAAATCTATTATGACATCCATAGATAGTCCCAAGTCATAGGATGGTATGTTAATGTGGGTCCATGACATATATATGATTGGAGATCTGTAGCCACTTCATTGTGGTGATATGTCTTTAATCGCATTCTAACCATTACCTAGTTTAATGACGATGCGTGGATATGTTCTGGGATATACTATTATTATGTTCGATAGCATGAGGATGATTATGTTATGATTATGTTATGATCTGCTTTTATGATTATGAAATGTTCGAATTCATTCACTCAACCTCTTTTACATTGATGTTATTCACTAGGCTTTTAACTTCCACCGTATGTATATATATGTATAGGTGAGCATTTTGAGATCGTGCCCAAGACTTTGTCTGGACAGACTGTTCTGGTTACCAACCATTGTGTCTCACGAGAGGTTCCTAAGTGTCACGGTTATAAGATCCGTTGTTTCAGATATGAGACTTGTTTGTTTTTGTTATTATACTTAAGATGCTATAATGTGTAGGTATAATGTAAGAATGACTTGGATATGTATATAAAATTTTAAATATTCTGTTTATATAAGTCAAAGACAGCCTCATTGGACGATTATAATTATGGCTTTGCTTCCGCTAGCCCTTATTTTGTTAACTGCTTTGAGGCCGAGGTAATCTTAGGATTACGGCTTGCTATGACGCTAAACCTATAGGAGCGGGTTTGGGTCGTGGCATTGGTTGTTGGTAAGGATCGGATTCTTTGCCTTCAAGGCTTAGGTTCAATTCTCCTTGCAAGCAATCCTCCTTGGTAGGTGATCTATACACATGTCTTGAGTTTAATGATCAAAATATATTTTTTCACCAGTTTTAATTAATAAAAATAAACTAATAATTTAGATTGAAAACAAATCAAAATATTATAATTTAAATTAGTAAAATTAAAAATTTAGAATTTATTTTAGGAAAAATTACCAAAGAAATCCTATACGGTAGAAAGTTGAACCATTTAGTCCTACAAGTTTTCTTATGCACCATTTAGTCCCATTATCTACATCATCAACATCAACAACATTATTAACATCATCAAAACATTAGCTACATTAGCAACATTAACAAAACATCATACAAAAAAATGTGAACATCATCAATTTCTAGATCAATTCCTCTTGCGCCTCGACATAATTCAAACACAAACAAGATTGAATATGTACATACATCGATCACATATATATATATATATATATATAAGTCCTAAATGTGGATCAATGTTAAAAAAAAAAAAAAAACTGAATGTTAACTCAAAAGCCCTAAATGTCGATCATATATATATATAATCAATGTCATCATATATATATAAAAGCCCTAAATGTCGCATTTATCATCTTTCTTCAAATCCTTAATAATAAAGATGTCGATCGCGATGTTGGTTCCTATGTTATAATTGAGACGCAAGTATTATTGAGTATAGATTATTAATAAAGGAAACACATACATATTTATTTACATATACATATATGTATATATTATGTGTGTGAAATAGAAGAAGGGAGAGAAGTGGAGCAGACCAATGGAGAGAGAGAGAAGAGGACTTGGAATCAAGGAGAAGATTCGAGTTGCGACAACATTAGTACCCATCATCATCAAGTCGGCGATGTTAATGTTAATGTTGATGTTGCGTATCATTAATGTTGACGCTATGTAATAATGTTAATGTTTGATGTTGCAGTTGTATGTTGATGTTGATGCTGCGTAATATTAATGTCGATGTTGCGTATCATTGTCAATGTTTGATGTTGCAGGTTGTATGTTAATGTTAATGTCGAACATCATCATCAAATTGGGTCTTGTAAGAGAGAGAGAGAGGGGTGCAGGTTGTATGTTAATGTTAATGTTGCAGGTTGTCTGCTAATGTTAATGTATGTTGAACACCATCATCAAATTGGGTCTTGAAAGACAGAGAGAGAGAGGGGGGTGCAAGTTGTATGTTAATGTTGATGTTGCGGTGTTGTCCGCTAATGTTAATGTATGTTTAATAAAGATCATCAAATTGGGTCTTGAAAGAGAGAGAGAGAGAGGGGTGCAGGTTGTATGTTAATGGTGATGTCAATGTTGATTAACATTGGGATAGGACCTATCGGTTCATAAGAAAATTCATAGGACCAAATGGATTACAAGATATAAATTTAGGATTTATTGGTGCATGCCCCTTTATTTTATTACAAATTCAAATCGTGAATATTTTTTTTACTTGTCCCTAATAATAACAATAATAATAATAACTTTAAAAAAAATAATTTAAAACTCAACCTCACACTGCACTACACCGCACTACACGCTTTGGTTACAAAGGACTCTCTCTCTCTCTCTCACACACACACACACACACACACACACACACACACACACACAATACAGAGCTTGAAGAAGAAAAAGATGTCAAAAATTGTTGTATCCACCATTATTTGAAGAGCAATAGCTTATAATTGGCTATTAAAAGGTATGCCATTCTTATTTGTTTTGCTTTTGTTCTTTCTCTACTATTATTATTACAAGCCCTAGTTCTTCTCAGAATAACGAATCAACAAGGCAATTCGGATCTCAACGATTATGGAAATAGAGATGACCACACCATAATACTTGTGACTCTTTGCATTCGATTATTTCCCATGGCTTGGTGATTGATCCGCCTCGTAAGAAGGATGTACATCCGGAAGGTTTATTTTGAATTCAAAATGAAGAGACACAATTATATGAAGCATTGTGACTATTGGGTTTGAGACTCAATACCAATGGTTGTAACCATTGATAAAGATACATCATGTAACCTATAAATAGATGGTTAGAACCATGGAACAATACACTTGGAATTGCTAATTATTTTCTCTCTTTGTTTTCACTTCGATTGTATATTCTTCTTGCGTGATAAACACCTTCACGGAATTGTCAATATTCACCATTGTTAGTTTATCTATTAGTGGTATCACAACAATGTTAAACCGAGTATGCAAGTGTTTAATTATAATATGTAGGAGGCAAAATTTCAAAATTTATTTTTTCCAAAATTTAGAGAACAAATTGATAAACATAATGTCTCGCTTTCTATTTGGTTGTTCGGTCACTATAAGCACATAAACAACCCAACAAAGGCACCCAAAGGAAGTTTTTATGTTGGAAACACTGAAGAACAAATTATCAAATCAAGTTCAATATTGTCGAAAGTGTGAAGTTTTATAATTTTTATCTTCCTTTTCGTTATCGAAACACGTTTCCATCTTCTTCATTTTGTTCATTTCAAAATTTCAGTCGAGATGGTGAACTTCATTGTGAAAAACAACGAAGAATTGATTCTAAAAATTTGAGTTTTTTGTCTCTTGTCTTCAACGCCATTTCTGGAGACGACAACCTGAAGAATAAGACCGTTGGTGGAATTTGTTTATAACGGTCACAAGGCCTGTATTTGATTAGTTCTTGGGCCAAGTCCAAATCCAAAAAGCAAAGGCCCAAGAATTAAAGTTTATGTTCACAAATCTATTACTAGGTCCGATACTTAGGGTCATAAACTATTAAGCCCAAATTAAAAAGATATTTATCATTATCATTATCATTATTTTTTTTTTGTTTGGTATTTTGGCTGGTTCTTATTTGTTTCAAAGTCAAATTGAGTCATTCAAAAATTAAAATTTTCATAATTTAGTAAGGAACTCTGAAAGTCATTAAAAAAAAAAATTTGTATCCATAATTGTGTATATATATTTATTATTTAATAGTACACATTTATTTTATTTTATTTTTGATGGAAATTAAGAGTGCTATTGATGTTTCAAGAATTGAAATGCTTAATGGAAATAATTTCTGAGCATGGAAGCGTCACATTTCTTATCTTTTTACACATGAGAAAATTTTGTACACTCTATCTACTTATAAACCAATTGATGATTCTAATTGGGTTCAAAACAAGTGGATAGAGGATGATGCAATGACAAAGGAAACTATGTTAAATCATATGAAAGATAATATCATTCTGCTATTTGAAGCACATGAGACTGCAAGACAAATAATGGAGGCACTAGAAAGTACGTATGGAGTTCAATCAGACACTCAAATACAATTGCTCTTGAACAAATATAATAACACTCGTATGAGTGATAATGACAGTGTTAGTGATCATGTTAATCAAATGGAATTAAAGCTAAAGAATTATCCAAAGCTGATCACCCTTGTTGAACAAGATGCAAGTAACTACCATACTTAATAGTCTTCCATTGTCTTGGGATCATGTTGCTACGCCTCTAACACATAGTGGAAGAAAGATATCAATGGAAACTTTGCCAAGATTTTAGTTTTGGAAAAAGGACGAATAAAGCGAAGGCACAGAGAAGGCTTGTCTTCTAACTTGTTGATGGCACAATCTTCGACACAACCATAGAATAATTCCCACACGCCATTCAACAAGAGGAAGACTACTTATTTTAAGAAAGGATGGAAGAAGGATTCCAAAAACAAAGGGCAAAAACAACAAAACAAGAAGAACCACCATGCCCATGCTACAATTACGGTCATAAGGTCACATCAAAGCCACAGTGCCTTAACAACAAGCAAAGAAATGACATAACCCATTCCCATGACGGTTTCAAGCAATGGTAATTGAACCTTTATCAAATTCACGGTGGATTAATTCTACAGCAACTAGACACATAGTGCAAAGCAAAGAAATGTTCATGGATTTCACTAAAAAGAAGATTGGTGAACATAGAGTCTATATGGGCAACAACTCTTACAGTGATGTTTTGGGCATCAACAATTATAAATTCTCTGTTAATGGATCTTCCATCGTATTTCATGATGTGCTTTATGTACCCAACATCCGAAGAAATTTAATTTCAGTTCCAGTGTTAGCCCAAAAGGGTTTTGAGATTTCTTTTAAGCTTGACACAGTGTTGATCAAGAAAGAAAGTGTATTAGTGAAAGGTGTAAGAGTGAATGATATGTACTCTCTTCCTATTGATAATAATAAAGTATGTGTTTATGATTATTTGCATGTCTTTACTAGTAATAGTTCTTATTTATGACATTTAAGATTATGTCACATTAATAAAAATAAAATGTCTAGAGTGTGTAAAAGTGGACTTTTGCCTAAAGTATGTTCGATGATTTTGATACATGAAAATCATGTATCAAAGGAAAAATGACTAGCAAGGAAAATGATTTTTAAAACATTGAAATCATCTAATTACTTGAAGTAATTCACTCTAACATTTGTGGCCCTTTAAGAACTAAGACTCATCGAGGCATGGAATACTTTATTACTTTAATCGATACTTATTCAAGATATGGACACATCTACCTTCTTAAACACAAATCAAAGGCAATTGAAAAGCTTAAGGAATATAAGTTAGAGGTAGAAAAGCAACTTAGTCGGTCCATTAAAAACTTGAATAATGATAGAGGTGGCGAATATGAAGCCATGGTTTCTTTCGCAAAGAGAATGGCATAAAACATTTGTTTACAATGCCATATACTCTATAACAAAATGGGATTGCGTAAAGATGAAATTATACTTTAATGGAAATGACAAGATCTATGATGGCTCATCGATCTTCCTATTCATTTTTTAGGAGAAGCTTTGTTTACCATTGTGCACATATTAAATAGAGTCAAAACAAAGGCCAAACCTTTAACTCCTTATGAACACCGAATGGTACTAAACCTAATGTTCTAAATCTCAAAGTTTGGAGATGCAAAGCACATGTGCTTATTCCCAAACCTTTAAGGGATAATTAGGAAATAAAACTTGGGAATGCAAGTTTATTGACTATGTCTAAAATGGGAGTGGTTATCATTTTTACCATCTCAAACGTGATTAATAGAAAGTAGAGATGCTATTTTCTTGAATCTACTAATCTTGTTACTCTAATTAAACAAATTGAATTGCTTTCGAGAGAGTCTTAGGATTCTTTTCTCCCCTATTTGTCAAAAGAACCACAAGTTCTCACAAATCAACCTAATAGTGGAAAGAAAAGAAAATAAAGTGATGTTGTTTTACATGATCCGAATCTTGAGATAAGAGGGAGTAGGAGAGCAAGACGTCCATCTACGGTCTTAAAAGACCATTATGTTTTTCAAGTTGAGGAACTCAATAACTTAGTAGATGATCCTACTAATTACAATGAAGTAATAAGTAGCAATGACTCTACTCAATGGCTTCAGGTAATGAATGAAGAACTTGATTCGATCAAGAAAAATGATGTTTGGAAATTAACCGATCTCCCAAATGGAAGAAAATCCATTAATTGCAAATGGGTTGCGAAAGTTACTGATAAGGTGTGTTAAGGAAAACCTTCAGGAATGGGTCTTAGAGGAAGTACTGAACAATAATTTTGGTGCAGTCAAGACATGAGGAATGTGGTCAAAGTCGTCAATAGTGATTGGGTATGAACTATGAACTCAGCATTGAAAATTGATGTTTGTCACTTGAAATATAGTGAATTGAAGTCATCTAGAGTGTGTTGTCAATGGGAGAACACATTCGTATGGATGCAGTCAGATTAGTGGCAAAAACGTGCACACATATGGCCAAGTCACAATCGGACGCCGATCTATGAGGTAATTTCATAGATGAAAGTTGGCATGAGGTTAATTCCACACCATAATATGGTGTAACTCTCGCATCCTATTATTTCTCATGGCTTGGTGATTGATCCTTCCCGCCAAGAGGATGTAAATCTAGAAGGTTTAGTTTGAATTCAAAATGAAAAGACACAATTGTATAAAGCATTGTGACTATTGGGTTTGAGACTCAATACCAATGGTTGTAACCATTGATAAAGAGACATCATGTAGCCTATAAATAGATGGTTGGAACAATGGAACAATACACTTGGAATTGCTAATTATTTTCTCTCTTTGTTTTCACCTTTGGATTGTATATTCTTCTTGCGTGATAAACACCCTCACGTGATTATTGATATTCGCCATTGTTAGTTTATCTTTCAAACGATGTTGTTCATTCCTTCAATCGCATGCTCCAAATCTAACATTTGCCCCCAATTTCTCAATTCAACAAAACTTTAGTGACTATTACAAAAATGGGTCATTACGCCACCGCTTTTCCTCTTATTCAAGAAACAGCCTAAGGCATTTAGGTCGATATCTACACCTTCAACATTGTTATTCACTGTTACTGCTGCATTAATCGAGTCCATTTTGGGTTCTCTACTTTGGGTACCCTCTTCAAAAGAGGTTATACACTTGATGTAACTATCGTCAACACTCTGATAAATGGATTTGTTCTAGAAGATAAACTCCTCAAGATGTGGAGTTATTTAAGAAATTAATGATAAATAGAGAAATTGAACCCAACGTGGTTATGTATGGAACCATTGTTAATAGGCTATGCAAAACGGGGAACACTAGCAGGGATGTTAGTTTGCTTAGGATAATGGAAGAGAAAAGTTGTAAACCTAACGCTGTAATGTATACCATGATTATTGATAGTCTTTGCAAGGATAAAATGGTGGATGATGCTATGAAACTTTTTTCTAAAATGAATGATAAGGGTATTTTTTCTGATGTTGTCACTTACAACTCTTTGATTCATGGCCTATGTAATTTCAGCCGGTGGAAGGAGGCTACCGAAACATTAAGAAAAATGTTGGGTGGTAGTATTTCTCCAAATGTTTGTACATTTAGTGTGTTGGTGTATGCACTTACCAAGGAAGGGATGGCAAAAGATGCAGAGGGAGTTTTTGATGTCATGATACGAAGAGGTGTGGATCCTGTTGTAATGGCATACAATACTCTAATGGATGGATATGTTTGCAAGGCCACATGGATGAAGCAATTAGAGTGTTCAATACCATGGTAGACAGGGGCCTTCATCCTAATGTTTTTAATTATACCATTCTGATCAACATATATTGCAAGAAGATGAAAATAGATGAGGCCATGCATCTCTTTCAAAAAATACCTCAAAGGGGGTTGAAACCTAACAATGGAACTTTCAACGCTATGTTACAGGGTTTGTTTCAAACAAGTAGATGTTCAATCGCCATAAACTTTTTAGAGATGCATGTGATGCATAACTCCAAATTGTCAAACTTATGCTATCTTGTTGGATGGGTTGTGCAAAAATGGGAATATTGTAAAAGCATATTCATTATTTCGCTTAGTGGAAAGGAACAATTTAGATCTTGATATTGTTACTACAATATCCTCATTGATGGATTTTGTAAGGTTGAAAATCTTGATAGTGCAAGGGCTCTTTTCAATAGCCTTTCTTCCAAGGAATTACATCCTAATGTTAAGACATACACCCAATGAGACAAGGTCTTTGCGAAGAAGGTCTCTCGGATAAAGCCAAAGAGTTATTTGTAAAATGGAACAAAATGGTTGTTTGCCGTGTGATGTCACTTACAACACTATTATCCAAGGATTTATTGGACAACACAAGTGCTATGAGGCATTAACACTGCTCAAAAGGGTTTTTCACTTGATGCACCCACTTTTTCCTTGATTATAGATATACTCTCAACTAAAGGACAAGATCCTCGCTTCCAAGAAGTGATAAAGAAGTTCATGCCTAAAGATAGTCATGGCATGCAAGAGATTAAGTAAACTTAAGTCAGGAAGGTAAAACTACATTTATACCGAACCATATAGTCTATTCTAAGTGAAACTCTTTTCATTTTCATTTTTTATTTTTATTGTAATGTGATCTTTAATTTCTGAATATTACATTTTGAAGCCATAAGCATTGGGTTACTTCCAAAGAAAAGCAAAGGATCAAACATAGACTCTAATTAAAAATTTAAAAATTTACAAAAAACATATTTATTTCTCTTTGGTTGCCTCTTTTGCTTAGGTAACTATAATACAAATTTGATATTGGCTAATATTTCTGCATAACCTCTAGTGACATTAAAATTGATGCACTCAGTATCGTATGTTCATTTCCTTCTTACTCCTTCCTATGATGGAATTTTGTGAATTTCAGAGTCCTTCTTTTTCTTTTCTTTTTTCGTGTCCTGTTTCTGCAATATTCTCAACTGTTTCATCTTGGCCAACTTTTCCTCTTGATATCTTAAGGAGGTTCAAACACTTCCATACTTTGAGACTTTAGCTTGGACTAATACTTGTGAAAAAGTAAACCATTGGTCATTAGTAGAAGATTAAAATTTTCAAGGCCTTGATATGCATTTATCTTCACATCTATAACGACCCATCACGTAAAATGATTAGCACTTAATTAATTAAGGAGATTTGAATTTTAATTGCCAATTATTCTAATTCAATTAGAGATTTATGAAAATTATGGAGACTGATTCGTATGTGATTCTATTGATGATTTATTTTGGAATTAGAAATTGAAAGCTTAAATGGCTCAAAATAGTACAAATGGTAAATTGAATTATTTTAATTTCGAGTATCGGATCATATGGGAGTTAAATTAAATATTTGATTCAGATTTGTAAAACGGAGATTTGATGAATTGGGTCCGAATTGGAGTTAATTAAGTTATGAGAATTGGGAATTAAAATTATGATGAATTAAATTTATTTATGAGGCATTTAATTGGTATTCAGTTGAGTATGTAATTTATTGGCGACGATTTTGATGTTTAATTTGCAATTGAAGACCTTAATGATTTAAGAAATCAAAATTGAAGATGAAATTAAATTTAAGTCTATATTTGGAGCCTTTTGGGAGTTTGATTAAAATCGATTCAAATTGATACATTTAGATATAATTAATTGGGCTCTAATGAAAGTCATTTAGACTAATTAAATTATGTGGGATTGAGATTAGTTATAATTAATTAATTATGTGTTAATCAAGATTTATTAAGACTAAGTGTTATTTAAGTAACTTAATCTTAATCATAATATTGAATTATGGACTGAATTAGAATTGGGGGTGTAAATGGGTATGGGTGTATTGAAAAATCTGTACGTGTGTGTATATGAGTGATGTGTTTTATTTTTTTTTTTGATCAGCTATGAGTGATGTGTTGGAATTCAAAAAAAAAGTGCACGTGTGCTTGTGTGGTGTGAAGAGGTGTTATGTGTGTAAGTGTTATGTGTTGGTGAGTTATAGATGAGTTGTTTGTTTAGTTGTGCTGAGAGCTCACTTTAGAGAGAGAGAGAGAGTGTGTGAGTTCCAAATTTTGAAGAGAAGGAGGATTGTAGAAGAAGCTGAAAATTTAGCTAGAACCCTTTAAGCTAGGTAAGATTTTAGTCCTCAATTCTTGTAAAGGAATCATCTGAAGGTTGAATTCATGAAGTAATTGGGATTAATTACATGAAATTTGTTAAGAAATGTCAAAAAGATGATGAATAGTAAACTAAGTTCACACTCAAGGTTGCATGTCTCATGTTTCATCATTTTGAACTTGGTTTTGAAGATCTTGCATAACATAAGAGTATATATATATATATCTTGCATGTTTTCAAAAAATTATGGCTCACATGTTTAATTTATGTTTTGAAAATCAAGAAGAAATAGAATTGGTTGGATTTTGGTAAGTGTTTTATACATGCATCATGGATTTTGAAGAATTTAAGATGATCCATTTCATGTTTTGAAGAAAAGTTTTGACAACCATGAGTTCATGAAAATATGGATTTTGATTTTGATTAGTAACCTAAGCATGTAATCTAATTTAAGAGTCTTATTTAATTTAAACAAATTTTTGGTATATATTAAATTAGTTAGTTTTATTTGAATTACATATATTCAATGTTTGCTAGGAAATTGGCAAGAAAATGAAGAATTGGAGCTAAGATCGAGTTTATGAAGTTAAATTAGAAATTAATTATTTTGGGTTTAATTTGGAAAGTTATTGTTAAATTAAGCTCCATAAATTACATGCAACTAGGATTTATTGAAGATTTGATCCATGCAAAGGAGTTAGGTTCAAATTTATGGAAATTAATTTAGAAATTAATTACTTTGGGTTTGAATTTAGTTGTCTTAACATGAAATTGAGTTTCAATTGTACATGCATAATGAATTTTTTAGAGTTTTGGAAGATCAATTCATGTTTTAGAATTTGTGGGTTTGAAATTGGGCTTGATATGAAGAAAATGAATTAAATTTAAATTCGCATAAATATGGAAATATATTGTAATTTATATTTGAGGATCAAAAATTAGTTTGATTTTGATTTAATTCTATACATGCAAATATTTTTGAAAAGGGCCTTGTAGATTCAATTTTAAGTTTCATGAAACAAAGAAAGAATTGAAAGATGATTTTTAAAGTGAAATCCAAGGTTTAAATTTGAATTAAAATCATGGAATTTGGAAGTATAAGTGGAATTAACTTCAAATAAATGTAATTGGAAATGTTTTTGCATATTCGAGTGAGTCATGCATGAATTTGGAGCCCTGGTAATGTGTTTTGAAGTTTAAACAACATTCTGGAAAATCCAGAATTTTTCATCATCGCTCGAGCGTAGAATGCAAGCAACCAGTATTTTTGCAAACCAAGGGGTCCGCTCGAGCAACCAATGTTGTGCTCGAGCTAAGAGTCCTGCTTGTAAAATTTTAAAAGTAATTTCATATTTCAATTTTCGCTTTTCACTTCTAAGCATTCTTAGGCAAGAATTATGACTCAACAAGATCAATTAACTAACAATCAACATAAATTAGTTGGTTAAAGAAGAAGTCATTGACTTAGTAATAATTGATTAACAAGCCAAGTAAGAAATTGGTTTATTTAGAAAAGAATAATTTAGTAATGAAAGAATATGTGAAACGAAAACCGATTCATTTGAATAAAGAAAGAATAAGCGTGGTAGACCTTCGGATTATTTAGACAAAAGACAAAAAAGTGAAGTTTGATCAAGAATTAATATTGTGTTACAATGAGTATATGTTATGTGTTTGTGTAGGTCATGCGCTATCGCTTGCCTAATCTATCCGATTTGTTCCGCATTATTTGATCTGTTAGTGAGTCATCTGTGAGTAATAACTTTGTAAAGCTATGTTCAATTATAAGTATTTTCTGAATGGTATAAGATGACCTGTTCCTGAAATATTATTTTCTGTATGAATGAATTGTTGTCCAATGTTTCTGAAATATATTCATGGCATTCATAGCTTATGATGACATCTGCTATCTATTTTGTTACGCCTCAATTATGGGTCAACTGACGCCTCATGAGCCAACTGCTAGGATCCTTATGTATACGCCCCATTCATAGGCCAACAAAGATGTCTCATGAGCCAATCAGATCATCTTCGTGCACGTGAGTCAACTATATGCCTTTATGGTCGCCCTTTATGGATCAATCATGCTTTTATGGCCGCCTCTTTATGGGTCAACTGTTTCTGCTATGTATGATTAACTGCAAATTTTGATTATGAATATGATTCTGAATCTGTATTTGTTATGAACTATGACTTCTAAACATGATTATGAATCCATTTCTGATAACTACTGAATTATGTTTTTTGTAACTGTTATGGACAACATTCATTAAACCATTTACTCTGTTATTATTCACTAGGCTCCAGTTCACTGTTTATATACATGTATGTAGGTGATCAGGCGCGTGACCAGGCTTAGAGGCCTCTACCTGGAATCAGTTTTTGTCAGCCAACCTATGTGCCTCCCGTGGAGGTTCCGGATATGTCAAGTGGTCATGACTATGTGATTAAAGTTTAACTTTTGTTTTCTTATTTGATTAAACAAGTCTTTGTTTATTTTTTAAATAGGGCTAAGTCCCTTTTTGTCTAATCTGTATATATATATATGATGACGTGAGGATGATGTGTAAATATGTCCATGAAAAGTTTCAAAATTTTCCGTCTCATATAAGTTTGCACAGCTCCATGGACGTTGTGTATTTATTATTTGCTTCCGCTAGCCCCTAATATTTTGATTTCTGTTTAAGAGGCCTTCGGTAATCGACGGATTACTGGCTGGTTACGACGCTAAACCTATAGGGGCGGGTTTAAATCATGACAACATCTATGAAAATATATATGGGATATGATAGGATAGGATATGATTTGTAATTTATCCTCTTTTTTGGCTTTAATGATGTCTTCCTTTTAAGGAGATTCCTATGTTTTTAATTTCTAGAGACTAAAGAGTTATGTGATTTTGTTTTTGTTTTATTCCTTTTTCTTTTTTTTTTCTTTTTTTCTGGTAATTTTATCTCTTGTTCTCATATTTAATAATTTTTTGAGGTTTTCAATCAAAAAATAAGATGAAGTACCTCTTTATAATACACTCCAAGAACTAAAAGGGTAATGTTGTTCTTATGGAATGTTTGAATAACTATAATGAACTTTGGAGGCGTAAAACATTGGCAATGAGGATCAAGATCATCGATAAGCCTTTTTGCTCCAAAGGAAAATAGAGTCCTAGTTTATGTTTAATTATAGTTCGTTTTCTTTTAATCATTTTTTTTTTTTTTTTGGAAAGCCAATGCTTCGATAGTTTTTACTTTTCCGAACATGGTTGAATTATGGTCTATATGTCTCCTTTTGTAAGTTAATGTAATTAATTCTTATAAATGATCTGTTATTGGTCTGGTCAAAGCATCTAAGATTCCTAGTTTCCACTCTTGGGAGGCTAATAACTAATAAGAGTAGTCCAACAGATACATCTATGTATGAGCTTATTAAATGATGTATGGATTTGAATTTATCACCAAAAAAAAAAAATGCGGCGTGGGTTCGAGGGAATTTGAGATTACTTTTGTTTGGTGAAATTGAACTCCTAAGAGGATGAAGCACAAGGATTCTAATCAAGATTTCTATGTTTGTCACTCTTTCTTCTTCTCATCAACTCTTTCCAACCTTGGAATCTTATTATCATAAGCCTAATCCTTAACTTAACAAAAACTTGGCCTTAGCAATTAACAACCACATAGAGTAAAGAAAAAAGAAAAAAATACAACAAAAAAAAAAAGAGAGAAAACTATGGCCGAGTTAGTAATTCTTCCCAGGTTATTATTTTGTCCCAAAATAGTCATTGTTCGTTGCCAAAACTCTACCAACTACACTACCTAGTCCTAATGAACCCTATCATTTTCGCTATTTACTATCCTATTATTTAATTTGTTTTCTTGGATTTTCAGCAGCTTAATGGTAATAAGCTTAACAGCTTATCACATTTGAATCTAATCCTATCCCAATTCCCTTTTATCCTTATATTTGGATAGCCTTTATTTTATCTTTAGTATTTAATCTTTAGAATAATGAAACCACATGCTTTCTAAAACTTTAAAGCCATGAGCTTTCTTTTATTCCAACCTCTTTCTTCCATTTTTCAGAAACCCTACAACCTTTTTGAAATCGTTGCTCACCATTCAACCAATTGTGAGATGCACTACTTTACAGTCTATTATATCTTTTCTCTTCATCCATATCTTCTTTTATTATGTTGATTTAAAAGCTTATATGATTGAAGTTTTTTTCTTAGTAGAATTTCATGCTACAATAGTGTAAAGAAGTATCCACTAGTAGTACTACCAAAGCGGGAGGTAGAGGGGATGGACTACACAATAGAATGTTTATTACTAGAATGCGTATTTTCTATTTCATTTCCTGTTAAATTTTGTGATATAACTATGTTTCATTGTTGAATTATCTTATCGACATTAAGTGTTTGGAATAAGTATTCAGCAAAGAACATTGTTGAGACTACACTTGTCACCCATTCTCTTCCCTTATCGATTGCACTAGTTTACCTCCTTTAACCCCTTGTATTCTATTTCATTGTTTACCTGCTTTTGCTTATTGCTATCACATATTCCTCTTTCTTGTTTGATGCAATGCTTATACTTTTTGCTACCTTCCTCTCTTTTCTCCATTACATGATGAAATTTGGTAAACCATAGTACTGTCTCTCTCTCTGGGCTAAAATAAAATCAAATGCATGAAGTATATGAATTAATGTAGGCCCTGCTGTTGAATTGCTTCTTTTGTGTGACATGTTTGTTACTTGTAAGCATGATTGTGCAACTGAGATCTTGATACTCTGTAGTTGAAGCTAAGAATAATGCTTCAAGTCATGGTGGGTTAAGGTATATAAAAAACCTAAGTGATTCGTGATTAGATCAAGATTTAATTGTACCAATTCCCAAACGATTAAAACTAACAATCTAAATCAGTTAGCACATACGAAAGTGATTTAGATTGTCGCTTCAAAAAATAATAAATCGACACAAATGATTTTTACGTGGAAAAGCCACAATTGGAGCACCTCCAATTGTGATTAAAAAACCATGGAAAAAACGCCACAAATCAATCCACTATGAAAGGAAAACATAGTACAAATATACCAAACAAATTACCCAAACGCTGTCAATTTGTCTTCAACAATCTATATCTCTTTTACCACAATCTTCGTCTCAAAATTGATCAGAATGATGTTCAATGACTGGGCACAACATCAAACTCCTTCGAATACTCCACACTTGAATCCGGATTCCACCGAAAAAGAACACTCTTGAAGTCGAATAATCAAACAACTCTTTGATGTATACTCGTCAAACTATGAGTATAATACTCAATCAAACATTAAAGAAAACTAGCAAAATAGCCTCAGAAGAAAACCCTAGAACCCTCAAAGAAGATCCGGAAGTCGTGCCTAGATTTGGAGTAAACAAAGAAGCTTTTATAGTTGTTGGAATCGCGATATCCGCTTGAACGAGGAATGGTCACCGAAGGGGATACTAAAATGCTTGTTCCAAACTAGGGTTCACACTCAAGATCAAACTTACGCCAAGCAAAACACACCTCACAAGATTTTTATGATGAGCCAAAGTATCGAGAAGGTAAAAACTCCGCCGAGCGAAAGACCAAAAACAAAGAAAAAAACAACTCAATTAACCCAAGCTTGTTCGCAAAATTGGGAATAAGTAGGACCTAACAAAGATATATGTTATGGTAGATGTAAAATTTGTCTTTGTTGTGAGAGAAGTTTTCAGTCTTTACTATAAAGAAAGTCATGAATGGAATATCGGTAGAAGAACGATGTGGCCGGCTAATGAAATCTCTTCTCAAAAATACAAATGTTTGTTGGAAAAAATGGGTTTTTGGTGACTTTAATTAAATATTAAAGTGGGTCCCAATCATCTATTGTGTTGGGTCCAAGTGGGTCTAGATACTTTGTAATGAGATCTTTACACTACAAAAAAAATGGCAAAAAACCATTGAGAATTGAATAAGAAATTGCCTCATGAAGTTAGCTTCATGAAAGAGATATTGGGATTAGTATGTAACATCTATCCCACATTGATTATAGAGGAATGCATTGAAAAGTATTTAAATCGCTTTTTTGGCTAAAGGGTGTGAGCCCTTTGGGCATCCAAATTTTTTAACTTTCCGAAGGAAGGGAGTTATAGATGCTTCGTAGGATAGGCTTGGGCCAAAACTATGGTCCAAGTTGGTTATGCAAAAAGTGCCACACATGCACGCGTCACCCGGTCCGGGTCCGTGGTCCTTGGTCCTGGGCTTGGGCCGGTGGTCCACTAAACTCTATATATTTTTTTCCGCATCTAGGGTTTGGTGTGGTCACATAAAGATATTATACACATGTGTATAATATGTTTTAACTCCCTAATATTGCAAAGGTTAATGGTGCATTAGTGACCACCATAAAGGTTGGAGACTTCTCCTCTCTCCTATCCATATATAAATTGAGACCCTCTTGTCAAGTTTCAACAAAGAAATTTTTGTTTCCATTTTACAAGTCAGTTTACTAGAAAGTTCCTACAGTGAGAGAGTGCTACCACGGTATTTGTACGCTAAGCTAGACAGAGGATGCTTCGCCAGAAGTTGGTTTTTAACCGTCAGATCTTGAGAGATGACGTTAGAATTCTTCAAGCACTCAATTCGTGAGGCAAAGGAAAATTTATTTTAAGGAAACTGCTACCGTGCAGGCTTCAGTTTTCTTTCTTTACCATTTTAATTTATTGGGTATTTTTGTTTTAATTTAGTTGTAATTCTCAACATGTGTTCTTGGTATATAATTTTGATTTATTCGTGAATCTATTTATTTAATTTCACAATTTGGACAATAAGCTTAAAACAAATCTTAGATATTTTCCATGAAATTGAATTGATAGATTCATATATAATGTAATAGTGGGAAAAAATAGATTTGCCTTGAACATGATTCTGTTTATATTCTTGCACATGGTTCATCCTAATGAGGAACTTAATATAATTTTATTTTTTAATAAACAAATTCATGACTGTATGAATGCTCCTATTTTATTGTGTGCACTGGTTGCATCATTGTTGTCAATGTCCTTCATACCTATCTTGCTATGGTTTGTTTCCTTAGGCTTCAATGCATGTTTATATTTTATTTATTTTTAAATATATATATATATATATATATGTATATGTATAGACTTTCAATGTCTTGATTAGGAACTTACAATAAGTAATATATATGTTTGTGTGACTGTTATAGAATATATATACTCACCAGCATGATTAGTAGCATAATATAAATAGCTATTTACTTGTTGATTATTACAGTTCCGGATAATTAGAGTTGTATGGTTTTGACTAAAGAATTCAATTGCATGAGTTTTAGTGTCTATTACATGAAAGTTATTCAATTAAATGGCCACTATCAATGATGTTGCTGCTGCTAGCGCTTTGTCAACCCCAACTGTGACCTCTATGGTTAATCCAACTGCTCTGACCTCTATGGTCAACCTTGGTGTTACTCCGGCTGTTCCAGGAGGACCGCTCAGTCACCATGAGCGCCTAGAGAAATTTGTTGGGGTTAACTTCAAGAGATGACAGCAAAAGATGTTGTTCTACTTGACCACGCTAAACCTTGCAAAGGTTTTGAGCGAGCATCCTCCCGTCGTGGCAAAGAATGAACCAAGCAGGCAGAAAGTCATGGCACTTGACACATGGAAGCAGACATACTATCTTTGCGGGAACTTTATGTTCAACAGCTTGGCAAACTCACTCTATAGTGTGTTTTGTGCGAAGAGCTCAACAAAAGAGTTATGGGAATCTCTAGGCAAAAAGTACAGGACTGAGGATGCCGGGCAAAGAAATTTGTGGTTGGCCGGTTCATGGACTTTAAAATGGTAGATTCAAAAATTATGATAAGCCAAGTCTAGGAGTTCCAAGTGATCTTGCATGAAATTCATGCTGAGGGGATGCCTTTGAACGAGTCATTCCAAGTTGCTATGATCATTGAGATACTTTCCAATGGTTGGAAGGACTTCAAGAACTACTTGAAGTACAAGCGCAAGGAAATGTTAGTTGAAGACCTGATTGTCCGACTCCGAATTGAGAAGGATAATTGAAAAAAATGAGGGAGTACCTCCTCAGTGAAGGCCAATGTCATTGAGCATGGCAGATCTGCTGGGGTGAGGAAGAAGCACCCTCTAAACAAGGGCTCAAAGCTAGGGCCAAGGAGTGGTGTTGCAAAGAAACCGGCATACAAGCCACAGGAACCTGGTTATTGGTTCTTAGAAAAGTGCTACAACTGTGGTAGTGAGGGAAATCGGGCTAGTGACTGCCGTAAGCAGAAGAAGCCATACAAGACCAAACCTCGTGCTCACATGGCAGATATGCAAGAGCACTCCCATGATGAGGATGACATGCACTTGTCTGTCGTTGTCTCTGAGGTGAATATGGTGGGTTCAAACCCAAGAGAATGGTGAATTGATACTGGGGCTACACGCCACATCTACTTTAAGAAAAAGTTGTTTAAAACTTTTGAGCCGATTACAAACGGTGAGAAGTTGTTTATGGGAAACTCTGCTACCTCAATTGTTGAGGGGAAAGGAAAAGTGGTCCTAAAGTTGACCTCAAGAAAAGAGCTGACCTTGAACGAAGTCCTGTATGTTCCAGACATTCATAAGAATCTTGTCTTAGGGTCTCTTCTCAGCAAACATGGTTTTCGCATGGTCTTTGAGTCCGACAAGGTCATTTTGACTAATAGCAGAGTGTATGTGGTTAGGGGTTATATGTTGGGGGTATGCTTAAACTCAATGTAATGACTGTTATCACTACTACAAAAACAGATAAAGATCACACTTTTTTTGTGTGATATTTGTTATTTAATTACACCTTTTAAGTTTTATTAAAGTGTGATCTTTGGGAGTGTGATTAAAATGGGTCATTTTTAATCACACATTTTAAGTGTGATTAAAAACATTTAGATCACACATTTTAAGTGTGATTAATAACTAATAAAACATGTGATAATAAACATTTAGATCACAGATTTTAAGTGTGGTTAATATCTAATAAAACACGTAATTAATAATCAGATAAGATCACATGTTATATGCATTTGAAGAATGTAATACACACTATATACTATATTTCAAATCACAACCATATATTGAATGGAATAACGTCATATATTTCATAAATGAAAGTTAAATGTTCAAAAAGTATATACAAAGGAATTAGTAAAAAGTTTTTAACTGTGCTTACATATATTAAAAAAAAAAAAAAAAAAAAAAAAACTTGAAAAAACTAAGTTGTTGAATTCTTTGACCATATTTTGCATTTCTCCAAGAAATTTCTGACCTAAAAAATAAAAACACAAATTAATTCAAAAACGGCTAGAAGCATATGAATAAACTTAATATTTTTGTAGAGACTTACAAAAGACGAAAATTGAACATTTTCTCATCACACTGACTCTTCATCTCTTGCATCAATAGAAAAGGAATAACAACTTTGATTGTTACTAATATAAAATGTTTGGATTACTATATATAAATATGACATATACATAGAATCAATAAATCCAAAATGAAAATCTTCAATGTATGATCAGATATTTTAAAGTCATAAAACCAAATATACATAGAATCAACAAATCTAAAATGAAATCTTGAAGTGATTATATATTCTTTACCAACTAAAGAAATTGTTGATTAGTAATTTAAAGAAAGGAAGTTATATCATACTTACATTGGATTTCAACTCATACTCTTTAGTACGAAATTAATCTATTCAACCCGCACTTCATCAAGTTCGATTTCCGTGTAAGTCTTTTTTCCATTGAACTGCAAGAGGTTATTTACAAACAATTAGATAATGAAGAAGATGTACAAGTATCATGAATATAATAGTAATAAAAGTTTAAAATTTATCTCACATTTTGTTTTCTTAGGATGCTTTGATCTCTAATGAGGTCTTTCATATACTGCATTACATAAAACCCACATTCCACGTTTGTAGATTGTTGCGGGGACTACATAAAAGTATTTTCATTATTATTAGAAACTATATATAAAGTGTTATGATCAAGCTGAACAATCATTATCATAAATATAAGTATGATAAAATTAGAGAAAATGATATTGATTACTTGAACTACTTTCCAAACTGGATTGGTCCTCCTCCTCCTTTGGATAGTTTCATAAATTTTCAAAGCACTTTACAAAAGAAATTCCATATGTCAAAATATTTTTAGAGTAACTCAAATTGCTTTAAAATGTACGAACTAGCCAAACTTACGTGTTTATTACAATTTCAAAGCTTGTGTTTATTTTAGAATTAATCGGATCAAGCAAGTACACAATCATCAATGTTAGATCAATGACTAACAATATCTAATGGTACCTACAATTGAACAAGTCACAAGTATAAGCTTAATAAGTTTATTATCATTTGAACACATGAAATAAATAGTTTTAGATAATTACCCAATATTATAAGGAATTAAAATCAATTATTCTAGCATAGCCTCCTCTAATCTTCTTGCAAGCAACACTGATTTTGATTTCTCCCCAGCCATTGTTTTTCCACTAACGACACAAGGGTTAACAAATACAAATTGTTTCCTCCAATTGGAAGCCTTCAACACTTGATGGAGATGACTAATAAAATAAACAAATTTTAATTAAATTCGTAATTCATAAAATCTGCAGAAATAACTATTGATGTAGCAAATTTTCCTTACCATATGTACAACATGACACATGTAATAGATAATTCTTTTACATGACATATGGACTCCATGTCTACTCTTTGAAGTTGGATATTGATCTTCTCCCCAAATATGTCTTTCTCTAGTGGAATGTCTATGGCTTCATCATACTTGATATGCTCAACTAATAAAACAAAAGATTGAATGGATTCTTGATATTTTCCACATTCAACATTAATTGAAGCTCCCTAAGTTTAAAATTTTCAAAATAAACAAATATAAGTCAACTTTAACTTTAAGAAATTGTAATAAAGTTTCTAAGTTTGAATATTTTACCTCATCACCGACCAATACAAGATTTTTGGGCCAAGCAACAAAAAATCCCACTGTTTCTCCAACAATAAGCATCTCATCCGATAGGTATAGGAAGAGGGCATCTTTTTGAATAACAACTTCAATGCACACATCGCTCATTAGATTCTCCTAATGGCACCGTATGAATGGCTTCATTGTGTTCAATTCTCTCATACACCGCACCATGAGCAACAATATTTTCAATGAAACCTATCGCGAGTTTACATGGTTTTCCCTATAACACAAAGTTAAAAATGTAACTTCTAATAATATCACTAATGATATTAGAAATTATAACATCAATAGATAAAAACTACACACCTTTCTCTTATTTTGTTTAGGATCTTGAGGTGGAATGTCGTCCTTAGTTCTTACCATATTTTCTGCGAATAAAGAATCATGCTGAAAATTACCTCTACCACCACTTTTCAATGTGTTTGAACATTTGCTCTATAACAAACACATAGATAACAACAAAAGCACTAATAAAATTACTAACAGTATTAGAAAATATAACAACTTTAGGTGTTCTAAATGCTACACACCTTTATAATCTTTTGGGTAAGAGCTTGGGGTGGAATGTCATCCTTAGTTCTCACTCTGTTTTCTGTTAAGAGAAAATCAGGCTGAAAATTTCCTTCATAACCACTTCTCAAGATGTTTGAACTAACATGTTCAGATTCTGGTGTATATGGTATTTGTTGTTCCACTGCACTAAGCCTAGCTTGCCATTGTACCACCACTGCCTCAAGATCATTACACTTCTTCTCCCAATGTGACTGATTCCCATGTCCAGGCAAGTGAAAGTAGGTGCTAGGTGTGACAGAATTTCCTACACCCCTTACTTGACTAGAAGATTCAGGAGTACCCAATGCCATAGTAAGAATGTCATTGCATCCTTCGATCTTTAAACTCCCATCACTTTTTTGTTTGGTCAACTCATCCTACAATATTACATTACTATATAAGAAAGATGAACAGTTAAGATAATATAAAATAAATGCAACCAGTACACACAAATATCTTACAATTCTCGTAGCTTGCTCCATAATTGTCTTGTCATCATATTCTCCATTTTTATTTTGACGAGCCTTTTTCCATAGAACGCTTTTGTCCAAATCTTCAGTAGATCCGGTCATACGTTTCTATCAATTAAACATACATCAATTTTTCAAAATAATGATACCAAAATTGTTATTAAATAATAAAATTTATAACCACTTACATAGTCTTCTTGAAAGCAAGCATAGCCCTTTCGACTAATTCTATGGTTATACTTATTTTGACTTTGTCTCCATTTCTGAACCTGGCTCAAAATCTTTGAAAATGTAACACACAAAATTAATCCAAATGTATAGCATTTAATATTTTTTTTAGGTGAATAAGTCATAAAATAAAACATAAAATTTACAAGATTACAAGGGGCATGCCACTGTTATTACAGAACTATACGAAGTTTGATGGGTCTAGCATTTAATACTGACATTTTAAATAACTAAAGTTGGATTATTTTTACCTCAAACTCTTCTGATAGTCGCCTTTCAAGAAATGAGTCCCAATGTCTTTCTTCAATGAATCCATAAATTGCTGGTGGGTTTGATATGATCTCAGGATTGGACTTGTTTTAACGTATGTACTTGGTAAGTTCTTTCTTGAATGTCCTCCATTTTAAACAAATTGAGGATAACACATTTTTCTTACTTCTTTCATCCACTTTGTATGTTAACTGAGTAGTCAAAAAATATAACATTATAAAATTCTAATTTTGATTGCACGTAAATACATGCTAAAGTGTCTTACTTACCTCCACACAACTCCATAATTTTTCTTTCAGTTCAGCTGGTACCTCAAACCAGTCTTTATAGCATATCGGAATCATTGTGCGAGCCAACACCCCATGATAGCTTGAACATTTGATTGAATTGTTTCCAATCAATTGACCATTCTCGTTATAGTCAATGGCTTTTCGTACACCAGAACTCCTATCCTTTATGACATCTAGTAATGTTGTTGAACCTCTGCCTTTTCTTTTATTAGATGCTGGTTCTATTACTGGTAACCACGCATCCTCTCCATCAGTAGGCAGGACATAAGAAGCATCCATCCTATGAATAAAATAAAATAAAAATTTAAGAAAAAAATGTCAAATAGTTAGACAATTAAATATAAAGACATAAAGAAAATAAATATAAGTCAAACATTTTAACATGAAAATACAATACTTAGACATACATTCTTACAAAGACATTTTTTTTTTTTTCATCATGGATTATCGAGCCAAGTTCCTTCACAATCTCCTCGCATGTAAGATGACATAGAATCATCAGCCACATCTAATGATTCAACTTCTGGCAAAACTTTTGTAAAGCCATGATGCTCTATACAAAAATCATTGAACTCATCATCCTTTTCACAAGAATATTGTTTTTGAGGAGGTTCTAGCACAACTGACCATCTCGGATCAAGTTGATCTTGTACATAAAAAACTTGCTTAGCTTGTGAAACCAAAATGAAGGGATTGTCTTTATGGCCTATTCTCCCTAACTCAACTAATGTGAAACCCAACTTATCCACTCTAATTCCCTTTGTATTGTCAACCCAATCACACTTAAATACTAGAATCTTGAACATATTGTAGTCAAGTTGCCATATCTCAATAATAACTCCATAGTAACTGTCACAACCCAAACCAGCCCTTATAGGTTTAGCATCAGAATCGCCAAGAATCCTGAGATTACCGAAGGCCTCTGAGATAGATTAACATAATATTAGGGCTAGCGGAAGCAAATAACAATATACAACGTCCATTGAGCTATGCAGACTTATATGAGATAGAAAAATTTTAAAATTTTCATGTACATATATACACATCATCCTCACGTCATAATATATATACAGATTAGGCAGAAAGGGGCTTAGTCCCTTTTTCAAAATACACATGACTTGTTGAACCAAACAAGAGAATATAACTTAAACTTTAAATCACATAATAATAACACTTAACATATCCGCAACCTTCATGGGAGGTACATAGGTTGGCTGACAAAACAGATTCTAGACAGATGCCTCTAAGCCTGGTCACGCGCCTGATCACCTTCATACATAAATAATAGAGTGAGCTAAAGCCCAGTGAATAATAACAGAGTAAAGGGTTTTAATGAATGGGTCCATACAGATTCAGAAATCATAATTCAGTTTTATCAAATTCATACTTGTTCAGATCATGTACAGACAGAAATCATAAGTCGTGATTACATTTACGTGATACATCCATTAGCATAACAGAATATGACGCATAAGCGTAACAGAACAGGACGCATAAGCGTAAGGTTATGAATAACCTAGTTCCAAGAAGGAACCTCCGGATCCGGGTCATAGAACAGGACAGCTAAGCCCCCATGGCGGGCCTCCGGTACGGGTAATAGTGCACAGACAGGACGCATATGCATGAGGTTACGAATAACCAGTTCCATAAAGGAACCTCCGATACCGGGTAACTCAGAATATCACATGATACTAAGGATGTCACTTAATACATGTCGAAATTGGACAATCATTCATTGTACGTAACATATCATTTCGTAAAATAGATCTCATTTTGTCACACGTAAAATAAGTACGCTTGAACATATCTTTACTAAGTTATTACTCACGCTTGGTCAGTATAAATCGCATAAACCGACATATCAGAAAATCAAGGCATAATGGCGTGTGACCTACACAAGCACATAACATATACACATTGAAATATAATATTACTCCCTTGATTAAACTTGTCCTTTCTAGTCTTTATAGTCCGAAGTTTTACTACGTTTATTCTTTCTCGTTTAAATAAACCGGGTTCTTATTTCACATATTCTTTCATTACTAAGTCATTCTTTTCCAAATAGATTGATCCTTTACTTGACTACTTCAACAATTACCACAAGATCAATGATTCATTCCTTAACTAACTAATCTATGTTGATTAGTAGCTTATTAATCTTTATTGAGTCATAAATCATGTCTAGAATGTTTTGGAAAGAGATGAGGTTAAAAATATGAACTAAATGCAACTTTCCAAAATGTGCTGAAAATGGGTCTCCGCTCGAGCGCCACTTTGGCCGCTCGAGCGGACTATAAAATTTGAAAAACTACTGGAAGGTCGATTTTCACGCTCGAGCGGACAACAAAAATTCTGAAATTCCAAAATTGCAATTAAAGTTCAAATTTGGTATTCAAAGCTTCAAAACATGTACTTTGGTGTACAAACATGGAGAACCATTTATTAAAGTCATAAATTACTAAATCATCTATTCAAAAATCATCTATTCAAAATCATGCCCCAATTGCCAAATTTAGTTTTAATTCATTTTCTTCGTATCAAATCCAATTTCAAGCCCACAAATTTTAAAACACGAATTAAATTTTCAAAACTCTTGAAAAATTCATAATGTACGTACAATATTGGAACTTAATTTCATGTTAGGACAAATAAATTCCACCCGAAGTAATTAATTTCTAAATTAATTTTCATACATTTGATCATAGCTTCAATTTCTCATTTTCTCTTTAATTACATAAAATTGGCCTCAAGTTCTTTCTATTTTCCTTGAAACCATGAAATTAGAGTCATGAAACTTCTTATAAATTTTCCAACTAATTTCCATAATCTTAAACTCAACTTAATTTGTAACCTCAACTTAATTCGTAATCAAAATGTGTTTAATTTAAATAAAATCTTAAATCACACTACAAGCATGGATTAAAGAAAATCTAATTATAAAATCAAAGCTTTAACTAGCGTTAGGATTAATTCTAATTTTTCATAAACTTGATGTTCATAAAACATTTTCTTTTTCTCTTCAAAATATGAGATTGAATTAATCCAAATTTTTCATAATCTATGATGCATGTATAAAACACTTATCAAAAATCCAACTAATTCTACATTATCAAGCTCAAATTATAATTTGACTTTTTAATTAATATCAAAACTCAATCCCAAACTCACAAGCTTTAAACTATGGATTAAAGTTCTAAAATCTTGAAAATCCACAATGCATGTATGAAATTTCATTTCAAAATTAAGCCAATTCTAGATTGTCAAATTTTAAATCATAATTTATTTCTTGATTTATCCCAATTTAGATTTAATTAATTTTTCTTCATACCTAACCCAAATTTAATCTCATAAATCTTTTTACACATGGATTTAAATCTACAATCTTGAAATTTCAACATGCATGCAAGGATGAGTTTCAATTTGTGAAGAATAATAGAAATCAAACTTTAACTAATTAATTTCCAAATTTAATTTCATAAATTTAAATCTAATTTAATTTCTTGCTCAAAATCTATTTTCTTACAAACCCATGGAATTGGTTCCATAACTTTTTTAATTTTAGCTTTTAACTAAATTAACCACAAAAATTAAGACAAATATTTACCTAAAATTGGTGAATTCTTGAGCCTTCTCTCTTAACCTTTTATTTTCCTCAAGCTTTCTTTTCTTCTTTCCTTCCCCACGGTTTGCTTTCACCAGATTTGACCACAATGCATAGATAAAGAAGTTCTCTCTCTCTCTCTCTCTCTCTCTCTCACTTGAACTCACAGCATACATCTAACAAAGACAAACACTTTTTTTTTTTTAGCTCATTAGCTATACACACACAAGCCCACTTCTCTTGTTGACACATAATGCACACATGCACCTTGGTCAAGCTTCCAGCACACCACTTATACACACACCCACTATTTGCTCAATACACCCATGCTCATTACACCCTTTAATTCTAGATTCTATTTATGTTTAGAATTTATTTAATTAAGCAACACTTAGTCTTATTAAATTTCAATTAGTACATGATTAAATTAATTATGACTAATCATAAATCCCTCATAATTTAATTGGTTCAATTTGACTTCCACTAAGGCCCAATTATTTATGTTTAATTTTATCAATCCGAATCAGATTTCTAATCAGACTCCCAAAAGGCTCCAAATATTAAATTAAATTTATTATCATTATCAATTTTGATTTCCCAAATCATTCAGGCCTTCAATTTCTAATCAGACTCAAATTTTTAACCATAAATTACATCTTCAAATTGGACACATCATAATTAAATTTAATTTATAATAACCACAATTCACAATCCTCATGACTTAATCAACTCCAATTAGAACCTAATTAATCAAGTCCCAATTTTACTAAACTGAATCGAATATTTAATTAAACTCCCAAATGGGTCCATAATTAAGATTAAATTGATTCGACTTCTTAACTTCACTTACTTAAGCCATTTGGACCCTTAATTTCTAATTCCAAAATAAACCTTCAATAAAATCATATACGAGTCAGATTCCACAATTCTCATAACTCCCAAATAAATTATAATACTCAGCAATTAAATCTCAAATCCTCTTAATTAATCAAGTATTAATCATTATACGTGATGGAGCCGTTACAGTAACTCATATTAGTAAACACTGGGTTCTTATCCTTGTAACCTGTCACATGCATTGTTGTGGCCACTAAACTAACTCCACTGTTTTGGCTAACTCGTGAGTTATCCCGATCTTTTGTGTGATAACGGCAACCATTGATGATATAGCCAGGGAATTTTATAACATCCAATCGAGGTCCTTGTGCTATCCACTTCAAGTTATTTGAGATATTATTTTAGCCACTTAATTCCTTTGAGACCTGTATATGGTTGAATAGTTAGGTAACTTTTTCTTAATAATATTTGCTATTAGAAAAAGATAAATGTTGAATTAGCACAATACCTTTTCACGAAGCCAATACATAAATGTTTTATTATGCTTAATTTGTAGCCATTTTTGACTTTGTGATTGACGATGATATTTTAGCTTCAACCAAGCCATATGCTCCCTATCAAATCATCAATAAAGCAATATATTATGAGATAAATCTCTAACTTGTGATACAATTAAACAAAAATGTACATGAAATATTCTTACTCAATGTATGGTTGAATGTCACTTGTATTTTCTAACACATAACGATGTGCTTGTTCTATTCATTACGATCAACAAAGAACAACATAAGCTATAGCGAATTCCGGTCTTTTCCTATTTGATTACTGTATCCGGACTGAGGTTCCATGGATCTTGTCATTGTATAATTGTTACTGTCGTCCTTTATTTTCTCATGTGAGTTATAAGATGTGTTGGGCAGGTTTGTTTCAGGTTGGTTGGGTCCGGAAACCAAGTGTTGCTGTCCAGTTTTTGAGTTGGTCGCTCGAGCGAGTGTTGAGTTTTGTCTCTGGTGGCTCGAGCCAGGGTTTCTTCGCTCAAGCGAGCGATTGCGTCTAGTATAGACCTGAGAGCAGTGTTTCTTCGCTCAAGCGAGCTTTTCTTCGCTCGAGCGAGCGAGGTGTATGTTTTCGAGTTCTTCGCTCGAGCGAGCATTCTGTCGCTCGAGCATGCTTCTGGGTTGCAGACCTGAAGCATTGCATTCTTGGCATAAGCTAGCTTTTCTTCGCTCGAGCGAGCATTTCCTGTGTCTGGTCGCTCGAGCGACCATGTCTTCGCTCGAGCGAGCCTGTTCAGTTTAAATAGGCAGCAGCGGGAATTTAATCAGTTTTTCATCTGTCTTTTGATTCCAAACCCTAGTTTCCGAGTTCTCTCTCTCCCTACTCACCTTCTACCCTAGGTTTCATATAGTTTTAGGGCGTTTCTACCCTAGTTCCTTTATTAAAAAGATAGAGTGGGTCAAGATCTTCCTTTTAATCTGAACAATCTTGGGTTTGGAGCACTTTGGATTTTGGGCCTTCATCTCCGTCTTCTCCTTTTGAGTTATTCTTCGAGGTAGGGACTTCCTACTCCAATGTATACGCTTTTGTTCTAAGTTCGCATTTTAATATGTTGGGTATTTTTGGTAATTTTGGGAAAAACCCTAGTTGTTTAAATAAATTGAATTGTATATTTAATTTAAGGAACATTGGGGAAATTAGTTAAATTCATGAGATTGAGGAATTTATTGATTAAATGGGGTAGTTGATTGATTTAAATCACTGCCTATTTAATTGTTGATTTATTTATTTCAGCCTAGAAATAACTGCTTTTGGGCTATCGGTGGAGGATAGTCGTGATTGTTGTAGACATTGCATGTGGAATAGGATAATTGAAACTAATCACATTGGTTAAGTCATAAATTTTTACTATTGAATTAATACGTAAAATACATGTATTAATTGAGCATTGCATATGCATATTGTTTGGGAGGAGATAGGGATGTACTCCGGTTTAGGGAAGATAGGGGATGGACCTCTAAACCGGATTTTGTTTGGGAGGAGATAGGGATGGACTCCATTAGCATCACTATTATGTGTGCTTATTATATTGAAGTGTTTTTACATGTTATTGATACAAAGACTAAAATGTGTATCAAACCGAAGTATGAAGTGTTTTGATATGGGCTGAGTCCCATTTGTGTTGTTGATATTGGAAGTATTGTGAATATGATATATAGTTCATCGTTGTAAGTTTGGCTGTGTTCGAGCCATATTGATAATAATGGGTATCGAAATAGGTTCTTGACAATAGTGTCATGAGACTGTATAAAAATTTTAATTGATTATCTTGGATAACCATCTATTGAATGCTATAGCTTTATTCAATGCTTATATTTGGTTTAGTATTTTTCTACTGGGCTGTGGCTCACCCTATATAGGAACATCATTTTCAGGTTCAAGTGATGGGCAACCTCCAAGGAATTAGCTTGAATGGATTTAGAGTTGAAGACTCATTTAGATTAGTTGTTATTTACTTTATTTGGTTTTACATGTAAGGACTCAAGCCAAAGGCTTAACTTGTAACCGAGTTAGTACTCATATTTTTGGATCCAAGTGTTGGCTTGGAAAGATGTAAGCCCTTAGGGCATTTACTTTCTTTATTACATGTAATGTCTTTCAATACGTTTATTCTAATGAATGGAATACTATTCTTCCATTTCTTATAATGATGCATGTTAGTATTATATACAATGGGTTTAATTTTGAGGGCGTTACATAAGCACTTGATGAAGGCCTTCCAATTTCTATATCATCATCAACTGTCATGTTCCTATTAGAAGGAATTCCGATTGCATCCACTCCAGATAAGTACTCTGCACAAAACTCAACAGCTTCTTCTACAATGTAACTTTCAGCTATGCAACCTTCAGGACAATTACGATTATGAACATAACCCTTTAAGATCTTCATGAACCTCTCAAATTGGTATATCCATGTAAAGTGAACTGGTCCACAAAGTCGAACTTCTCTAACAAGATGCACTATCAAATGCACCGTGATATCAAAGAACCAAGGTGGCAAGTACTTTTTAAGCAAACACAATGTCACCACAAGATCTTTTTGAATCTTATCTAATTTTCCCACATCCACCACTTTGCTACAAATAGCATTGAAAAAGAAACATAACCTGATAATGGAATGTCTCACATGCTTAGGTAACACAGATCGTATTACCATTGTGTAGTAATCATTGCATCAATACATGACAATCATGTGATTTTAGACCATAAAGTTTCAAATCTTGCATTGATACACGACTTCCCAAATTTGAAGAGTATCCTTCTGGAACCTTCAATTCCAATAATGTTGTACGTACTCTTCTTTTCTCCTCCCTAGACAATATGTAACATCTTTGAAGGCAAGTATGTTCGCTTCTCCCCAATTTGTGGTGCCAATTCTTCACGCAAAACCCATTTCTACAAGATCAAGGCGAGAATTAATTCCATCCTTTGTTTTTCCCGAATATTAAGTAACGCATCAATGAGCCTCTCACACACATTCTTCTCAATATGCATAACATCCAAATTATGTCGAACATGTAAGTACTTCCAATATTCAAGATCAAAGAATAATGATTTCTTCTTCCAACATTTTGTACCACCAACATGTAATGCTTTTTTATTTTTCTTTCCCCATATGGTTACAAGCCCTTTAACCTTATTTAATAACTCCTCCCCAATTAATGGTATTGGAGCTAATCCAAACTCTTACTCACCATTAAAAGCCTTTTTTTGCCTCCGATATGGATGATAGCGTGGAAGAAATTTTCTGTGGCCAACATATGTGTTCTTCTTACCATATTTTAATCTATGAGAACATGTTCCTTCACTGCAAATTGACATGCATAATATCCCTTTACAGTACAACCGCTCAAATTACCTAATGCTGGAAAGTCGTTAATTGTCCACAACAATATAGCCTTCAGCCTGAAGTGTTCTTCTTTATAAGCGTCATAAGCTTCAACACCTACCTCCCACAACATTTTCAAATCATCAATGCCAAGTAAACATCAATGTCATTACCAGGTTGTTGTGGACCTGATATTAACAATGATAACATCATAAATTTCCTCTTCATACATAACCACGATGGAAGATTATAGGTAATCATTATAACTGGCCAACAACTATACCTACTGCTAAGGGAACTATGTGGATTTATTCCATCTGCAGAAATAGCTAATCGAAGGTTTCTTGGCTCTGCAACGAAATATGGCCACTTGTGGTCTACTAACTTCTATGATAGAGAATCTACTGGATGACACATTGTGCCATCATAATCTCTTTCGTGAGCATGCCATGTCAAATCCTTCGCTATTTTTGCTGATTGGAACATCCTTCGAAATCTTGGGATAGGTGGAAAATACCATAAAACTTTTGCAGGCACATCCTTTCTTATTTCGGTGGAATTATTCTTCAACTTCCATCTGGATGTACCACATGTAGGACATGAAGTTGCATCTTTGTACTCCTTTCTATAGAGTATGCAATCATATGGACATGCATGTATTTTCTCATATCCCATTCCCAATGCAAAGAACGTCTTCCCAAATTTCATACATGGATGATGGTATTTCATTGTTCAATGGCAGCATATCACCCAACAACGTCAGTAGGTCTGAAAACCCAGTGTGAGATAGGCTATTCGTAGTTTTGAAGTTATATAGTTTAACCAATGCAGATAACTTGGTAAACTTTGTGCAACCCGAATACAATGGTTTTTCGGCATCTTCAAGTAATTTCTTAAACACTTCAGGATTAGCCGTGCAATGATCGTATGCATCTTGAACCATTTCTATTGTTTCAGCTACATTGTCTGTGGGAGACGGGTCAAATTGTTGTTGGGAAAAATCTTGTTCATTTAAACATTGTGATGTCCCACTAGTGACTGCTTCTCCATGCCATATCCATGTGGTATAACTTTGGTCAACACCATTGAAAAAGAGATGATTTCTAATCTCTCGAATAGGTTGGCTTCTCAAGTTTCCACAGACTCTGCAAGGACAACGTATGGATTGAAGATCACTTGCACAGATCATAGCAAAATTAAGAAATTGTTCAACTCCATTCTCATAGTCTTTTGATCTTCTATCCTTGAACATCCAAGATTTGTCCATTTTAAATGTATTTTTGAATACCTATACCAACAAAGAAATTAAAATATAAAATAATAAACTAGAGTTTACACAGTTGATAACATCAAAGGAATGTCACTGAGAAGGCACAATTTCTTTGATAGAACATTAAATGCCTCAAGCAAACTTGCAACAAATAAATAAATAAATAAAATACAAGATCTTATAACAAATAATTTATCTGATTTATGAATAATTACAAAGTCAAAAAAAGAAAAAATAATAATTCCATAAAGTCTAAACAATTATGGGATGGGGTGAAGCTCAAGATAAAGGAGAGAAAATTTTGGAATATGGTGCCACTAGTGATGCTGTTCAGTTCATGATTTTGTGATCAATTTGAATTAAGTGCTGCAGCTGGTGTGGTTTGTTTATTAGGTGTAACTGTTGAGGTTAGAAGGTGTCTGGGTTAGCAACTGCAGCATTGTTCTGGAGAGCAGTAGTAGCAGTGTGCTTGCTTCTGGAGAGTAGCAGCATCGCTGTGCTTGGTTCTGGACAGCAGCAGCAGCAATAGTAGTGTGCTTAGTTCTAGACAACAGCAGCAACCACTGGCCGGACTTCTTACAATTCAAGTACTGGTATTTTTGATGTACGAAAATTTGGTGATGTGGGGGATGGAAGTATTAGTGCTCATGCTAGTATTGCTTGAGCTTGTGCTCACTGTTTCTGACCACACTGTGGGGTAATCTAGGTGCAGATGGTTAGTGTCTAGCTAGATGGCCTTGGTGTTGTCCTCACATAGTATTTTTGTGACCTTACTGGATTACCATATAGGTTGGAGAGCCATCCTGGGCAGGTGTAGTAGGATGAACTGAGGGTGTTGTGGCAATTTATTGTGATTTGTCATATGACTTTGTCCTAATACTTCTCCTTGTCTTGTTTTTCTAGAGGCCACATTGAAGACCATGAAAGAGAAGTCAAATAAGCCAGAAGCCGCAGAACCAGAACCAGAACCAGAACCAGAGCCAACTACTGAGGTTCTTTTCCTTTGTAGCTATGAAGGCTGTGAGAAGACATTTATCGAATGCTGGAGCTTTGAGGAAGCATTCACACATCCATGGAGAAAGACAATATGTTTGCCATTATGAAGGGTGTGGAAAGGTAATATTTTTAATCTAACATGTTAGGGTTATGTGAGTGCGATCTGGTAAAACTCTGCAATTTAGTTTCACTTAACAGTTTCTGCTTTTTTTTTTTTTTTAACAGCAACCAAAGACTTTATTGATAAAAAAAGGCACAATACATACAAAAGCAAACATCAACACCCGAGATTGGTGAGGAACTGTGACAACCCTCACCTCTGATTAGTGTTAAACTGTGATTGAGCATGATAAGTAATTGACTAGAATGATCTGTTTGCATGAGCGTGTTGCTTTAATCGCATTTCTATCTGTTGTCATTAAATAATTGTTCATGTCTTAATTTCGAATTGCGAATTGGAAGCCTTATCGGCGACCGAATCAGAAATTGAATAGTGTTACATGCTAATTAGAATTTATATGATTTTATGGTAGGTTTAATTAAAATTTGATTCGGAATGATTAATTAGATTAAATAATGTTAAATTACATTAGTTTGAATTTATTACATCTTTGCCATTGAAGTAGGCCACTTTGTTAAAACTTTGTTTGGAGCTTAATTCACATTTTGATATACCATTCTTCATCCACCTTCAAGACCAAATGTGAGAGAGAGAGAGAGAGAGAGAATTGGGAGAAAATTAAGTTCAACAAGGAGTCTTGCTTGAGACTTAGAAGAATTGAAGGGAATTTGCATATTTGGGCTTCCGTACTTAGAATTCAAGACCTAAGGTAAGAAATTCATCTTATTAATTATGAATTTAAGTTGTTACTTGCATGATTCATGGGAGAATTGGAGTATAGAGTCAAGAATTAACTTAAGGTGTTGGTTTAAGAATTAATCCATACATGCATGTCCTTATTTTGGAGTTTTGAGGTTGTTTTTCATGAAATTCTTGTATGCATGGTCATATCATGGTTGTATTCTAGAAATTCACCATGTCTTTCTATCAAATTGCCAATTTAATCTTGGTTTGAAGTGTTGGAATTCAAGGGGAATCATGCATGTTGTATTTAAGTTTTATTATTGAAGTTTCTTTGAAATTGGTGTTCAATTGGCTTACCTTTGGGCTTGATTTTACAGATTGATCTTCAAAAACATGTTGTAGTATGAGTTTCCAAATTTTTTCCAGAAAATTGGCCCAAAAGGTCGAGTTTTGATAAGTTTAATTCTTGGTTTGATCTTGGGAGGAAAATCTGGAAAACCCAGATTTTGGCTTCCTCACTTGAGCGAAGGATTCCACGCTCGAGCGAGCACCTTTATTTTCTAAACTCTGCTCGAGTGACGGAATGCTGGCTCGAGCGTAGATTACAAGCTCTCAGGTTTTTGTGGACGCAGACACACGCTCGAGCGGCGAGACTTGCGCTCGAGCGAAGCTCTGTGTCTCACGCTCGAGCGAACACCGAGTAGAGAATTTCAACAACCAGTACTTTTGCATTTTTACAGACCGCTCGAGCGAAGGAGTCTACGCTCGAGCGACCCCTCTGTTTTGGTAAGCTCACTCGAGCAAAGAAAGCCACGCTCGAGCGAGACCCCTGTTTCAGCAAAAATTTTGAAAAGTGTTTTAAAGTACATCTTTGCATCCTCATTCCATCCTAGGCATTCCTAGGCCAAGTTTAAGGCATCTTAGTGAGGATAATGTTATAGAACCACACAGATTCAAGTTAAGGGGCTAAGTTATTGATCCTAAGTGTGTAACTTAGTGTGTGTTCGTTCTACAACTGTGTAGGGTTGACACCCGAGGACGCTAACTAGCCTGTCTGTAGCCCAGTACTCTGTGAGTAACAATGTTGTTAAGCTATGTTCACTTACAATTATTTTACGAATGATTAAGCATCGCTTTCTTAAATGATATTGTTTACTGAATGAATGTTTGTCCTATTTTACGAACTGTACTCGTGGCATCCATAGTAATTGATTATTCTTGTTATTATTCTTTATTCTTTATTCTTTATCGCTATACATCTTTATTACGAGAGATCTCTGTCGATTTCAATGTGCGAAACTACTATCATTTCTTGTTATGATGGCCATCAACTGACTATTCGGTTTGTTAAGACCTACTATACTGTTCTGCTATTGGATGTATCACATATGACTATTATGGTTTCTAAATAACTGTTATGGCATGAAATATGAGCCACTGATTGAATAACTGATTTACTGATGCAAATGACTATTTTAATTACTAAAGGACATTCATTCTTAACCCCTTTACGCATATGTTATTCACTAGGCTTTGGTTCCTTTGTTTATATTTATATGTAGGTGTCCAGCACGGTCAAGCTAGGAGCGTCAAGTTAAGCTCCCCGTTTTGTCAAGCCAACCTTTGCGCCTCACTTCGAGGTTCCAAGCCCGTTCAAGCTAAGGCCATTTTTGGGGTGTCTCAGTTTCACCCTTTTGTCTCTGATCTGTAATAAATGTTTAAGCTTTGACTGTACAGTTATGGTGAAGGGATTTGGTCCCTAACCTAGACGTTTGTATATGACGTATGTACATATGTTTGGGTTATGAAAGTCTTTTTGCATCCAGTTTGTCACAGTTCATTGGACATCTTTTATTTACTGTTTGGCTTTTCGCCCCTTACTCAGACATCGTGAAGGTGCCTTTGATAATCATGAATTATTGGCCGGTTGCGATGCTAAACCCATAGGGGCGGGTTTGGGTCGTGACAGGAACCAATCAAAAGCACCAATAAAACATCAGAAAAAAAAAAAAACATAACAATAATACACCAACATTAATACACCTAACAACCAGCAGAACACCTCAATTGATTAGCGAAGAACACACTCCATAGCATGAGACTCCACTACCAAATTAAAAAACAACAACAGATCACTCTTAAGCGAACACCAACTCCATGAAATTGAAGTCTGAAGCACCGTGAGCTAAAGTAGAACTAATGTTCACCCTCAAACAGAATTGAAGACCTGAACAGAGCTGATAACAGAACACAAACAGTTTCTGCTTTCTAGTAACAAGCACTAGATAAATCTTATTGTACTACTAGTACTGATTCTATTATTTAGATCATTTTGATACTTGATGAGCAATTCTAATGTGGACAGTTGAATTGCATATTTTGTTTCAAAGCAATTTTGTGTTTTGTAATTTATTTATTGTTATAAAGAACATTACTTCTGTCCACTCTCTCCCTCTCTGTCTTCTCTCATGCGTGTAGTAGTGATCTCTCTTGGCAATTTGAATGTTGAAAAAATGGATAAATTCTTCCTATCACATTAGTGAGCTAAGACAATCTTCATTGGAAGAGTGATTAATAGAAGGTGAAAGGTGATTGAGAGGAATAATAGAAAAAGAGGGACAAATTGTGGGATTACATCGAATCAAGAAGAGTCACACCCTTGATCGGGAAAAAAAAAAAATTGGAGAAAACCAGGCAATCGGTTCTAGGTTCTTGGCATTTTCACCAAGCAAAAGATTAAGCACCTTAGAAATAATATGCTTCAAGACACATCTTGTTGTCTCATCAATGTGTGAAATTACAATCTTATATACATGATATATAAAGAATCTTTGAAGGAGGTACTTTATAGCTATGTATTTAGAAGAGAAGTTGTAGACTAGATACAAAAAGCATCCTACTAGAAGGTCACTTAAGCACTATATATGTAATCTAAATTGAATCTTGAAGGAGTTACTTCATAGCTCTGAGTAATTTAGAGTGAACTAGAACATAACTTAAGCACTATATATGTAAACTAAATTTAATATCGTACTTGTAATACTCGTGTATATGGAATACTGAAGGAGTTACTTCATAGCTGATTGAATAATCTCCTAACTGAAAGTAACAACTTACTAAGGAGGTTACTTAAGGACTAAAGATGTAAATTCAATTTATTAATATACATGTAATAGTTCTATATATAGGATGCTGAAGGAGGTCCCTCATAGGCAAGTACTTTGGAGTGAAGTATTCTATGTTGTAAAAATAGCAAACTAGACTACTGATAATGAAAAATCATAAAATGACTAATACTTTTATGAAGCACTCTAAAATCCATAAATCCACAAAGCCATCAAGCTACCCTGTGGCAATGTGTTGAAGTAGAATCAATTTGTTCTTTTACTTACATTTCTTATTCTTGGGGAATTTTGTTGCTTGCAAGGTTGCAACAAGCAGGTTGCTGCTTATAGTCATGTCCTATCGAAAATCTCATATCAATGTTTTGTAGAGTAGGTGTTGTTGTGGGATTTGATAACGAGGGGCTAAAGCACCTCAATTAGAGAGCCAAACATATAGCCCTTGACAGAGAAAAATGGCTAAAAAATGATTCATGTAACCGATCCCACTTGATAGAGACACAAAGTTTAGTTTGGTTTGGTTACTTTTTCTCGTCTGGCTTGCATTGTGTATGTTTCTTATGTTAAACTCTAATATGTTCTGGATGCTTTTTAAATAATGATTGAGATAACCATCCTGCTCTATGTGCTATTTCAAACCTAAGATTCATTATAGAAAAATGTTGTTTAATACCTAAGGAAACCTAATTTGATATCTGATCTCTCTAATTTAAACATCAAGAAAGGGTTTAACAAGCACAAATTAAGGTACACGGGTTAATAAAATCTCACTTGTCAGAAAAATACTGAGAGCTCTATGCACTTTTAAGGTGTTATACTAGGGGCTACATCAGTTAGCAAAATGTAGAGGAATTGGGGAGATAAAAAAATTGTGAGGAATTTCATCAGATATTACCAAAACAAAATAATACCAATAATAATAGAAAATGTGGTTCACATAATTCATTGCAAATTAGATTAAACAAGATATGTGAAGGTACTTTTGTGATTTCTTGTCCAGAATTAAAGGTAGAGTGCAAAGCGCCACATTGATCTGTGGATGTGGATTGACTCATGTTGTGATCAAGCCTGGCCAGTGTAGCATTCTCTAAGGATCTTTTATAAATTTATTGATTGCTTAGTTTTTCCTTTTCCTTTCTCCATTTCTTCCCTCTCCTCTGAGGCTTATTAAATAGTCTACAATCTACAGTCATGTAGACTTCTCCACCCTCTATTAAACTTATCAAATACATATCCATATCCAATACCACAAGAGGATAAATACATAGACAGAGAAGAAAACTCTGCAAAATTTGTGATTCTACTATACCAACGAAATAAACACAAAAGGGGCATAAAAACCAGAGGACTCACCAGGAATTTCAAGAGATTTTTTATTTGAAAAGACAAACTTCAATGGTGGTTTGAGTGAGTAACTTCAATGGTGGTTCGGAGCTATGATGAAGCAAATGAACCGTTTGACAAGGAGAAGAGATTCAATCTTGTTGGGAAAGGCAATGGTGGTTGAGTTGATATGAAGAAAATGAGCGGTTTCATTTGAAAGAAGGAGAAAAGATTCTGATGTTGGGAAAGGCAAGAGTCATTTGCTCTCAATGATAGTACAGAATAGGCGCCAACTTGGAATCAGATTTTATATAAAAATGAAATAGAAATATTTTATTCAATCACACTTATGATTAAAATACATATATAATCACACTTATTTAAAAAGTGTGATTAAAATAAAATGAAATCGATACGATCACACCTATTTAGAGAGTGTGATTAAAATACATATATAATCACATTGATTTAAAAAGTGTGATTAAAATATATATATATATATAATCACACTTATTTAAAAAGTATGATTAAAAATAAATATTATATATAATGACATTTAATTAAAAAGCGATATAAAAATAAATATAATCACATGTTAATTAAAATGAGTAATTAAAAAAATATATATATAATCACACTTAATTGAAAAGTGACATAAAAAACAGATATTATCACACTCAATCAAATCAAGTGTGATTAAAATATCAATCTAATTTTTTTTAGGGTGAATTATACTAATATTCCTTATAGTTTGGGGCTTGTGTCACTTTGGTTTCTAACTTTTCAATTGTGACACTTTAATCCAGAATTTTGAATTTTGTTCCAAATAAGGACAATTGAAAATATCATTAGATTTTTCAACGGTAAAATCATCAATTTGATAAAATATAAACTAATTGAGAAAAATAAATGTCAAACAAATATTTTTGAATTTTTTAAAATTATTTCTACTAACTAAAAATAAAATTATGTAAAATTGATAAATCTTTTAGACATTTATTTATTTTTTTTACCAAATTAATTTTTATTATTTGTTTGGATAATGATCATGTAAAATTAATTTTTAAAAATTAATCATGTAATTTTTATTAATTTTTATCAATTTTACATAATTTTATCATTGGTGGATTAAAAAAAATTAAAAATTAAAAATATTTTTTTGACATTTATTTTTGTCAAATTAGTTTATATTTTATTAAATTGATGATTTTGCCTATAGCGATTCCAGTATTCCCTCTACTGTTCAGTTGTACTCCGGACTCGGTTCTGTGGAGTTGGTAGTTGTGCCTATCTTGTTGTCGTCTTTTAATTCCATTTGTGTGAGTTTTGGGATGTTTTGGGCAGGTGTGTTACAGGTTGGTTGAGCATGAGTCTCAATTCTAGTCGCCAAGGTTTTTGGTGTTGCGCTTGAGCGGATTATTCTACGCTCGAGCGAAGTTTGGTTTTGGGTTGTACGCTCGAGCGGGCCTTATTGCGCTCGAGCGGGGTTTACACTCTTCCAGTATTTTGTGTCGCAAACCTGCGAGTGTGTTTTTCGGCGCTCGGCGTTGCGTTCAGCGAGCTTCAAGCGCTCAGCGGGTAGTACATTGTTGGTGTAAGTTACGGGAGAAATCCACGCTCGAGCGGACTGATTTTCGCGCTCGAGCGGATGTACTTTATTCTTGTGTCTTGGCTCGAGCGGTATTTATTGCGCTCGAGCGGACCTAGTTATTTGTTCTTTACGCTCGAGCGTTGTGTTCTCCGCTCGAGCGGGAATGTCGTATATCAATTGATAGTTGGGCATTTTGAAATCACTTTTTACATCTTCTCTCTCTCTCTTACTTTCCCAAAAACATTTTTGAGAGCCTCTCTCTCTAGAAACTCCCTTCTCTCTAGGGTTTGATCTAGTTAGAGTGCTTTCCCTCCCTTTGGCCTTTGTTAAAGTTGTGTTGATCATCGAGGGCTTCATTTTGATCCGTGGATCTTGGTGTTTGGAGCATTTTGGTTTTCTTCAACTTCTTCCTTGAGCTCCGAAATTTGAGGTAGGGATTCCTACTCACTCTTATGAGGTTTAACCTAGATATTGAATTTTTGTATAAATGGTTTTGAGTTTGGAAACTAGGGTTTCAAGTGTATATTTTTGAAAAGAGGGTTTGATATTTTTGAATCATAAACTTGTATTTGGGTTTCAAAATGGGTTTGTTGATGTTGTTGGTAATATTGGGCTCGTGGAGTAAATATTGAGAATAAAGAGAAATATGCCATGCTTGGGTATATCGGGGTCATTAGTGTAATAAATGACTTTGTTGTGGTTATATGGAATTGAATTTGGAAATAATGAAATTGATTCATTATATTGTGAAAGCGGTGGAGTTGGTTTTATTAATCGCTCACTTTTGAAAACATTGATAATTTACGGTTGGAGCTTTTATTATTTGTTTAGAAATAAGCTGCTTGGGCTACTGGGTGGAGGTAGTTTTGATTGTTGTAGACAATGCATGATGATTAGGCAAACTAAAACTAATCGATTGGTTAAGTCATAGAGTATGACGGTGGATAGAATACATTAACGTTATGTATTGATTGATTGTGTATATGACTTATATGCATATACATTGTGTGTGTGTGGAAGGAGATAGGGGATGTACTCCACGGTTTAGGGGAAGATAGAGGATGGACCTCTAAACCAGATGTTGATTGGGAGGAGATAGGGGATGGACTCCACTGATACAGCTCATATGCTTGTCAGTTTATGTGTTGATATAGCTCATATGCTTATCTTTGAAAGTGTTGATATAGCTTATATGCCTATCTGGTGATTTGTTGATACAGCTAGTAGGCTTATCGATTGTGAAATGAGAACCGTTTAAAATGAGTTTTGTCTCACGTAAGTTGTTGGCCAGGTTCTGAGCCATCGTTGTGAATTGTGGGCTTGTTAAGGGATGGAAAATGAAATGAAACACAGACACTGTGGTCATGTAATGGAAATGGTGTATGAATTGATCTATGGGAATTAAACATTTATCAATTGCTGATGTCTTAGTTATTGTTCATGTTATGTTTAGCATATCTCTACTGGGCGTTGGCTCACCCTATATGGGACATCATTTTCAGGTACAGGTAGCATGCCACCTCCAAGGAATTAGCTTGGATGATGAGGATGAGAGTTGAAGACTCTTTTGTCTCTTTTGTTTGTATTACATGTACATCAAGCCAAGGGCTATACATTTAGAGTTAGTACTCTTTTTGTGTGTAACCAAGTGTTGACTTAGAAAGCTGTAAGCCCGTAGGGCATTTGCTTTGGTTGTTAATATGTAATACTTTTGTAAGAACTACTTTGATGAATAAAAATAGTTGATTTCTCTTGTATTAATTCTTGTCTTTAGTGATGAGGTATTATGTATTATTGTGAGGGTGTTACATTGCCCTTGAAATTAAACAATGGTATCTTCAATTGTCCTTATTTGAAACAAGATTCAAAATTCAAGATCAAATGTGTCTAAATTAAAAATTCAAGGACCAAAGTGACACGAGTCCCAAACTATAGGGACCGTTAGTGTAATTTGCCATTTTTTTTTAATCACACTTCCATTAAAAGTGAGATGTTTTTATTTACCACGGCTTGCATTTACTGTATGTCGTTAATGTGAATCCGTGAAAATCCAGTTTTGTTGTAGTGAGGAGAAGAGACATGTGTGTTTGTGAAATTCAACCTTGTTGGGGATGGAAAGAGTCGTCCTCTATCATTCATGGGTGTAGAATAGAGGCACAAATTTAGAAATTGTATTTTTATATAAAAATCAAATTTGAATATTTTATACAATCACACCTATTTAGGGAGTGTGATTAAAAAGTTGTAATGTATATATAATCACACTTTAATTAGAATGTGTGATTAAAAAATATATATATAATCACACTCATTTAAAAAGTGTGATTAAAAAGTAGTAATGTATATATAATCACACTTTAATTAAAAGGTGTGATTAAAAAATATATAAATAATCACACTTTAATTATAATGTGTGATTAAAAAATATATTTATAATCACACTTATTTAAAAAGTGTAATTAAAAAGTAGTAGTGTATATATAATGACACTTTCTAATTAAAGTGTGATTAATATATATATATATATATATAATCACACTTTAATTAGAATGTGTGATTAAAAAATATATTTATAATCACACTTATTTAAAAAGTGTGATTAAAAAGTAATAGTGTATATATAATCACACTTTAATTAGAAAGTGTGATTAAGAAATATATAAATAATTATACTTTAATTAGAATGTGTGATTAAAAAATATATTTATAATCACACTTATTTAAAAAGTGTGATTAAAAAGTAGTAGTGTGTATATAATCACACTTTAATTAGAAGGTGTGATTAAAAAAATATATATATATAATCACACTTAATTGAAAAGTGACATAAAAAATAAATATTATCACATTCAATCAAATTAAGTGTGATAAAAATATCAATCTAATTTTTTTTTATCACACTTCCAATAAAAGTGAGATATTTTTTTTTTCTCAAAGTGTGATCTTTAACTATTTTTGTAGTAGTGTATCCCAAAGATGAATAAAGTTACATCTTCTTCTGCTTACATGCTTGAGTCTTTCAATTTGTAGCATAATAGACTATGACATGTGAACTTTGAATCTTTATGTAGATTAATCAAGTTAGATCACATACCATGTTTTAAGATTAATCCAAAACACAAGTGTGAAACCTGTGTTGAAGCGAAGTTGACAAGATCTTCGTTTTATTCTATTGAAAGAAGTTCAGAGCTGTTGGACTTAGTATATAGTGATGTGTGTGACTTAACGTTTATATAATCACGTGGTGGCAACAAGTACTTCATCACTTTTGTTGATGATTGTACTAAGTATTGTTATGTCTATTTGCTCAAAAGCAAAGATGAGGCTATTGACAAGTTTGTTCTTTATCAGAATGAAGTTGAGAATCAATTAGGCCGTAAGATTAAGGCTTTAAGAAATGATCGTAGTGGTGAGTATGAATCACCGTTTAATGAGATTTGTGCTCAATCCGGGATTATCCACCAAACTACGGCATCTTATTCTTCTCAGTCAAATGGGATTGCTGAACGGAAGAATAGGATGCTAAAGGAAATGATGAATGCAATGTTGATAAGTTCTAGATTGCACAGAACATGTAGGGGGAAACAATTCTCTCTGCGAATTACATTCTGAATAAAGTACCTAGGAAGAAGGTGGACAAAACCCCGTATGAGTTATGGAAAGACGTTAAGCCTTCTTATAAATTCTTATGAATGTGGGGGTGTCTTGCAAAAGTGGCGATACCTACACCCAAACGGGTTAGGATAAGCCCGAAATCCTTGGATTATATATTCATTGGTTATGCATATAATAGTAGTGCATATCGGTTTCTTGTACATAAGTCTGAAATTTCAGACATACACAAGAATACCATCATGGAGTCAAGGAATGCATGTTTCTTTGAAGACATTTTTCCTTGCCGAACCCAAGAAGGGGTTTCGAGGTCTTTGGAGCAATTTGATGAGCTTGCTAGTGATGATGACCATTTTGATGATCAAGATCAAGGTGATGATCAAATTAAGGTTTTAGATAAGATTAAAAGGAGTAAAAGGGCTAGGATGTCCAAGTCTTTTGGTCTAGACTTCTTGACTTATATAGTTAAGAACGAACCTCAAACTTTCTACGAAGTTGTGACTTCTCCTGGAAGTCCTTTGTGGAAAGAAGCGAACAAAAGTGAGATTGACTTCATTTTACAAAACCACACATGGGAGTTGGTGGATTTACCTCCAGGTAGTAAGCCTTTAAACTACAAGTGGATTTTTAAAAGAAAGATGAAGGCCGATGGGTTAATTGATAAGTATAAGGCTAGGCTCGTTATCAAAGGGTACAGGCAACGAGAAGGCCTGGATTATTTTGATACGTACCCACCTATAACTAGGATAACATCCATTTGCATGGTGATTGCGATAGCAGCTTTGCGCAATCTAGAGATACACCAGATGGATATAAAAACAGCTTTCTTAAATAGGGATTTGAATGAAGAAATCTACATGGAGCAACCTGAAGGCTTTTCAGTTCCAGGGCAAAGCAAGAAAGTTTGTAAACTTGTATAATCATTGTATGGTTTGAAGCAAGCACCTAAACAATGGCATAAAAAGTTTGACAACGTAATGTTGTCAAGTGGGTTTAGAATCAGCGAATGTGACAAGTGTGTTTATGTCAAAGACAGCGAGAGGTTATGTCATTTTGTGTCTATATGTTAATGATATGCTCATTATAGGTAGTAATAATGAAATGATCAAAACTACCAAGAAGTTGTTAAACTCTAAGTTTGACATAAAGGATATGGGCGTTGCAGATGTTATTCTGGGAATTAAGATTACCAGAACATCTGGCGGAATTGTACTTTCCCAGTCTCATTATGTTGATAAGATACTTGAGAAGTTTAATAGATCAGATACAAGTGTGTCACCGACACTTGTAGACTGAAGTCTACATTTTACCAAGAATAATAAAAAGAGTGTCTCTCGGTTAGAATATTCTCGAATGGCGGAAGTTTGATGTATCGATGAGTTGTACTAGGCCGGATATACCCTACACGGTTAGCAGGCTTAGTAGATACACAAGTAATCGATGCTACTCATTGGAAAGGCATTGTGCGGGTGTTAAGGTATTTCTTGGCGACACTCGAGGATTATGGGCTACATTATACTCGATATCCGGTGGTGCTAGAAGGCTATAGTGGCGAATTCGATGCTCGGATATAAAGGACTCAAAGTCCACTAGTAGATATGTGTTCACTCTTGGTGGGATAGCCGTGTCTTAGAAATCTTCCAAGCAAACATGTATATCTAGATCAACAATGGAATAAGAGTTTATTGCTTTAGATGAAGCAACGGAAGAAGTTGAATGGCTTTGCCATTTCATTGAAGATATCCCATGTTGGTCTAAACTTGTGCCAGCTATTTGTATTTATTGTGATAGTCAATCTGCAATTGGTAATATGTATAATAAAAAGTCTAGACATTTTCGTCGTAGACATAATTCCATTCGACAACTACTCTCGAATGGAGTTGTCTCTATAGACTATGTAAAGTCTAAGGACAACATTGCGGATCTGCTAACCAAATGGTTAAATCGAGTGTTAGTCGAGTCGTCGTCAAAAGAAATGGGGCTGTGGCCTTTGGAAGTTACCAGAATAAAACCCCAACCTAGTTATTTGGAGATCCCAAGATCTATGTTCAATAGGACAACCTAATTGCATGTAACAATGGTATGTCCTTTGTGGGGTAAAACCCTCTAGCTATTCCTTTAAGCAGTGATACCTGTGGGGGTGAAGGTTAAGCAAAGCTTTTAATGACTCTTATGTGTTGAGGATTCAAACAGGGTATAGCAGGATACTTTGAAGAGTTACCTATGTGAATGTGAAGTGGGGCCACTTCTAGAAGAATTAGGAAGGCCAAAATTCTTTGAAACCACTCACTGAACTAGGCTAGTGCTCAAGGCCATACAGGGCACACCAGTGAGAACAAAATGGTGGTAGGAGTAATTCTCGTGTGAGATCTATTGTCTCAGTTTATATAAATGGCAGAGTAGTTCAAGATGTCATATTCACTAATCAGTCAGTAAACTCGATAGGTTTTCACTAGGAGAGGTTCAAAGCCAAAATCTACCTTCTCTAATGTCGGGGTTAGTCCGTTGTACTCTCTCTCCGAGTCATTATTGTTGAACGGTGTCTGTTTGTTGAGTCATTCGGTCAATTTTTATTCATGTGGGGGATTGTTAGAAAAAATGGGGTTTTGGTGACTTTAATTAAATATTAAAGTGGGTCCCAACCATCTATTATATTAGGTCCAATTAGATCTAGATACTTTGCAATGAGATCTTTATACCACAAAAGGAATGGCCAAAAACCATTGAGAATTGAATGAGAAATTGCCTCATGAAGTTAGCTTCATGAAAGAGATATTAGGATTAGTGTGTAACATCTATCCCACATTGATTGTAGAAGAGTATTTAAATCCCTTTTTGGCTAAAGGGTGTGAGCCCTTTGGGCATCCAAAATTTTCAACTTTCCGAAGGAAATGAGTTATGGATGCTTCATAGAATGGGCTTAGGCCAAAACTATGGTCCAAGTTGGTTTTGCAAAAAGTGCCACACGTGCACGCTGCCCGGTTTGGGTCCATGGTCCTTGGTCCTTGGGCTTGAGGCTTGAGGCTATTGGGCTTGGGCTTGGGCTTGGGTTGGTGGTCTACCAAACTCTATATATTTTTTTGGGGAACTTACTGATAAGTCCCATGCAACAAGTTCAAGATCCAGCTAATCCCAAAACAAAATATTTGCACCAATTAGTCCACACATATTTTTAATTGTTACCAAAAAATCCTTTTTTTTTTTTTTTAATTCTGAACCTTGTTCATCTTACTATCGTCGGACTTAGTCAAGCAGTCATGGGAGACTCGTCGGAATGTCCAACATCGCCGGAAAGTCGTGGGAATTTTTAAAACATGTAATGAAACTGTAAAATTTTACAGTTCTAAAGCATGTTATAAAACTGCAAAATTTTACAGTTTTAAACCATGATTCATTCGGCACAAAAAAAAAAATTCAAAGCGTAAAATTTTACGGTTTCACACTGTAACTAAAACTCGAAAATTACTTGTTCGAATTGAAAATTTTCTCATTACAAATCGTGTGATAATTTGTACAAATCTAAGTCATTACGGATCTGTTTCAATGATATTATAGATCTATTTTATCATCAACAACAACAACCATAGATCTACAACTATCCCAAAAAAATCGTAAATAGAGAAAGAGAGAGAAATTGACAAAACCATATTCATGGCGATTCTTACTTGACTCTGACAAGCCGTGAGATCTGCTGTGGGTACTTCCTGACGCGGCCTCATCTAACCACGGTTGATTTCTTGATCGAGTCATTCAATAGGTTCGAAGATCGAATTTAAATCGACAGCGGCGATGATGGTGTCGATGATGAAGAAGAAGAAACAGAGCATCGAATTTTGGGATGCGAAATTGATCTAAAGAACGCATTGTTGATGAAAAACGCATTGTTGATGATGATGAAAAATCTGCAGAAAATTTCCAGATCTGAAGATTTTTTTTTGTTGATGTTGATGAACCCATTGTTGATGATGAACACGTAACAAAAGAGGCAAAAACCAGAGAGGCAAAAACCAGAGAGATAAAGGAAAGGACTTTTTGGTGCACTCAAAATATTTTGGGATTAAATGGTCACCACGTGTTTCACATGGGACCTCCCAGTAATTTCCCCTATTTTTTTCTAGACCTAGGATTTGGTGTGGCTGCTGCAGGATTATTATACACGTGTATAATATGTTTTAACTCCTGCAATATTGCAGAGGTTAATAGTGCATTAGTGACCAGCCATAAAGGCTGGAGACTCCTCCTCTCTCCACTATACATATATAAATTGAGACCCTCCTGTCAAGTCTCAACATAGAAATTTTTGTTTTCATTTTACAAGTCAGTTTGTTAGAAAGTTCCTACAGTAAGAAAGTGTTGCCACGGTTTTGTTCACTAGGCTAGACAGAGAGTGCTTCTGCCATAGTTGGTTTTTGACCGTCGTATCCTGAGAGATAGACGCCGGAATTCCTCAAGCCCTCGACTCGTGAGGTGGCGCAAATCTGTTTTAAGAAAACTGCTACCGTGCAGACTTCGGTTTGCTTTCTTTACCATTTTAATCTATTGGGTATTTCTGTTGTAATTTAGTTGTAATTCTCAACATGTGTTCTTGATGTATAATTTTGATTTATTCATAAATCTATTTATTTAATTTCACAATTTGGATAACAATATTCTGTGAGGCTCCAGTTACCCTCATCAATTTTTGTTGCGTAGATTTATCAAACAAAATGCATTTTTATTTTCTGAAAATATCTTGCTTTTTATTTTTGTCACCATTAGTAAAAAAAATCCATGTATCTAGAAAATTGATCGATTTGTTTTTGTGCAGGTCAAAACAGAGCAGAAGAAAGTTCCTGAAGTCAAAAATGATGCTCAAGAGTTGCTGTAATTGTAAAGATGCTCAAGAATTGCTCTAATTGTAAAGATTGGTTTTACTCGCAGCAGCATGTTGTGTTTGGATATTAAATTTGTTGATGAATTTCTAGCGTAATTTTTTATTTTTATTTTTTTTTTAAATGTGAAGATATGAAAAGGAATTGAAGTTTAATCTCTCTCTTATGTGTTTTTTCATTTTTTTTCTCTTGCTTTTGGTTATGTTTGGAAAGTGAGAATCATTTGAATTCAAATTTATCCAAAAAAAATATTTTTGTGTTTAGTAAATTCAATGTAGGTGTACAGAAATGTTTAAAATACTCATGTCATTGATTTTTATTACTAATATATATATATATATATATATATTTTTTTTTTTTTACAATTTTACTTAATAAAAATAGGCGATGGTTTAGATTGAAAACAAATTAAAAGAATAAGATTTAAATTGAGAAGATTAAAAATTTAAGATTTATTTTATTATAAGATTAAATCCTAATTTTTTTTAAATATAATTTTCCCATAATTTTATTTTGGGCATAATCCAATGTTATAAAACTATCATAGTTGTAAGTTAACCAAACAGTATAATTGGTAGATATTGATTTGAGAATTTGTTATTTTTCACCATCATAATGAATTATCATTTTAGTACATAAAATTAATATTCATATCCATATCATGTCTGTGGTACAACTTCCATTTTCTTGTTTTTAGAAACAATGACAACCAATCAAAAAAATAAATAAATAAAAATTATAGATAAATTATGGAAAGGAATAAACAAATAATAAAAATAAAATAAAAAAATTATTAAGGCCTGCTGGAGCATCTCCAATACACTAGGCATATAATACTTGTTAGTTAAAATGCCTAGTATGATTCACTTTTTTCAATTCCAATGCACTAGGCATATGATTAGGCATTTTGGCTCAACTCATATTCACTAATTACATGTAACTAGCCTTCAACGCTAGGCAAAATGTATTCAATCATTAAGGTCATTTCTCTCCATCTTTGTTGTTGACGTGGCATTCTATAAAATTAATAGTATTTGGATAAATAGCTAAAATAAAGAGTATGGTTGGAGTAAAAATATAAAACAGTTGATAGGCAAATAAAATATATACTTTAGGAGTTTTCTTAAGTTTGCAAGTGCACACCATGTGCCACTTACACAAAAGGTGTAAGTGTAAGGTGTAAGTATAAGTATAAGGTATAAGTGTATGGTGTAAGGTGTAAGTGGGTTGCATATGGTGTGCAACCTCAAAAAAGGTGTAAGTGTAAGGTTTAATTTTTCACAAAAGGTGTAAGTGTAAGGTGTAAGTGTAAGGTATAAGGTGCAAGATGTAAGTTGCACACCATAACCAAACCCCTTTACTTTATAGTAATATTTAGATAGGTAAAATGCCTACTACCATTGGAGATGCTCTGTAGACTAATAGTCCATCCCAAAAAAAAAAAAAACTCTTTATTAAAATTGTTTGATTGTGAAAGTTAGGAATATTGTTAACAATTTTAAATAAAAATTATAATATCAAAATAATAAAATTAAAAAAAAAAAAACATTTGCACGGTAAAAAATTATAAAAGAGTTATAATTAAAATTTTCGTCTTAACCTCAAATAAGCTGGAGCTGGCTTCGATAAATAACTTCATAAATAGGGATATGATTTTTGAGATAATTTTGGGCATGAGAGGGTACAAGAGAAGCTACATTTCAATGCCAAATATTTATAACTAGATATTTTTTATATTATTTGATAAGCAGGCATCAGGGCTAGCTTAGATAGGGCTCCGTTTGGTTGAAATTAATTTTAAAAGATAAATTTTTAAAAAGAGTTTTCAAAATTTAAAAAAAAAAACTGGTTATATATTTTGAAAATAATTTTTGTAGCTGGAGTTTTGTAATTTAGAGTTTTGTAGTTTTGGATGATTTGTAATTTTTTTTTTTTTTGGTAATTAAATAGATAGGTATGAGAGAAAAAGTGATTTATTGGTGTTTTGGATGTGAGAAAGTGAGAGAATATAGAAGAAGTGATTAATTGATGTTTAGTATGTGAGAGAACGAGAGAGAAGAGAGAGAAAAAGTAATTGATTGATGTTGAGGATGTAAAATAAGGAAAAGAGGATAAAAAAATTTGATTTAAAACAGTTTTGATAAAATTATAAGTCAAATAAATTTTAGATTTTAAACTTTCAAAAATTGATTTGAAAACTAATTCAAAGAGGGCAAGATGTTTTTGATTTTGATAACTGGATGTTTTTAGGACTATTTCCTTGTCATAATGATATATTAGAACATTCGTATCAACTGAGGCAAAATAACAAAAAGGTAAAATATAATTAGTAAATTATAAAATTCTTCATCCATCAGTCTCGACAAATTTTTTTTAAATTAACTTTTTGTTGAATTTGCTATAGTACCTCAACTAATTTGTTGAGGTACTATTCATTAGTTATTTAATATTTTATTATTTTTTTGAGACAAGTTAGTATATTTTTTATTATATTTTTTCACCCACCAGACGTCCCCCCAAACGTCCTTTCGAATGTCCTCCCGTGAGTCTCTATAGCAGAAGAAGAAAAATGTTCAAAATTAGCCTAACCGGTTGATTGGCCGGTCAACGGCAAATTTTTTTTTTTTTTTGTATTTTTAAAAAATTATTTGGGTGGTATCTCATCAATTTAATAAATAAATAATAAGAAATAATATTTTAATAAGATTAAGTTAGAATAGAGAGTTTAATGCAATAAATACTAAAAAAATGATTAATAAAAATAGTAAAAATAAATTTTAAATTATAATTTAATTCAAAATTTATTAAAACTGATGCGGATGCTCTTAGACAATCTTCCGTCAAGTCCTTACTAATCTCTCTATCTTGGTCGTCCTTGGGAAAGTTTATTTTATGTTTTTTATATATGGGTCAATGCCATTGATTATGAATGAATCAAGAGTTAACTCTAATTGGATGAGATGATGACGAAATTTAGAATAAACAATGGCATTGACCATTAAAGTATATTTTGATATTTAGGTTCAAAATTTATTGTCCTATAATACAGCTTCTCATTTCTCTATTCTCCTCCTATCCTTTGTTTAAAAAAAAAAAAAAAAAAAAAAAAAAACAATCTATTGACCATTAACCATCTGTACTATTATATATAAACATTTCCTATCCTTTTTTTTTTTTTTTTTTTTTTTTGCAAATAAAATTTTTTTAAAAAAATCCATTGACTATAAACATTGTGCAAGACCTTGTGGATTGTTTTATTTAGGGCAAGTTTGGAATCTTTCAAAAAAAGATAAAAAGATAAAAAATTACTCAAAAAGTTAAAAAGTTAACACTATTCACCAAAAGTCAACAATTACGATTGTACAACTCTCAATTCGAATTTTTCCCTATAAATCAATTTTTACAATTTTTTATTACATATTTTTCTATAAAAAGTTAAAAAATTAACCCAAACATCCATATTTTCAATCTCAATTTTTTAGTCCAAAAAAATAAAAAGTACACTTATTTAGAACACCCCAAATAACCCCTTAATTCTAGCCAGAAGCTCTTTAGGCAGCTTCCTATTTTCTAATGCCAAAAATTTTGTCTTATGTGTTGACTTTGGCGTCAAGTCTTTTTTTTCACTTCAAAGGCCATTCTTAAAAGGAAATTGCTGAACAAGTTCAAAATTTTGATTTAGTTTTTAAAGTCAATAATATGATAATCAATTATAATATTTAAGATAATATTTTTTTTATATCTTTTTAATCATCAATCAATCATATTATTTATACATTATTAGGTTTAGAAAATAAAAATTTAGTCAAAACTCCTCCATTGGACATTTGTTTGGTGAAAATGAGAGTCTAATTTATTTTACTTCATAAATCCCATAAGGAGAAAATACATAATTGAATAAGGACAAAATAAAAAAATATCTTCTTTTTTTTTTTTATAGATAATACTACCAGAATAACATGTAACTGTTATTGTTTATATCAATTTCGACGATAATATATATATTTTTTAAGAATTATAAAAATTTCAATTTCGACGATAATATAGAATTACAAAAATATTAATTTTATTAAAAACCAACATTTACATCAAAAATTATATTATTTTGAAATTTAATATTTTAATAATAATGGCATGTATTGAATTTTTCAAAAAAAACTTTTTACGTTTACCCTTAATGCATTAAAATTTAATTATGAAAGGATTTTAATCAAATTTCCTTTTAAAAAATAAGTTTAAAAAGTGAATTTATATACCATTTTCCTTCTTAAAAATGTAAATATCAAAGAACATGCTCTGTATTTGCAACAAAATTGAGAATGTGGTGTTTTTCCTTTTTTCTAAAGAATATTTACAATTTTACAACCATCAAAACATTATCTCTTATTGGACGTGAACTATTTATGAAAGTTTAATAATACAAACTCACTAGTCCAACCGAAACTAAGGAAAGACCCTGTAATATTGTCTTATTTTTTAGAAGGAAAATGTTTAGTAGCTCAAAATTTTGTGACTCAAATGGCTTAAATCTGTCAAAACGACGTCGTTTTATACTCAAAATTTGCCAAAACGACGTTGTTTTGAATGATTTGAGCCATTTGAGCTCCAAAATTTTGAGCTACCTAGCATTGTTGTTTTTAGAAATTTCATTGGTCGTGTATCGAATCAGTAGAACAGAGCTAAGTGACTATATGATTCTAAAAATTAAAAATTTTTAAAAAAAATGTAGAAAAAATGATAAAATATCGTTGGACGGGAACTTAGATGCATGATCTTCCAAACCAATTAAATAAATTTTGCTATAATGGGAATGAAATAATCAATTTTTATATTTGGCAAAAAATTGTCTCCCCTGGCTCTCTCTCTTTCGTTTTTTTAAATGGGAAAGTTCGAGACTTAATGCATTGTACATCTAACAATAAGTATATAAAATAGATCTCAAATTAAATAAAAATAACTTCCAAGCAAGAAGGATATGAGTCTCCACATAGGAGAAAAACAAACCACCATGCCGGGAGGAGTAAACCTCCACAAAAGGAGGACACTTCTACACAAAGAGACATTATTGTAACAAATAAATAAATAAAAATAAAACAATCACCACCAAACAAACTGTGGGTGTTGATTTTCGACCACACAATCAAATGGGGAACTCAGATAGAGAGCACCGGCAGAATAGATTAAGCCCGAATAACCTGTCACAGAAATATAAGAACCCGGCGATGGTTCGTCCATCCGGGGGCACTCCGACACTCAAGTCAGTAATCAAATATCTCTCAAAGATAACTAATAGTGCTTAACTCACTAGACAAAACATAAAAAGCATACGTTAGACCCATGTGGGTGCCTCACTTTTATAGTGGTCAGTGTCCAACTTCCCCTAGAAGTCTTACTTCAAGGAATTCTATCCTTTACGAGGATAACATTTATCACTACTCACACTATTCAGATTTAGATGAACCTTCTCAAGAGTCTCATCTCTATCCAAATAGGTAGTTTGATGTCATTTAGGACTGTAGTCCTCTATCCAAATATCTTAGATTCTGGTATTATTGCACCATATCTCGGCATCATAGTCTGCCCACCTAGTACCTCGGCTAACAATCTCGGCCACGTGAACTACCCAAAAATATGTCCCCACAACTACCCCTTAGGTTCTATTACCTCAGCAAACTGAGGTAATGGAACCTATACATGTACTCCTCCGACCGAGATCATGACTTGTTAGTGCCAAGAAATAAGGACTCATATGTCCACTCGTCAAGAATCAAGAATCAAGAATCAAGAACCATCATGTTCTATCTCATCCAAGTCTAACATCTCAATAGAGATCACATTACTAGCAGTGATCATGACTTGCTAGTTCAAGAACATCAAGATCCTAGTATCATCTCATCAGAAACCAAAAATAAACAAGTACTGCCCTCATCCAATTTCAACATCTCAACCGAGATCAATACCTCAACTAAGATTGCACTTTTGAATCAAGATCATCATCAGATTGGAGCATACCAATTACGTCCCCATTGTATCGCGTCAGTTCTGTCCCCCGTCGCTTGATGTCAATGCGGGCACGTCGGGAATCAAAATCATAACTTTTTGCCATCTTTTTCCAATTCTAGCAAAACCTTTTCATTTTCTCATTCCGTGTGTACTTGTGCCTTTAGACTCTCTTTCTCTTGGCCTCTACAAACCATCATCGTTGTTCTTGAAGCATTCATTCTTATTACAACTCTGGTCACCACTTCTGGCGTGCACTTAACAGTTCTGTTCCAATCATAACGTTGTTTGACTTCGGCGAATCCCTTTCCGGCATTTACTTGCTCGGTTTCACTTTGTAAGTCCTTAATTTCTTTTATTTTAACTTCAGTTCTCCATTGTTTTCAAATATATTCCTTCTGTGGATTGTTACACATCACACACGGTATCTGTATCTGCATCTACATTGCCATCTTGTATTCATATTCGAATCCCATTGTTCTACATGCCTTCGCTTGCTTTGACTCATATTTTATCCTTCATGTTCTTGAGCCCATCTTCACATTTTTTCTGTATTTGACACATATCTTTTAGCACACTGTCATCAAATTCTATTAATTTTGTTCATTCCCTGAATCTATCAATGCTCTATTTTTCTCGTGTTCTTAAGTCTTTGATCACTATTTCATATTTTTGAGATTTGTTTCTTCTATCTGTTCTTGTTTGTTAGTAGATTACTGCCTCTGAATCCTGTACATTTGCATAGACGTAGGTTTGGGATTTGCTAGAGTCCACACTTAGGAAAACTAAAACAGATTTTGCCCCTAAACCTTCCTTAAAACCCTAAAACTAATTACCCAGCAGTCCTTAGGGTTTCGCCGAGGTTTTTAACCCACATAGTCCAACTTTCCTTGCCAAATTCATCCTAGCTAAGGTCATGCGGATGTTTAAATGGAGGGTAAACTTCTCCAATAAACTAGAATACTTCCGTTAAGAATTCTTCATTCCAGCCGACATTTATCTAAGGTTGGCTGGGGAGGAGGATTCCATGATGCCTGAAGTGACATGTATGTCCTTCCCTGTAGTATCTATCACTTGAGGGTGAAGTCAGATTCCATCTTGATATCTTGTTTTGCTTTAGGCCAAGGTACCTTCTTTTGTATCTGAACAAGTTATCTTTTTGAATACAAATCCTCTTTTTGACTAAGTGTTCAATGCTTGTCTCTTTCTTTACTATCTTGTATGATTCTATACTTAGAATATTTTTGTACTTCTCCCAGGTATACTTTAACTGTGTAATCACTTCGGGTTAGAACACATCTGACACGTACCACCTCGGATCCACTTCATCTTGGGTGCACCCTTAGTTGTCCACCTCGGACCAACTTACCTCGGAGTTCACCTTTTACTGTGATCTCGGCCAACGGGCATTTTATAAAAATTCTTTAAACGACATTCAACAAGTATTGTTTCCTTTCTTGTACTTACTGCCTTCCAATATTTCATGGTTTGACGAACTGGTTGTTGATCTTGGGTAGCCAACAACTCAAGTGTCCCCTCATCTGGATACCTCGGCTGACTCCAACTTGTAAAAAATTTCAACAAGTGTTAAGCCTATTCCTTGTTCCTGTTTCCTACCCCTAATGTGAACCCAAGTGTCACTTATGTTCACGTTAAGCATGCATCTTCAATTTTGCTAAAGTCTGATTCAAACAAAGACTAGCTGAGGTGTTCAACCTTGGTTTCTCTAAAGCAAACTTAGTTCCATTCTGAGTTTTAACTCTCTGAGCATGGTAAGTCTAGGTGAATTCAACTTAGTTCAACTCTATTATATACAAGTATAATTCAACTTGCCATATAATAAGTCTAAGTTACTCGTCATGTTTCATTCAGAAACATCGCCAACTTAGTTTAACTCTATTATATATAAGTATAGTTCAACTCTGTCATATAATAAGTCTAAGTTACTCGTCATGTTTTATTCAGAAACATCGCCAACTTAGTTCAACTTTATCATATGCAAGTATAATTCAACTCTACCATATAATAAATCTAAGTTACTCGTCATGTTTCATTCAAAAATATCGCCAACTTAGTTCAACTCTATTATATGTAAGTATAGTTCAACTCTGTCATGTAGTAAGTCTAAGTTACTCGTCATGTTTCATTCAGAAACATCGCCAACTTAGGTCAACTCTATCATATGCAAGTATAATTCAACTCTACCATATAATAAGTCTAAATTATTCATCATGTTTTATTCAAAAATATCGCCAATTTAGTTCAACTCTATTATATGCAAGTATAATTCAACTCTGCCATATAATAAGTCTAAGTTACTCTTCATGTTTCATTTAGAAACATCGCCAACTTAGTTCAACTCTATTATATGCAAGTATAATTCAACTCTGCCATATAATAAGTCTAAGTTACTCGTCATGTTTCATTTAGAAACATCGCTAACTTAGTTCAACTCTATCATATGTAAATATAATTCAACTCTACCATATGATAAGTCTAAGTTACTCGTCATGTTCACCATGGAAACATCGCCATAAGACATTTCGGTCTTATCACACAATCATGGATTCCAACAACATTTTCACACTTTTTTACATAAGTTTCGGCATCCTTTTACATGTAGGATCACCAGAATCCCTATGATATAAATCTGTGGGCAAGGGATCTGCCCCCTACATGGACCTCGTGTAAAAAGTCTTCAACTTGGAAAGGATGTACACATTACAATAGAGGTTGATAAAAGTCATACATGCAGATGGTCTTCTGCCTATAGGCAGAACCTAGCCGACTTCAGTCTGATCTTGTGTGCTTTCTTTTTTCTTTTTTTCTTTTTTTTTCTTCTGGGATCTGCTCATTTAGGCTGAGCTCTTGTCTTCTTGGACCTACTCATCTAGGTCGAGATCTTGTCTTCTGAGATCTGGAATCCGATATCTGGAATCTGGGATCTTCTTACTTAGGTTGAACTCTTGTCTTCTTGGATCTACTCATCTAGGCCAAGATCTTGTCTTCTAGGATCCGGGATTCAAGATCTGGAATCCGGGATCTGCTCACTTAGGCTGGGCTCTTGTCTTCTCGGACCTAATCATCTAGGTCGAGATCTTGTCTTCTAGGATCTGGGATCCAAGATCTGGAATTCGGGATCTGCTCACTTAGACTGAGTTCTTGTCTTCTCGGACCTACTCATCTAGGCCGAGATCTTTTCTTCTAGGATCTAGGATCCAGGATTTGGGATCTGAAATCCGGGATCTGCTCACTTAGGCTGAGCTCTTGTTTTCTTGGACTTAATTAGCTAGGCCGAGATTTTGTCTTCTAGGATCTGGGATCTGGGATCTGGGATCTGGAATCCGAGATCTGCTCACTTAGGCTGAGTTCTTGTCTTCTCGAACCTAATCATATAGGCCGAGATCTTGTCTTCTCGGATCTAGGATCCGGGATTTGGAATCCGGGATCTAGTCACTTAGGCTGAGCTTTTGTCTACTCGGACCTAATCATCTAGGCTGAGATCTTGTCTTCTAGGACCTCGGATCCGAGATCTGGAATCCAGGATCTACTCACTTAGGCTGAGCTCTTGTCTTCTCGAACCTATTCATCTAGGTCGAGATCTTGTCTTCTGGGATCTGGGATCCGAGATTTAGGATCTAGAATCCGGGATCTGCTCACTTAAGCTGAGCTCTTGTCTTCTCGAACCTATTCATCTAGGCCGAGATCTTGTCTTTTGGGATCTGGGATCCGGGATTCGAGATTCGAGATCTAGAATCTGGGATCTGCTCACTTAAGCTAAGCTCTTGTCTTCTCGGATCTAATCATCTAGGCCGAGATCTTGTCTTCTGGGCACCAGTTTTGGTTGTTGGTGCCAACATGTCCTGTAATGGGAATGTTCGGTTGCATCACGTTGTTCTGTATCATGAGGTTGACCATTGTCTGTAGATCTGTCAACATGTTTGCCATGTTTTTCAATTTCCTCATCTTTTCTCCGGCATCTGTCCCTCCATACCTAAAGGTCCCTTTCACAGTAGTACTCATCTCGGCTACTCTTCTTGTTCCCTCTCCAGCCTTTGGCGACATTATTTGCCTCAGGATTCACTTCTTACACTTTTCCGTTATGGTCCCTTCCCTCAATGTTAGGATCTACATGCTTCTCCTCCTTATTGTGGATGTCGTTTCCAATCCTCACTTCCTGTTTGTTGTTGGCCATCTATCCTTACTAAGTTCCCACAGATGCGCCAAATTGTGGGTGTTGATTTCCGACCACACAACCAAAGGGGGAACTCAACTGGAAAGGATCAGCATAATAGATTAAGCTCGAACAACCTGTCACAGAAAGATAAGAACTCGATGGTGGTTCGTCCACCCGGGGACACTCCGACCCTCAAGTCAGTAATCAAATATCTCTCAAAAATAAATAGTGCTTAACTCACTAGACAAAACATAAAAAGCATACCTTATACCCATGAGGGTGCCTCACTTTTATAGTGGTCAGTGTCCAACTTCCCCTAGAAGTTTTACTTAAAGGGACTTTATCATTTACAAGGATAACATCTATCACAACTCATACTATTCAGATTTAGATGAACTTTCTCAAGAGTCTCATCTCTATCCAAATAGTAGTTTGATGTCATCTAGTCCTCTAGTCTTCTATCCAAATATCTTAGATTCTGGTATTATTGCACCATATCTCGGCATCATGGTCCACCCACATAGTACCTCGACTAACAACCTCGGCCGCGTGGACTACCCAAAAATATGTCCCCACACAAAAATTACCAATTACACATACAATATGTTCATCGTCGCAACTAGTAGCTATGGTACCTCAATCCTCACTTCTACATTACAAAATAAAAATATTCTAAATCTGAGGTGGTCGACTAGCATATAAAAGTCTGTTTAGCAATGTCGAGTTTAGGTCAAGAATCATATCCAAGTCTAGATTTAAAAACATCCTCAGTGGCAAGCGAATGACATAGATGAGAAGAACAATAGTTGTTGACATGGTAATGAATAAGAAAGATAAAAGAGAAATTGCGGAGGAAGAAACAAAAAGGGAGAGGACTGCTAGAAGCATCATCCTCTCCCTCTAAAGAGCAGAGAAAGAGGGGTTTCTTGCTAGGGTTTTTATTCTTTAATAGAGATTGCCAAGTTATTTCCTCAACCTCTCTGTTGAAAGTGTAAATTGAGTAACCAACTGAGCTAATTATGTTAGTTTGAAAGTAAAAATGATTACCGTAGAGCTTTTCATGATTTTTCACTTTTTCTACATTTTAAGCAGGAGTGCAGAGAAAATTCTTATTATTAAGATAAATTACATTTTTTTAATTTAAAAAAAAATGAATCTCCTAGTTTTGGCATACTTTATGCTTATCTTCCTTCAATAACAAACATATCAACAGTTTTAAGTTTGATAATTAAATTAATATTTTTTTACTTTTGTGTTTTTTTTTTTTTCAAAAAACCATTTTGTTAAAAATTAAGTACATTAATTAAATAATTTCTCAAAAATAGTTGTCAACAATTAATTTTGTCTCATCCGTTAACCTGTTTTTTATTTTTTATTTTTTAAAAATAATTAGTATGAGAGTAAAATTGGAATTCTATTTGATAAAATAATTGTACTATTAAAAATTTGACAATTCTTTAACAAAATAATAAAATATTACACAATTTAAAATTCAACAAGAACAGTGTAATAAGGTCAAAATTGTGATGTGCATTACAAATTTTTTTTCTTTCTTTCTTTTAAAAAAGGAGAAGTCATAGTAATTTACCCTTATAATTATTTTGTTAAATTAACTTACCCTTATAATTATTTTGTTAAATTAACTTTTTAACATTTTTGTTTAAGTGATCTTTTCCATGTTTTTGGTCCTATAGAAAGAAACACACCCACACCTCCTAGATCTTATCATCCCCTATGCATCAGTGTAAATGTTAACTTTAGCTTTAGTTTGGATGTGGGTTAATTTTTTGACTTTTTGATATTTTGGTTATTTTAATTTAAGGTTAAAAAGTTTTATTTATAATAAATTTTTGACTTTTGTAAGAAAAAAATAATAATTACGATTTAAATGTAATATTTTATCTTATTGACTTTGTAATTTATTTTATATTTTTATAACTAAAATAACCTGAACCGAACATCCCAAACATAGCCTACCATACTAATTTGGTTTTTCTCTTGTTTTTAAAGCTATCATTTTTTGTTTTTTTGCTAAAATAGTTTTGTCTTGGTTAACTTTATGGACAAATATGTAAATTCATGCCCAAATTCTATACCGGATCCAAAATTTTGTTTTTGAATTGTTTATATTTATTTGACAAACAATTATTTTTTTGAGATAAATATCACTTCTTCCTTTTATCTTAAGAAAATTATAAAATAAATAAGAAATTAAAAAATTAATTACAAATCAAGGAAGTGCAAGCGAATGCAATGACTTACACATTATTAACTTACGATTAATTTTTTTTTTCTATTTATTTAATATTCTCTTTTTATTTTATTCCAATATACAAATTGGATGAACACACCATATAATTTTGACATAAAAAAATTGGAAGTGTAGTGGAACATTACCAATTTGAAGAATATAATAAACTCAAATTGCAAGGCATATCATGTATTTTAGTTGACAATTAAGCATTTTATTGTGATTAAAATAGGAGACTATTAGATCCACACTCTACATACTATATATCATAATTGTATTTTGCCAGCTTGGGACAATTTGTATACAAATAAAACCATTGAAGAGGGGTTCACAGAAGTTGCTCAACATTACCTAATTGAAGTCATATTTTAAAAATAGGTAAATTATATTTGTAGTTTTTACATTTTGTCTCTTGTGTCATTTTGTTATTTGTAATTTCAATTAGTTCGATTTTGATCCTTAATGCCAATTAAGATTTTTGTAGGAAAATTATCACTATGTTTGTTGAAATTCACTAGCTGAGTTGAATATGTTTAAAATTTTGCCTAAAAAGTACAACACATGCTACTCGTGTGCGTATTTTTCATAAAAATACACTAACAGTTGTAACGATTGACCAAATTAATATTATAAATTCATTATCAAACTCGAGTCAATTAAATTACATGAACTAAAATAACACAATAACCAAAAATTTGTAAATTTTATATTTACAAAAATTGCATTTTATGAAATTGCATGTTTAGTAACGTTTACGTTTTGATTTATATTTACAAAAATTTTATAAACTGGTTTTTGTTTATTTTTTATTTATTTTTAAAAAAACATAAACTGCAAACGTGTTTGGTAATTGACAAAATGTTTTAAATAATTTTAAAATATAAAAAAGAGTGAGAAATGACAAGTTGTGGTATGTGGCGGCGGAAGACGGTTGTGGAAAGTGGTGACGGTGGGTGGTGGATGGCGAGTGCTGGTGGTGGGTGGTGGCGGGTGGGTGGGTGACGGTGGCGGGTGGTGGGTGGTAACGAATGGGTGATAGTGGCGGTGGTGGTGGCGGGTAGTGGTGGTAGGTGGGGGGGGGAGGGGGGGTGGGGGTGGGGGGGGGGGTGGCGGGGGGGGGTGGGGGGTGGTGGGTGATGGTAGGTGGTGGTAGGTAGGTGGCGAGTGGGTGGTGGTGGTGGGTAGGTGGCGGGGGTGGTGGAGATGGGTGGGTGGGTGATGGTGGTAGGTGGTGGGTGGTGGTGGTGGTGGGTGGTGGTGGCAGGTGGGTGGCGGATGGCGGGTGGTGGTGGGTGGTGATGATGGGTGCGTGGGTGGGTGTGAGTGGGTGATGGTGGTGGCGGGTGGGTGGTGGTGGCGGGTGGTGGGTGGTGGTGAGTAGGTGGCAGGTGGTGGTGGTGGTGGGTGGGTCGGTGACGGTGGTGGGTGATAGGTGGTAGCGAGTGGGTGGTGGTGGGTGGTGGGTGATGGTGGTGGTAGGTAGTGGTGGCAAGTGGGTGGCAGGTGGCTGGTGGTAGTGAGTGGATGGTGGTGGCAGGTGGGTGGTGAATGGTGGTGGCAAGTAGGTGGCGGGCGGTGGATGGTAGTGGCAGGTGGATGGCAAGTGGGTGGTGGTGGTGGTGGTGGCGGCGGCGAGGGGTGGGTGGGTGGTGGTGGTGGTGGTGGTGGTGGTGGTGAGTGGATGGCAGGTGGGTGGTGGCGGCGGAAGACGGTGGTGGAAAATGGTGGCAGTTGGTGGCTAGTGTTGGGTGGTAAAAAAAAAAAAAAAACAGAAAACTCAAAATGGAAACACATTTTTTGTGTTTTCATTTTTTGACCAAATTTATAAATTGAGACCACTGATTTATAAATCAAAAATTTTACCAAACAAGTTTTTATTTGAGTTTTTAAAAATTTTATAAATATAAACAGAAAACTGAAAACGTAAGTATTACCAAACGACACACAAGTGTAATTTGCACTTTAAAATTTAATAAAATCGTGTTTTTAAAGCACAATTTCACAAAAAAATAGAGTTGATTCGAAACACAATTTCAAAGTGGATGACTTTATTGCATTTTTAAAACAGTATTGAATACGTTTTTACAAAATAATATGAATTTGAACCAATTGGTTGTTGCCCGAGTGGTGATTGGAGCTCGGCTTGGAAGGACAGACTACGGTTCGATTCCCTGCAACGCCAATTGGGAGGGGACTTGGGCCTATTTATCCAGAACTACTCCCCGAATCCGGATTAGTCGGCCAGTGGGTCGGATACCGGGTGGTTGAACCAAAAAAAATATGAATTTGTGAAAAATAAAATCAATTTTCTTTGGCTTTGAAAAATATATTTTAAGAATGGATTTCTTTGGTTGAAAAGAAAAGAAAAAAACTCACGGGCTGTCTTGTACTTTAGTTTTTCATTCTTCACATTAACGTTGGTGATCTAATGAAATCCTTATTTCATAATTAATAATTCAAAAGATAAATAAATAACACTTCTATATGACTGAATTTATTATAAGGGTTAGAAGATAGAAAAAAAAATTACAAAATTATGAAAAAATTTACAAATTTAATTATTATTATTATAATTTTTCTTACTAATTTGTAATTATTTTTTCAAATATTCATTGATGTGAGACCTCAGTGGAAGACAGAAAAAAAAAAATATAAATTTAATTATTAATATTTATAAATTTTCTCACGTAATTATTATTTTTTAAATACTCATTTCCCTTTATTATACGAAATTTTTTTTATGCCAAAATTTGTTACTAGTATAAGATATTGGAAAATTTTACTTACACAACATATTTACCTCTTTACGTTGGGAAATTATATTTCCACACATTTGATTTGCTCAGTGCACATCTTTTCCATAAATTTTTTTATTACATTTATATCTTTCAATCAAATTACCAACACACTCTCCCTTTCTCTCTCCCTCCATCACTCCCTCACTTCGGCCTCAAATCCATCAATTCCACTCCCTCCTCTCACCCCATCCGCTCCCCAACCACCTCACGGCAGCACCTCAACTCCCTCCGCCCTCGTCTGCACCTCCGCTGCCATCGAAACTCTCCTCCAAACCGACACTGCCCTCGTCGAGAAATCAATCAACACAATCTATTTCCTCACAATCAACGTCGTCGAGAATGCCGATTCAGGTCACCTGGTTCTTCCCATGGGTTGTGCTCCGATGGGTCATATACTACACAATGAGTTGATGAAGTATAATTCGAAGAACCCTTACTGGTTCAATTGCGATCGCTTTGTTCTCTTCATTAGACATGGTTGTATGCTTCAGTACGCTTTGCTTCACCTCATTTGGTTATACTTGATGTCAAGGTCTGTTTCTTTGCTTAATCTTCACTAGTTTGCTTTGGATCTGAGTATTCTTGTTCATAATCATATGAGTAAATGGTTTGGTTGAATCAAATTATGATCTGAGTATTTTTATTGAAGAAGAAAATTCACATTTCAGGCCTGTAATTGTTAACATTAGTCTCTAATTGTATACAATATTTATTTGTTGGAGAAAATGAGGGTGGTTTAGTATTATCTGAAAATTATTAATGTGTATTGAGATAAAATTAAAAGTTTTAATTTGTGTAGGGTGTGAACTGAGTAAATAGTGTATACTAAGATAAATAATGATGTGTAAATAGAATTACCCCTTTACGTTCTCTATTTGAGGTTTTTTTTTTTTTTTTTCAATTTTACCCATGTATGAAATTACATTCAAGGACAAAAGATAAAAATTAAATAGATTTGATTCTCTTTACACCCATTACACCTTAATCCCTATCTCTTTTCGTCATTTCTCATTTATTCTTCTCTACTATACATTTACTTTCAAAAAGTGAAAATCATAGTGTTTTGATCATAAAAAAAAGTAATTGACGAATAAATGGTGATGAACCAAAAAAAAAAAATTTGAAATTTGTATTTTTTTCTTTGTTTTTTATGTTTTCATTTCGTTTTTTAGGAGGGTTGTTCGACTTTTATTCGGTATCATAGAGCGGAACAAAATCAAATGACCCGGAATCACACTGTCGAATAAAAGATACATATCTGGTAACCCACTGTGGAACAAAAAATACTTATTCAGTAACCTATTGTTGAAAAAAAATACATGTTGATAACTCACTATTAAACATTTTTGGTTTCATTTTTCTGACATTTTTGTTTTTTCTGCTTTGAATGATTATACTTCTTTTCATTGTAGTAAGGTTGCATTATTAATGGACTACAATCATAAATTCATTGCAAACGAAATTTGTTAATTTTATCTAATTTCTAGTCATCTAGTACTTCCAAAAGCAAGTAGTTGGATTCGTTTTCATCACCCATGTGCTTAGGAATGTATTGATTTGAATGCAGTCGATATTTAGATAACAAATTCTTCCGAACAAATTATTTCGTTTTTATTATTTTGAACACCAATACAGACGAATTCTCCCATCAAACCGCACTAAACCGAACTGATTGAAACAGTTCGGTTTGGTGCGGTTTATCGGTTTAGGATTTTTCAGACTTGAGCAACTTTTAAATATAATCATTAATCTATATAAAAATATTAAATTAGTTATTTTTCTACCATTTCAAGCATATCCAATCCATCCATTTAATACAATTTTTTAATTCCTAAATTAACAAAAATAAAAATAAAAAAAGTTCAAAAATATTAAAGTTTCAAGAATAATGAGTTAAGGTTAAGATTATATAATAAGAGTTTACAAACTTAGGTTATAAAGGTGATAAGGTTAATGATTTATTATACTTATTAATAAGGAAAATTAGTGTAGGGTCCCTCTCCCACTTTTCGTAATGGAAGAGATCCACAAAATTATTTTTTGATGTCTAAGGTCCCTAAACATATCACACAGAAATTTGACCTTACCAAATCAAAACTCATCTCTCTCTCTCTCTCTCTCTCTCTCTCTCTCTCTCTCTTTAAACTTCTCGATTCTCAGACTCTGACATCCATTTGTACCTCCGCGCCTAAACTCCTCCGATCAAAGACTCCGACATCTTCGTCCTCGTCCTCGTCGGCTGAATCTGATATGAACCCATGTGAAGAAGACAATTCGAGGATCGATTCGGTATCTGAGACAACCGGTGATGATGATAATGATTCAACGTTGATGCTGAAGATACCCAAGATGTTGACGATGTGACTGTCATTTCTCTGAGCTTGGTCTTCCATCTCCATATTCCGAACCTGGACATCCTCCAAAAAATCAATTTACTAACATTCACATATACACCAGAAGAGAGGTCATAGCCTATCATCAGGTTCTACTTCTCCAAGAACTCCTCTGAGTTTGGTACCCAACAACTATTGGGAAGAAAAGTAGAGAGATCTGCACAAGGCAGAACAACTTAAGCAAAGTAGTTTAGAAAAACAAGTGCCTAACCAAAAAAAAAGTTGGTCGAAAAAAGTAAGAGTGAGTCTATCTAGAACTGAATCTGACTCGTTCCCATCAAAGGTTGACAACAGTAAAAAAGAACCCGAACTATCCGTGAGAAGAAGTTTGCTGGAGGATTTGTCCAGGCAGCTTGGATTTGAGGAAGATTCAGCAAAAATAGTATGTAATGAAGATTTGGGTCTACCAGAGAAATTCTCTGGTTTTTAAACTGAATTTTCTCTGGGTTGAAACTAGAGAAATTCTCTGGTTTTTAAATTGAATTTTCGCTTCTGCAACTTGTCTCATTGTCTTGGCTTTTCTCCAAACTTACTACACTATCGTCTCCTCAACCAAACCATAAATAAAGTAAGATCATTTGTTTTCCTGAGTACTATTTGCTTTCATGTCTCCAAGTTAGTTGGGTCTCTTCTATTTGTTCTCTAGGTATCAACATTTGTTTAACCCCTTTCTCTCTTTCTCTATTTAATGTGTTTGTGTGTGCATTGTTTTTCTCTGGTTTGGAGTTCAGAGAAATTCTAGAAATTTCTCTGGGAGAAAAACCAAAAAAATTTGCAAATCAGAGAAATTTGAAGAGAAATTCAAAATTTCTCTGGACTCAGCCAATGCATTAGAGAAATGCTGAGAAATTGTAGGAAGAATTGGGCCAGAGAAATTTTGAGAAATTTAGAATTGCTGTAGACTTTCCAGAGAAATTTGGAGAATTTCTCTAGACTAATTTTCTCTAGATTGAATTTTCTCTGGACTGAAATTTCTCTGAATCAAGGTTGAGGGACCTTAGACATTATGAAAATATTTTGTGTCCTTTATGCTATAAAATCATAATACGGGGACCTTAAAAAAAGCCCTTATTAATATCATTATATTATTAGAATATATATATATATATATTATATAAATACAATATATATTGAAGTGGTGGGTTTCGGTTTAGATCGGTGCACAAGGTGCTTAAACTGATACCAAACCGAAAATTGAAAAAATTATAATTTAAAAACTGCACAGACCGATTATTGTTAAAAAAAAAACCAAATATAGTCGGTTTGGTTCGGTTCAATTGGTTTGGTCGATTGTTTTGATTTTTCTTACATCCTACAAGTGCTAATGGATAGGAAAAAAACATATACTATCTGTATTGATCAATTTCGTAAGCTTGTCAGCTGTGATGTAATAATTACCGAAATTATCAACATAGATGGATTGTGATAACATCTATAAATATTTGTATTGACAACTTTTATGAATGTTTGCTGCTGAATATTTGTATGGATGCTTGATATTTTAAGGAAAGTGAATCTGTAAACGTGCGACAATAAATGGTTTGGATAAATCTAATTTGTTTGGTACCATGACACTTGAATATTCCAAATTGTTTGAGAATGTATAACCAAACAAGTCCATCATAAATTTAGAAAAATAAAATTGATATTTTAAGGAAAGTCAATTTATAAATGTGTGGCAATAAATGATTAGACAAATATAATTTGTTCGATAGCATAATATCGAAATAATTCAAAAGAAATAGGTATAATTAAAAAAATCTATAATAATTTTAAAAATAATTTAATTTAAGGTTAATTTTAATATTATAAAGAATATAACGAGAATTTTACTTATTTTTTAAAGGAAAATGTTTTGCACCTCGAAAAACTTTCCCCCGAATCCCCCGAATCAACGAAGCAGCTTCGTTTGATTTTTAATTTTTCTTTTTTTCCGCCATTGTTGACGCAGAGGGAAAGGGAGAAAAGGGGGAGAGTGAGAGAAAGAGAAGAGAGGGAAGAGGAAGAGGAGGTCGTCGCAGCTCGCCTCCGGTTGTCCCACGTCCTGTCATGATTACTCCCGTCATAACTGCCGCCTTGACTCGCAGTCCCCTCCTCCTCTTCCCCCATTTTTTAGGCCCCCTCCAATCCCCTCCTCCTTCCTCCCCCCTCCTCCTTCTTCGTCTTCTGCTTCTTCTGCTATATAAGGAAAAAAAAAAAAAAAAATTCGAGACATTGGGGGAGCTCGAATTCGAGCTCCCAATCACAACTCTTTTTTAAAAGTGTAATGAGAAAGTAAATGCAAAGAAATTAGGTACACTGGGTGGGTGGGCTTTTTCTTCATAGTAAATTACCAAAATACCCCCAAAATACCCTTGAATCTCCAATATGGCTGTGAAGATGTCAATCACCAACCAACCCACAAACCATTGCTCCTGTTTCTTGCACATACAGAGAGAGAGAGAGAGAGAGAGAAGATGCACGGATTCGAGAGATTGAGCACGACCTCGAAGGGGGACATAGAAGAGGGGACTCTCTACCCAGGTCTCGGCTATGGAGAGAACCAGCTTCGTTGGGGTTTCATTCGCAAGGTCTACGGCATTCTCGCCGCTCAACTCGTCCTCACCACCGTCGTCTCCTCCATCACCGTCCTATACCCCCCCGTCACCGACCTCCTCAGAGGAAACTCCGGCCTCTTCCTCTTCTTCCTCTTCCTTCCCCTTATCTGTAAGCCCTAGATCTCATTCGTCTCATTGATGTGTCTGTCTGTCTGTGTATTTATGTTTTTAGGCTTGATTTGCTTTATTATGATCGGTTTAATTGGTTCTTGATGGTTGAATTGATGGCGGAAATTTCAAGATCTGGGGATCTTGAGTTTAGGGTTTGCTTCTTGTCCAATCCTTCACCCTTTCTTTTATCAAATTTAAATTTGATGAAAAAGTGTTCAAATGTTCATCAAATCAAGGGAGATTTTTTTTTTCAACAAATTTGAATTTGACGAAAATTTAAAAAGATGAAGCATTGGAGATGATTTTGTTTTTTTTTTTTTTGCCCATCAAATTTGATGAAAATGGAAACTTGGGATAAGAGGGGAATTTTTAAAAGATTTTGATGAAAGGGTTGGAATAGTTCATATCAAATCAACTTTTTATTCAAATTTGGAATCAAATTTGATGAAAAAATTGGTGAAGGGTTGGAGATAGTCTTAGAGGTGTGATTTGTTGTAGTTTTCGTTGCTATTTGGTTATTGACTTGATGGCTGGAAATTGTTGGTGGGTTGCTTTTGAAATTGTTTTTGTTCTTTTTTGCATTTGGGTTTTGAAAGATATATCTTTTACACATTTGGGGTTTGGATTGCTGGTAATTGCTACATAATTGGAGTGTGTTAGAGGCGTGATCAGTTGCTGTTTTCGTTGCTATTTGATTATTGACTTGGTGGTTGGAAATTGTCGGTGGGTTGCATTTGAAATTGGGTTTTGTTCTCTCTTCTTCTTTTTTTTTTCCATTTGGGGTTTGAAGGGTTGATTTCTTTACACATTTGGGGTTTGGATTGCTGGTTAATTGCTACATAATTGGAGTGTTGGGTTGTATATGTTTGTCCATACTACCAGTGGGTTTGGATTAAATAATATTATTGTTCTGTATTTGTTAGCTATATGTCATCTTCGGTATAAATAAATAAATGAGGTGTGTCTTGTGGAGACATTATTTGACTGCATCATTACCCTAAATAAATTGCTTTGGTAGATTCATTTATAAAAATAAAAATAAAATAAAAAGAAGATAATTCAATGTGTTCATCGGCAATAAAAGTTTTCATTCATTGGCAATTGAGTTGTCTTGTAACTCAAGTGATGAAGAAACCAAATATCATTGCTAAGGATAAAACAAAACAAAACAAATTTGACTCAATTCCTCCTTAATTTGTTTTCTATGATAATACTTGGCTTATGAGATCTGACTTCATAATATATATACATATATCTTCCATGCTATTATATATGTGAAGGCTGCTGGTAGTGTTAACATCTCATATTTTGGGTTTTTCCAAAATACCCCTATAGTTAGTTCTTATGTAAAAAACTATATTAAGAAGAGGCGGAGAGTCGAAACCAAGGTCATGTGTGTGACAAAGAAGACACTTACTACTTGAACAAACCATACTATGTGTGCATTCCTCTTTCTCAATATTCTTATACTATTATCTTTTTCAAATTGCACATCGCATGTTTGGACCGTTAGTATATATATATATTTGGTAATTTAGGAGACTGTATGTGGTCATTTGGTCTAGAAAAAATTAAGTAAGTGATAAAAACATTGGGACTGTTTTGTTATTTTTGTGTTTTTCTTCTCAACTTTACATGTCTGGTTTTGAAAACTAAAATGCAAGCTATATTTTATTAAAATGCAGTGTTGTGGCCCTTGTGCGTTTATCAGCAAAAACATCCACTGAACTTGATCATCCTTGGACTCTTCACTATGTGCCTGAGTCTCACTGTTGGTGTTAGCTGTGCCAATACAGATGGTTTGTAGTTTGTTCCCTACTGCTGAAAGTGATCTTGGTGAAATGTGTATAAAACGAACTTTCTGATATCTTTTTGTATTTGGTGTTTACAGGAAGAATTGTGCTTGAAGCCTTGATCTTGACATCAGCTGTGGTAGTCTCCTTGACTGGGTACACTTTCTGGGCTTCTAAGAAGGGCAAGGACTTCAGCTATCTCGGACCAATCCTGTTCACCAGCCTCTTTACCCTTTTCTTGGCTGGTTTTATTCAGGTTTCAGTTCCAATGCAGTTTACCAATATTCACAAATTTTTTCTTTGGATCAGAAAAAAAAAAAAAAAGAAGAAGAAATGATATTATAAAAAGGAAAAAAGAAATACAATAGAAGGAAGAAAGAAAAGCAAATTGTTGACATTTTACAGAGAGCCCCCAATCCCTAGATATTAAGAATAATGGCATCTCTTTAAAGAAGCCCCAAAAAAATGCCAAATAGCAAATCTTTTTCTGAATCCTCAACCTTTCTCCTGAAAAATTCTAGCATTTCTCTTCAACTATATAACTCAAAAAACTGTGGAAACATCATAACTCCACGATGTTTGAGCTGTATCATTTGAACCATAGCCTCTAAAGTCAATGCAAAACATAATCTCACATGATGGTGGAATGACCCAATCAAGCTCCACTAAATGAAAAACTTTCCACTATACAGATATCGCTATGGGGCAATAATGTATAAAAACAAGGTAGTGCTGTACAAACAAAAATCTCATACAGATTTTACCTAGAATGATGAGGCAGTTTTATGTCCTCATTTAAATAAAAAAAAAAATTGAATGGTTTTTATTTAAAAAAAATGTAACTTATAAATTTTGTATAGCAATTTTGTTCGTAGATCATTTTCCAAAAGCAAACAATCCATGCTCTCCTCGGCCCCAATATTCAATCACATGTACTTGTTTTTGCTGATGGGTCATGTGCCTGACTTGTTGGCCTTGTGCTGTTGTTGTGCAGATGTTCTTCCCACTGGGGTCTACCTCAACTGCGATTTATGGTGGAATTGGTGCTGTAATTTTCTCAGGATATATTGTTTACGACACAGATAACCTGATCAAGCGGTTCACATATGATGAGCACATCTGGGCATCTGTCACTCTCTATCTGGACATTCTCAACCTGTTCCTTACAATTTTGAGGATTCTGAGGTCGTCTGACAATTAGTTGTATGGTGGTATACTTTCACCAACCAGGGCTTTGCCTGAAATAATTGTTTACCTTTTCTATAACTGATTGTGAAGGTCACTGTGTGTCTAGTATATGCTTTTAGTACAAAGATGCGATTCCGGCATTGTTAATATGTACTATATGACTGCTGAGTAGGCTGTTGCAAACTGCTGGCCATACATATTGTACTTGAATCTAGTGTTTGAATTTTGTTAGTTTTCTTTGAAAATAAAATCTGTGGGCTATATTTCTGGTTGCTTTAATGGCTTTGCAGTTTTTGAATTTTCTTTCTTGTCATAATTTACCTTCAATTCTATGATATGTTAGCTTTCGTGCCAAAGCAACAGATTGTTGGCCCAATGAATAGTGCCTGATGCTACCACTCATGCGATTGGGTTCGATCCAGTGACTTTGAATTTGTAGTGTTATCTGAGGTGAAAAAATGCATGGTCGCTGTGTACCACAGATTTTTGGAGAACTAGTTATACCTTGGCCATGTCTTTTTTTACTGTGAATGGTGAGTTCTGAATCATGTTTGGATCCCTCCATGAAGCTCAAATCTCTTATCTTGTGTTTGAATTAATGAATTTCTAGCTTTAAAATGAAATGACTTGGGTGGGTGCAAACCTATGCTACGTGGACTAGGATATAAGAATAAGGTACGAGTTTGTATCTGAACTTCACAAAAACTTTTATTGTGTGTATATTTTTAACATACAATGTTAAAAAGATATTTTACTTATTTTATAATAATTATACACATAATTATAGAGTAGTATCTGATAAAAAGTATCAAACACATTTCATACCCTTGTTCAAATATTGGGTGTCTAACACGGATATTTAATTCATTGTAAAAAGTGCATGTAATATAGGTTCAAACGCGCTTTTGTAATTTTACATCTAAATCTTTGACAATTTAAAATGAAGATGGGTTTACTTTGAAAATTGTTTGGCAGTTTCTATAATCGTTCAGCAATTTTTTTATAGACATTATGGGAAAAATATATATATATATATTGCCAAGTTTCAAACCATATGTTGAGTTATGTGCTTTACATAACAGCATGGATATTTTAGATATGAATTTTAAAATTGAATTTAAGAGTTTTTTTTTTTTTTTTTATGATGAATTTGAATTAACAACATAAAATTAATAAATTAAAATCCTTCATGCTAAGGGCTCTGGTTCTACAAAAAATTATACTAATAAAAAACTTCTCCTTTCATGAATAGTACCAAAGAAAACATATTAACATGGAGCACATGATTTCCCCACAAAAATAACATTTTTTAAAAATGGAGCACATGGGTTTTCTGAGGGATTCAAGGAGTTCTTCCACTCAAGAAAAACTGGCAGTTCTACAAAGTGATAGAATGTTGTGTGTAGTGGTTCTTATTTATTTACTCTCACATGCATTGCGAGGGTAACTGGTACGTTACACAAAATACTTTCTCCCCTCGAAAAGCCCAGTCTGAGGAAGAACACGAGCACACCTGTCTATAATGCAGTTTTCATTGAATTTGTAGCAACTCAAGCTTCCATCCCCAAACCCAAATCTGATAATTACATATGCAAAAACCTTTGCAATCTGACTGAGAACTCTTACCATTCTCATTTTAACAAGATTGAAATACAACCATTGACATCGGGAACCAAAACAAGAACCCCACTCCCATAACCAGAGATGGGCTCTACTAAAAGCACATAGAAAATGTTCGATTGACCATTGTTAAAGATAAAAACAAGAGGGAGAAATTTACAGTGTGAATTCATTTTTGTTTTTTTAAATGAAAAAATGTTGATGATTAAGCGAAAAAGCAAAAATCATAAACGGAAAAGTACACGCGAAATTAAATGAACAGTTGTTGGAATAGGTTAACTATCTTCAATAAATCCTTTCTCCAACCATCCTTGAGTACAAAAATTTTAAAAAATAACTCACAACAAATCAAAGGTAGTAGTGGAATTAGAATTTTCAGCACCTATGTTTAGAACTACAGTATGAACTGCCATAACTGACAATTTAATATATACGTTATTTGTCACACAGGTTGGGCAAGTTATTGCGAAACTCAGAGATGCACAGAGACAAGAAGATGAAATTGGGATGAATACAAAGGCCACAACAAAGTTTCTTTAATAGAGTAAAGGATTGAAATTGGGATAAAAACAATGATATAGTCACATGAATTTGTTTGGAAGATACAAAGACATATTTACACTTTATACTAAATAAAAAAGCATCCGTAAACAATAACACTTCACAATATATAACCATTGGAGAGAGTAGTTTTAGAAATTAGAACTAACTCGCAACATTTATAATCTCAAGATGTAACTAGGATCACGACTTAACAACAGGCTCGTCATCATCTTCAATATCCCAACCGAGATCTTCCTCTTCCTCTTCCTCCATAGCACTCAGCCTTTTCCTCAAATCAGCTCTGTTTGGGCTCCCACTTGCATTCGCCTTAATCTCATCAGTGCTCCCAATATCTTCAATCTCATCCCACCCAAGATCTTCTTCCTCGGGCATTGATGGTTGGCTTGAAACAACTGAAAAGTCACTATCTTTGCACGATCCACCACTTTCTGCCTTCCCTTCCGAACCCAATTTCTCATCAGATTTCTCCTCCACATTATCCAAATGCACTCTCTCATCGACCCCACTGTCACTTTTCGATCCCACATCATCATTTTCACTTGTTAAACTCTTATCTTCACTCTCAACCTTCGAATCGTCAATAGCATTTTCAATAGCATCTTCTTTCTCTTGAACCGGTTCTTTCAAATCATCCTTCGACTTAGACCCACCACTTGCTTCATAATCATCATCATCAACATCCCAACTCAAAACCTCCTCGTCATCCCTCGAAATCACCCTCTTCACGAGCTTAACCCTCGCCTCCTCCACTTTCCTAACCTTATAAACCCTAAAAAAGTACCGACTCCAAAAACTCTCCCGATCAACCATACCCGGAACAACCTCATTATAAATCTCTTCAATCACCCCATTCTCTTCAATCAAATCTTCAATCTCCCCACCCATTTCATCCAAATTAAACCCTAATTTCCACTCATTATACTCCTCCAAATCCTCCTCCGGTTCCTTACAATACGTATTCAAATCACACTGAACACCACGAATCTGAGCATCAATTCTACTATACGGTTTGTTCTGATTGTTACTACTACTACTGCTACTAATTTGCTTAGAATCAAACATTTCACTATCAGAATCATTATCAAGAATCGAGTCTTTACCTTGAGATATGATCTCAGAGACACTGTTCCCAATATTATCGATGGCTTGACCGACCGACTCGAGGGACTCCTGAGCCGCGGCGGCGCCGGCTTCGAGCGAAGTCGGGAGGTCCTTGACGGCGCGGCTGGCGGCTTCCCGGATCACGGCTGTCTCCTTCCTCAGACCCGAGCTGAATTCCTCGAGATCGCGCTTGTAGGTCTCGATCACAGACTCGGATTTGGAAGCTAGAGTTTTGATCAGGCCACCGAAGGACCAAGCATTGGTGATTGAGGAAATTGAGGGTTTTGGGTTTGGGTTTGGGTTTGGGTTTGGGTTTGGGGTTGGGTCTGGATGGGGATGCTTTTGGGGATCTGATTGTGAATTGGGTGAGGAGGGAGGGGTATTTTGGGGATCTGCGGGTTCTGGATCGTCTGAGAAGACAGATTTGAAGAAATCCATAGAGAGAGAGAGAGAGAGAGAGAGAGAGAGAGAACTAGGGTTTCTTGCAGAGTCTATGAAGAAGAGAAGATTTGAATTGACGTCGTTTCAAGCAATGGATCGATGGAAGAGAGTTATGCGTCTATGATACGAATTTTATGTGGGCCCACCTAATGCTTCAGAGTTTTTTTTAATTTTTTTCAAATGAGAAATTTATTATTTATTTATTTATTTATAGATTGGAATGTACTGAGTTGGGTATAACAAGGATACCACTTTAGTCATGTGGATCACAACATAACGAGGATACCACTTAGGCTTGCTTTGGAAAGTTGGGTTTTAGTCACTTTTTTAGATTGTAATAAAGGTTAAAAGTTAGAATTTTTGAATTTTTTTTCATTTGAGAAGGTAATTTTTAGCTAAAGGTGAAATTATAATTTTACTTATTCTGAGTCAAAATATGTTACATGGGTGAAGTTGTAATATTTTAAACTAAATGGGGATAGTTTGGTCATTTAATTATGATTTGACATCATAAACAAATATTAATAAAAAAAGTCAAAAGTTATTTTTTACCAACTTCTCAAATCATTTGTCTAAAAAAGTCAAAAGTTTGGTTAAAAGCCAAAAATTTACTTTTTACCATCTTTCCAAAATAAGCCTTAGTCATATGGAATATAACATATATGGTTGGTAAGATGAATTTTTTAGATCTGAATAAATTATATTTAGGCTTGATTTGAAAAGTTAATTGATTTTTTAGTTTTTAAAATTTTTTTGATTATTTTAGTCTGGGGTTAAAAAACTTAATTTTTAGGAGACTTTTGACTTTTTTAGTTTTTTTGTAAGAGAAAAAATGTAATGATTATGAGTTATACATGATGTTTAAAAAGCCTATTTTATTTTTTATGACTATTTAAATCCCAAATCTACGTCCCAAACAATACCTCAGTGTTAGGAATATAAGTTGGGATCTCGACCTATTTGTAAGTCAGTAACTTATCGTTATATAATTGAGTTATCTTACCCTATAACAACCACTTAAGTGTATAAATTACAATAAATTTAATCTGACTAAAAAGTTGAGTTCAATCACTAAATTTAGTGAAATAATATAGTTTTAAATTTTCCTAATCAGAAAGCAATCACCACTTGAACAATCCAAAGGAGTTATGGGGCTGTTTGGGAGGGGGGGTTTTAGCCTAATCTATAATTAACAAAAATATAAAATGAGTTAAAATAGTTAATAAGATAAAATATTATATTAAATTCATAATCATTTCACTTTTTTTCTCATAAATATCATATCTAACTATAAAAAAATTTAATTATCTTTCTAAACATAAAAATTTTAATCTACTAAAATAACTTACTAAAATAATAACTTCCCAAACAATCACTATATATAATAAACATGAATTTATATATATAGTATTTTAGTATTATGTTTTATATTTGCAGTTTTTGAGATTTTTTTTCCTCTAAAAAGTGAATACATTGTTTAGGGCAACTCATTACCGAGACAATTTTCTAAAGATTGACCTTGGATTGTCAAACTCAACTCAAATTTTCATGTGAACTCAAGGTTGGGTAAACTAGTTCGGGGTCGAATTTGGGAATATCATTCTATTATGTACAAACATTTTTAGGGTTTGTTTGGTTTGATTTTGGGAAATTAATTTTTTTTTAAAAAATTTAAGAAAAGATTTTAGAAATTTTTTAATTTGTTTAATTGTATATTTTGAAAATAGTTTTAGAGTATTGGAGTTTAGAATGATTTGATATTTTATTATAGTTAAGTAGATATGTATGTGGGAGAGTGAAAAAGTGATTAAGAAAGAAAGATGAGAAAGAAAAAGTTATTATTGATGTAAGAAAGAGAAAGTGATTTAAAAATTTCCAACCAAACAAAATTTTGAATTTTTTTTTCAAAAATATGTTTTGAGAGTTAAACCAAACAAGACCTTAGTCCTTGTTTGGCAATAAATTTTTTTACTTCTTAACTATTTTAATTTGAGACTAGCCAAGTTTGGGAAGACTAAATAAGTGCACTTTTTGACTTTTTGAACTGAAAAATTGAGGTTGAAAATATGGATGTTTGGGTTAACTTTTTGACTTTTTATAGAAAAATGTGTAATAAAAAATTGTAAAAATTGATTTTTAGAGGAAAATTTGAATTGGGAGTTGTGTAACCGTAATTGTTGACTTTTGGTGAATAGTGTTAACTTTTTAACTTTTTGAGTAACTTTTTGACTTTTTGAATTATTTTGCACATTCCAAACTTAAGTTTGCTTAGTTAAGACTTTTTTTACTTCTGTAAAAAAAAATAATAATAATAATTATGGTTTGAATATGACATTTTATCTTATTGACTTATTTAGTTTATTTTATCTCTTATACTTTTTTAGTCAAAAAATTTATTGCCAAACAAATGCTCAAGTAATAACTTAGGCCCCGTTTGGGGACTTACCTTTTTAGCCAGTTAGCCAAAAAATTACTAAATTAGCCAAAAAACCAACAACCCATACCAAAAAGTCAAAGATTCTCTTTTCTCTCTACTTTTTGCACATCTTTTCGTAATTAGCCAAAAAGCCATCCCAAACATACAAGTTTTTTTTACCTACCTTTTTAGCCAAATAGCCAAAAAGTTACTAAATTAGTCTGTTCCCAAACGAGGCCTTAGAGACTAATGAAAAAAAATTTAATTATACTTCATGCTTTGCATTCTGTTTAAGATTGTAAAGTAAAATTAAACCATTAATAGTGTCAGATAAGATTAATTTTTTAATTCTATGAAACCGACTATTTTTCATGGGCATTCAAGAAGACCCTTTTTTTCTTTTGTCATTTTTTTGTCATCTCAAATCGATGAATCAAATTCCATTTTAAATTCCACAACTACCAAACAGCTCTTCCATTTTTAAATGTCAACTCCGAATCCTACCATACACTACTATTTATTGAGTCCTTTTAAATTTGAGTATCCTTCTTTGTCTCCTTTCTTATTTGTTATATGTAATCAACTGCAAGTAGGAGCTTCAATTCCATCCTCATGAGGAGAGGAAAGGAAAGGCTGAAGCTATGGCTGGACAGTCTCCATCACTACCTTACATTTGCACTGTCCACCCTTTTGGCCCTGTTTGTTTTTCCCATAGACTCTCGGATTGGATTACCAATTTCATAAATCCCACAAAAAAACATGTTTGGTTAGAAAAAAAGGTTACCCCTCATTTCACAAAACAACAAAGTGAAGTTCTAAGAACTTTTACGTAATTTCATAAATTTAATCTCATCAACTAATATCACTATATTAATGTACAAACAAACACAATTTATTTTACATTTCCAACCTAATTCCGTAACACTAGTAATCCCTTCACTGAATCTCACTGTACTTATAATTTCATCCAACCTAATTTGACAAACAAATAGAACTTTTTAAGTTAGGTAACCCCAACCAATTTTCTTTTCTTTTGAGTTAAATCAAAGTCATAGGCAGGAAAAGAGACCCTGTTTGGTAATACTTACAAAAAAAAAAAAAATATCAAACACATTCTTCAATCAATGACCTAGTGCTTCAATTTAAAAAATTTACCCTCCACAAAACTGCATCAAATGCCAACTTCTATATTGTTGGCAATATACCAATATAAAAGTATTAGACTCCAGGGTATGAACCAATCACACTCGAGTTGAGGGACCATGTGGCAATGTCCCAGCAACACCCAATAACTTCTCTGTATACTGCTAATCCAACAAATATAGAAGGGAAAGAAATCAAAGATATATCAAACTCACCATTACTAAAAAGTGGTTTCAACCACTGAAACAAGAAGTTATGCTTTTTCTTTCCCTTCAAATGGGGGCTTTGTATTTTCAATGATTACAAATTTGGTATGATAAGTTTTTGAATTCCCCCAACACATAACTTTCTCTCACTTTCTTTCACTTTCTTTTCCAATTTTCTTTCACAAATGAAAATCATTCAATGGATTGTCCATTCCAGCACAAATTCAAGTAATGCAGTACAAACAGAAATCAATGACTATGGGAAGTACCTATCATTCATGGTTTGGCATCCGAGAAACTCTTTCAATTTCCTTGACGATCAGTTCCTTTTCCTCTTCAAATTCATCGTCATCAGCACCTGCAATATATAATGAATTAGCATGACCTAATACAAAAATCATCGCTAGAAACAACTGTGCTCTTAAAACGGACATGATCAAGTATGTAGGTACCTTTTCCAGGAGAGAGATTGTGAAGCAAGGCCAGCAATCTTTCATGATTTTTAGCCAGGATGACTTTTATTTCTCGAGGCTTGTTAGGGTTGGCCACAAAAATCTGTAGATCAAATAACTAGAGCAAGTTAAAAGTGAACGTTTGGACATGCATGGCCCTTTTCTTACAATGTAATCCAGGGAAAGTAATTAATGCAGTAACATGTGGTTTATTAATCAAGCAGTCAACCATAATGATTTTTGAAACTAACAAAATAACATATGCGATTAAAGGGGAGACCCACCATCCATACTAAATGCAACACAAGGGCTCTTAAGAACATGCACACCCTCTGTGTGCCTAAGTCAAGTAATCCGTGTGCCTAGGGCAGCGGATCACACTCAAAATCGTGAACTTGCTGATTATGAGCAAATTCGTGCAGAATTCACGGACTGATTTTTGTCAGTCTGCGTATTTATCACTACGAGTTCATGAATTTCCCTTCTTTTTTTTTTTTGAATAATAACTAGCGGCGGTGCACAGGGGATGCGTGCAAATGTATGTAGTTGAGAAATGAAGAAGATGAATAGTTGAAATTTGGAGGATCTGAATCAGTTTTTTTACATGGGAAGTTTTAAAACTGTCGTGGGCATTTTTGGAAAAGCAAAATATGTGACATCTACACTGTAGGCTTTATATAATAGTATAGATGTACACTTGTTGCACTATTGTACGTACTTCACACACAAAGGAGCGTGAGTGAGGCTGTGCACGCAAACCAACAACCACCATATGATCTGTGATCTGTGATCTGTGATGACAGCACATGTATGCCTTGCTCTGGGAGTCACTAAGCTACCTTATCTCCTAGACACTTACGGTGATTGTTTTATGTAAGGAAATGAAATTTGACTCGATAAATAATTTTCTTCTGTACATATAATAAAAGAGAACAAAATGCATCAAGTTAAATACTATGTAGATTAATATATAGACACTTCAAAGGTGCTCTCAACTATGCATTTTTAAAATTGACGATTTTGCACTCTCGCTCACATCTGCTTGCCGAACTGGTGACTTAGGTCTGGCTCCGTACTTCTTCTCGTTCTTCGTTTTATTTATTTATCTATTGGTGGGCTTCGGAGGAACAGGGTGTTTGTAAAAGTACAATCCTTGACAATATGGAATGCAGAGATCTGGAAGACAAGTTCAGCACCTTAAAAATGTGGAAAGCAGAGATCTGGATGTTTTTGCTTGAATCCTGCTCAAAAGCAAATATGAAAACAAAACCAAAGAAGAAAGAGAGTAAGGTAAGGTACAATGACAAGAATTTTTGTACATTTCATGCATTCATAAATATCTTCATGGATGCAACACAAAATTAATATATTATAGCTGAGTGACAACAAGACCATACAGGATTAATAATAAGATCAAATTTTGAAATTTCCTAGAAGGCCAACTTTGACCATCTAATTGAAGGATATGTTGATTGGCATGGCAGTACTAAAAGAAATGCACAAAACATGCCACACCTGACTCATCTTATTGCAAAACGTTCAATTTTCATTAACATTGTATTTGTGTCATTAAGATGGGCATTACGTACTGGCAGCGCTGGGTTAAGGGTTCAGCAAAAAGAAAAACAACAGTTAGATAAGTTCCTTAACAATGATAGGATATGAAATGGTAGCAACAAAAAAGCATGTAAAATAACAGAACGAAGTTGACCTAGAACGAAGGAGCCAAAAGGAGCTAAGCAAAACACAGTGAAAGAAATGAAACAGATGAGAATCTGAATTACTGTAAGACATGTAGCTGATTTTAGTGAATATTTAAGTACATAAGCATCACCAAAAACTATGGTATATCTATTCATCAACCAAACAGAAGAATGCCACAAGCATTAGATAAAATTAAAAAAATCAATACCTTCAGCAATGTCATCATGACTTTTAAGTATCGAACTTCAACAATGTAGCGCTTCATAATGTGAGAATTTGGGAGCTCCAAAAGAAATTCCGAGAGAAGCTAAAAACCACTAACATCCTATAGTTAACAAATCTTACAAAGAATAGAACTCAGAGTGAGCAAATTCAACAAATCAGAGGAACGGCCAACCTTCAAAGATTGTCTTCTGGTCACATAGTTAGAGGATGCCAAGAGCTTCTCATATTGCTCGAAGAACTGAAATAACAATCATTAATTAGATAAGCCAAAAGAGACCATAGACAGCAAATGTACCAAGATAAATGTGAAGAAGAAAATCTTCATTTCCTGGACGGTGCAGGTGTGCACGATCAGGAATTCTTCAAGATGGCTATAGAAGTCCCAGATAAATGAGATTTCCACTGTGAAAAACTCAAGTGGAACATATTTTAACTGTGGCAACCAACGTTTGAGGGTGGCTAGATTTGTTCAGAACCTTATTGTAAGAAAGCTGAATAAGCAAACCTCATCATAATGAGCAGTCAAGAATTCAGAGACTGCAGTTTCATGTTTGGTAAGGAGATCCTGTGAAACATGAAAATGGGCATCAAATTTTACAACCAAAATAAGTAATTACTGAGAATTTTAGATTCATAGATCAGACCTTAAAGGTAGAAAAAGCATCAGAAGCAATATCAAAGTTAGGCAGCTCCACATATTTGAAGAACAACTCAAAGCTTGGAGACTCCAATATATATCTGAAAATCACTACAGAATTATAAGTGGAAAATGAAACTTGCTCATGTAATAAAATACTGCATGAAAACTACAGTTTTCCGAAGGAAGAAATGACTGCAAAATGAGGCCTTAAGTCTGAATGCTACAGTGATCAGTTCTCAGATGTGTATGCTCTACTCTGTAACTCCTTTCCCAGCTTGTAATAGTACTAGGTTTCAACAAATGGCAGATTTTTATTTTTATTTTTATTTTTTAGATTTGTTTCAATAAAATGGAAAATATATTTTTAATTGAGACACAAAAGGAGGTTTTAGAATACTTGAGCTTCATGAAAATATAAAAAATCTTATTCCATCATTCATAAAGTGTGTGCATTTATGCATCCAAACCAATTGAAAATCAGCATCGTGCCACAATTTTCAAGCACTTCAACATAGAATTCAGAGTTCAAGCCTCTTTCTAATGCGTCATCTTTAGACAAGCATCAATGAGTAAGCCTCAGCAGCATTTTAAAGTTATGATTAGATAGGATAGGAATAACAAGAAGAACACCAATCTCTGTCCTTATTTTAGTAATAAATTAAGTTTCATTAGCTGGAAATATTGCAAAAACCAAGCACATCTGCACAGAAGAAAAGACCTTTCCATACTTCTCCTGAACTCCTATCTTTATAAATCCCAATATATTTTTGTAATACAAAAGTAGCAAAAGTACTTAGTGATATTAACATCAATTTTAGCAAGAAAATAAGGACCTTAAAATAATAACTAAAGTAAAAAAAGTAAAAAAAGCGTGAGTGTCTTACTTTGCAAAAGTAGGGAGTTTGATGCATTCCCTTAACACATTTCCACAATTCAAGGCAATTTCCTTGTTATCATAGCTGCTTGAAAAACATATAATAAGTACTATGCAGACCATACCACTTAATCAAAACAACACTGTACAAAATACAAAATGGGCAATTAAGAACTCAACCAGAGAAAGACAAATGCAAAAAAATAAATCATACAAAATTCCCTACATTGTTCATGTAGGCTAAAAGCTAGTTGGGCATTATTACCCATGGTAAATTGATCCAAAAATGAAAATTAGGAATAGGGCTTCAATATTATTAACACGATACATGTGAAGATATGCTAAAATCTTCATAAAATTACCAAATAATAGCCAGAAAGATCATCCGCATATTAACTAAGAAGTAACAACTGTATCAAAAACTGAAGTAATAAAACAGCACTAGTTGCCAAACATTACAGATTTTGCTTCTTAATGTTTGCTTTTAACATGACTACAACTGATTTTCTTTAGTAACTAGGTGTTTCATCAGCTTCAGTTGTCTGCAAGATTATTATGAGTTTTCTTCTTTCATTCCTCGTAGTATTAAGCAACTTGATATCCAGGGTCCAGAAATTAAACCAACAATTTCTTGGCTTCCTCATGGAAGCACTTAGGCTGTCCCCATATTAGGACCACATGAAGGTGGCAGAAAGGGACCAATTCCCTCATAAAATGTTACTCTAATACAATTCAAAAAACTCCACCATGCATGAGTGCCAAAAGGAAGAAAAAAAATAAGAGAAAGCACATACAAATACATTAAAGAAAAAACATTAACCTTACCATGCAACGAGAAAATCTAATAACTCTAAATGGTTCTCTAAGTATAGCACACAGCAACAAACAGAGTCAACCTGTTGCTTCAACAATATGGACCAACAGTGAACTAAATCTTTTCTTGCCTGTGTCAAAAATTTGTTATCATTGTGCAAATAAATAAGCTAATGCATGACACTGTGTTATTGATCATGATAACTTACTTCCCATCCCAGTATAGGTAACTTGTGAATGAAAAGAGCAATAACATCTTCTTTACAGATTTCAAGCGTCAGCTGTGAAACCTGATCCATGTTTGGTTCAACCTCCCCATCTCCACAAAGCATAAGTCTCATTGTCACAAAGTTCTTCTCAACCTCTTCCAAAGCCTGCAGACATATAATGAGAAAACAGCTTAACAGAGACTTACAATGACTACTATTAGCATCTTCTTCCTTTCTTCTCTTTTTATGTCATCCTTCATGGATCTACAATGACTATTGTTAGTATCACACTCAATTTGTTTGAAATAGGTGACTTACAATTTTAACTATTTGTTTGAATATTTCAAAATGAATTGGTAGCCACTGAATTGCAAGTTTTTCTCCCTTTTGCCAACATAGGGCTACAGAAACAGTACTAATTTATCAACAAAATGCACTCTCCACACATAAAAAAATATAGAAATGAGTGCTTCACCCATCTGCATAAGCCTGCATGAAAAACAAGCCACTGCAAATGCTTCAAAACATTTGCTGCATGTCTCATGGGAGGTCATTAATTTGACATTTGACAAGCGTGAAACCAGTTTTCAATTAAAAATTGAATTCTCCAAAACCTTAAAGATGGAAGTCATTCCCCCACCTACAGAAGAATCACTCCTACCTCAAAATTAAGGTATTCACAAGTCGATTCCTTGATTGAAAATAAAGCTAAATGTAAACACATATTACGTACTTCTTGCTAAAACTGAAAAACTATATAGTTAAAAGGTTTAGAGCTGAAATCCTTACAAGCTCAATTTTTAATTTTGAAAACTTAAGAACAAATTATCGAAGATAGGATTCAAGTCAAGAATCGAATATCAGCCTCTCCACAAAACATGGAGTTAAGGTAGCCAACCTGCTACCTCTCATAGACCTCCCAAACTCTGTTGTAAGTATGAGTTTTGTGCATTGGGTATGACCTTTTTTTATTAAAATTTGAAACCACATTCTAGTGAACATGTTCAACATTCAACAAATCTCTTCAATTTAAAGTTGACTATAAAAAATATATATATATATATTCATAATCAGGTTATCATTTAGTATGCATTATCAAACACAATTAGTGGAAGGATTGTAGAAGATTCCACAAAAGAAAAATTCATAAACTTATTTATTTATTTTACTAAATAAAATGACATTAGAAGGTTGATTTAAATGGTTTGGCCACGTGCAGTGTAGACGAATGGTTGCACAAATAAGAAGTGATTTGAACCAAGTCAAAGATACTAATAGGCCCCAGAAATACATGGGCTAGCATGGTTAGAAAGGACATAGCTGCCTTGGATTTGACCACGGCTCTGAATAGGGCCAAGTGGATAAAATGAGTCCGAGTAACCAACACCAAGCAATTTGGATTGAGGCTAGTTGAGTTGAGTTGTCGAGTAAAACAAATAACACATAATAACCTCCTATTAATAATGCTACCTAATGTCGTAACAATACAAGCCCCTAATTCCATTCCTAAAACTTCAAAAGTTTGAGGATCTGATATAAGGACACATCTTGGTTGTCATGGCATATAGTTCAGGTTATTTTGTGATATTAAGGTTACAAACTTCCCAAAGGACCCAATGAGGATTTTGAAATGGCAAGAGATCTCACATATGACTTACTAGTTATTGTACATATGTATATACCGATAAAAGTTTATTATAAAAAATTCAGTTATGTGTATAATTAGAACAGAAATGGAAGTCGGGGTACACAATTCATAATAATATTCATCTTTTGTATCAAGGTAATATACCAGCCAAATTCTCTAATGCTGTGTTTGGTTGAGGGATTTGAGGAGGGATTTGGAAAGAGAAATGGAAAAGGTAGGTGAAATGTAAAAAAAACATACCTACATTTCACATAGTTTCACACACCTTTTCTCTTTCCCTTTCCAAATCCCTCTCCAAATCTCCCAACCAAACACAGCGTAAATTTTAATCAAATCTAGCAGATATACTGCACCGGATATAGTGATCTCTTACATGTTGTATTAGGCATTCTTATATCTAAGCATCCTTTAGTTCCCCGCATATCTCGAGATTAACAAAATCAGTATGAGTTTTGTCATTTTGGCATAAGCCATTGAATGTTCATTAATGCTACATAATCTTTCATTTTACCTCTTTTATGCTTTAGCGGGTAAAAGATAGAAGAGAAAAGAAAGAAAGGAGAGATCTTTCGTTTCCTTTCCTTTTCTCTCCTAAATTACATAATCATTTCTTTTGTTTTCTCTCCTAAGTTCCCAAACAAAGTGGAAAATTCAATCATCGCAGCCTCACTAAAGAGTAAAGTTTTGTTTTTTCGGGGATAAATGACTAATGTGGAGCAAAATTGTTAAACAATTATTCAATTCATTGACATATCAATGCAAAAAATTCAATCAATATTTGTATTGATGACAACAAAAACAATGATAATAATCACAGATAAGATAATAATGTAAATTATGATTAAAAAATCAATTAACAATTGTAGAGAAATGCGTAAAGACCCGAGCATGTACAATTGTTACATGCATACATGAGAGAGAGAGAGAGAGAGAGAGAGAGACCTTCTTGAGGGATTGAACCTCGGCGACAGTTTTGATGTCGAGGGCCATGAGGCTGTCCTGGATCGCTTTGACGAGCTCTTGAGGAGTTTTAGGCCTCGAGGGCTTGAAGAATGAGAATGACATGATTGATCGATTTGATCGATCGATCAACTTTCCCTCTCTCTCTCTCTCTCTCTCGACCAACTGGCTCCAAGCTCTGCTTTTCAGAGTACACTGTTGTAAATTACCTGATCATATGGGAATGCAGGTTTTTTATTTTTTAATATCGAATGTGAATAATAGTATAAAAATAATATTAAAAAAAGTGTAAATTATAAATATACTTCTTATTCTAAAAATTACATTCTATCCCTTAAAATTTTTAATTTCATAACAAATTATTCTTTTTATTAATAAATCATTAAGTTAATTAATACTTTTTAATAATGTTATAAATATGTTTCAATTAATAATTTAGGTAATTTTATAGTATTGTATAATAAAGCAATTATGAATTTTATTTTTTAGTTAATCCTGTTAAATAAAAAAATTCTAATAAGGGATATTCGTAATTTTTCAAACTATAGAGGGTAATCTAAACTTTAAGCAAATCTTGATATGTGTATTTGTAATTTATCCTAAAAAAAATTAAAAAATAAAGACTCATAAAGTAATAATTATAATATGGAAATTCTAATATGTAACATTTAAAAGAGATGTATCATATACATTCTTATTTATGTCAATTTTTTTAGTCATAACCAATTTTTATTTAGTTATAACTCATGATATTTTTAGTTATATGAGATTTTTAGTTATGCTTCATATTTTGTTTAGTTATGAATTATGATATTCTTTTTTAATTATGACTTAGAAAGTATGAAATTATGTCATTTTTTTCTTTAATTATAAAGTGCAAATGGTACGCACCCTTTGAGAGGTGTGTCTCATAGTGTTTTCCTTATGTAACCTATTTTGAAAAGTAGATTAAAAGTTTACTTTTTGATTTTTTTTTGAACTTTTTTTTTTGAGAGAACCTACAAAGAAAAAAAAAAAAAGAAATGATGTGATTTTAAAAAGTTTAAAAGTGAAAAACTAATTTTTAACCGTGTTGCCAAAATGGGCCTAGCTGGAATGATGCAAAATAATTATAAAGAAATTAAAGGTCAGTTTAGTTTTTAGAAACTTGTTTAAAATTTTTTTTCTAAAAAATGATAAATTAATTTGTTGAAAGAAATAAAAATAAAAACAAAAACATTTATTATTTTTACATAATTTTATGTTTTGAAAGGTCATAAATATTTTTTAAAAAATTAAAAATATCTTTTTAATATTTATTTATCTCAAATTACTTTCTTTTTTTAAATTATAAAAAAAAATCTGAAAAACAAATCATTTCTTAAAATTGAAAATTTCTCTTCTTTTTTTGCGGGAGATAATTATATTAACAATGATTGAGACCTCCAAATTTAAAGACTCCTCTAACTCCTAAAATCATTTGAGCCACTCACGCGAGAGAGATAAATAAATAAACAAACACTTGAGTGACTCAAATCATTTTGAAGGTTATGTGAACAAAAATGTTTAAGTGTTCTAAATTAAGAACTTTAAAGGAGCTCTAATGGGTGGGGTCTATCTATTGATGTGATGTTTTGGCCTTCTTCTTTTATTTTTTATTTTTTTTTCTCATTGTCACATAAAAGAGCATAATTTAGTACTCTACTTTTAGAGATTTCTATCACTACTCTTATGTGAATTTCCAAAATTGGGTCTCACTTATTTTCCTAATCATACACAATTACTGTGAACTCAGCCAAGCTAGGAAGAAAGTGGTTGGGAGGGACGCATTAACTGTCCAATCATACAAAGAATTTAAATAGACGGATTACAATTTATAATTTATGAAAAAACATGTCATCTATTATTTACTTAAATAACTTTAAAAAGTAAGGTGAATAGAGTAGAACAATTCTAATCGGTTCAAAGAATTAGAACAAATTTAAAGTTCTCCATTTTTTAAATAAAATATGGAAATATTTACACACAAGTCGTAATTTATAAACTTATATTTTATTAGGTCTTAATTAAGATTTTTTAAACTTTCAAGTTCTATTAAATTTTTAATAATCGAAATTGTCCTTCAAATAATAATTGTTTATTATCTATGATTATCTATAAAGAAATATGATGATTTGACATTTATTTTAATTTTTAAAATTTTAAAATATCAACTTTCTAATTTTTTTTAAAAAATTATGTGAAAAAAAAACTGGATTATTTTTTCGAAAATTTTGAAAAAATTGAATCTTTTTTTGTATAAAATTAAAAATTTTGTGTTTATAAAGGAGCATGATGATGGAATATTGATGTGCAAAACTATAAATAAAAAACAACTTTAAAAATGAAAAAACTGATAATGTTCTCAGTTTTAAATCTGGAAAAAATTGATAATGTTTTAAGTTTTATTGGATAATTGAATCAAACCAATAAATAGAAGGGCAAAAATATTTAATCTCATGCTCTATTTTTTTTATCAATTAGTGAAATAATTACTTGGAATATTAGTATACAAAATTAATAATTTTCTTAGTTTTAAAAATTAGAAAAAATTGATAATATTATCAATTTTACTAAATAGGACTTATTAGTTCAAAAAATCTTAAGTAGGATCTGAGTTACCATAATATTTATAAATAGAACTTTTAAATAATTAACTCTAAAATATATTTTCATCAAAATCGTGCAAAATCACTTATCAACAATTACTAAAAGCCCAATTATTGTATACAATGTTGCACAATCATTTTGTTTATAATAATAGATATATTTTGTCTATTTTAATTTGTTATTGATTACTGCTTAACGTTATTTATTTAGTTAAAATGTTCTAAGGGCATGTTTTGATTGTAGCAATATTTGTGAGATAGGGGAATGAGGGGATAATGGGGTTCCACTGAATTATTTTGTCTGTTATTTGCTTGTGGAGCAACATAGGGATAATCAGGGGTGTGCGCTGTGTGGTCTAAACAGTTTAAGAGTAAAATTATATGTTGAATGATAGATTGACGGTTTGAAAAATATTCTAACTAATTATCATATATTTACATAATATATAATACTAATTTGTATAATATTATATATGCATAACACAAACTAATTTTACATAATATATTTCATATATATAACTATTAATTTCTAATAAATTTCTTAGCTTAAATATCTCTCACACTTGTTTTTACATTGATATTTTATTGGAGGTTAAAAAATATATATGTATTAACTATAGCATAACGGAACGGTTTGGAAGGCGTATTATAAATTTTAAAGTTTAAACCGCGGTTAGCGGTTAGAGCGGTACAGATTGATACGGATCGATGCAGTTTTAACAGATTGAACGGTATTTTACACAGTCCTAGGGATAACAACAAAAAAATATCTAGGTTTCACATGTTTTTAATTTGATGTTCGTTTTGAACCAGGTTAAAATTATGAATTAAATGAAAACAATAATAAAAAAAATAGAGAATTAAATAATACTATAAAAATTGTGGTATCAAGGGAATTCGCATTTTTAAATTATTTTTCACTTCATCCAACGATAATAAATAATTATATTTTTTTATGATACTAGTTATTTTTGGCTAATTAAAATATGTTTAAAAATAAATCTTTATTTTAACTGGTCACTTTATCTATTAAGTACTCTAATATTACTCTTTATCTGACTCGTTATCTAAATTAATTTATAATTGATAATGTTTCATGGCATGTCACCCCAGTGATAGAAATGGAGGATAAAAAGATTGAGGTACTTGGGTTTTGGAGAGCTTTCAAAATGTTAAAAACAACAATAAAATGGAGGTAAATTAATTTTGTTTGGCATGATCTAAAAAAGGTTAAAAAGTCATTATTTTATTGAAGTCATATTATCTTATTTAAGTCACATTACCTCTCTAACATATCACTTTAAACCCAATTCATACCAAACTCATATTTCATAAAAAGTTAAAAAGTGCACTTATTTAGATCATCCCAAACCACCAGTCACTTTGAGCTATAAAATTGGAGAAATTCTATTTTCACATATTTAATTATTGTAGTGCATATTTTTTTTTTCCAGTACATATACTTATTAATCTGATTATTAATTAATTTTCTCAATCCACACACTAAAAATTACAATTATACCCTTTCACTCATAATCATTGTACGCACATCACTCAACCCTTCTTTCCTCACTTCTTTTTTTTTTATTTAATGTTTTTCAGTTTAGAGATTTTGGCATTGGTTTTTCGAAGTTGTACATTTAATTCAAAACTTAACTTTCAAACAAAAGTGATTAGTTCGAAAAATTTGTTCAAAAAAAAAAACTTTCGGTAGTTAATATTTGAATATAATGAAATAATTCGGCCGTCGATGTCCAAATATAATGAAATAATTCAGCATTAGTTGTCTGACTGAAAACTGCAAAAGGGAAAAGAAAAAAAATAAAAATAAATTCTGCACGAAAAAACTAACATTTTCATCACTCAAAATATAAATTTAGAGATTAAAATAATATGAGAGTTATTATGAGAGTATTGATTTGCAAGCAATAGAGGAGTATAGAGTGTGTAGCAAGTAAAGTAACAACAATGAAAAAATTAGGGTTTAGTTTTTTTTTACTCAAAAGATGTATATTGAGATTTTTTTTTTTAAAAAAAAAAAAAATGTGTATAGAAAATATTTTCATATAATATTATGAGTGTTGATAGATGTCCATTATAATCATTTTAATTGAAGATATAATTACTATTAAAATAATATTTCATTAAGTATATATATTAAAATAATTAAGTGGATAGAAATAGAATTTCCCATAAAAATGAAAATGATTCATATTTGAAGAGTGTTACTCTAACAAAATATAATGCTTCACTTACTTTATCCAATGCTTTATTGTTATCTGTTTATTTTATGGTTTAATTTATCCCTTATAATCTTATTCGTATTCATATCATATATCTAATATTTTATCTCATCTAATTTTATGGTATAAGGTCTATTTTGATAAGGGTGATTATTCAATATTCTCGAAATATGCACATGTGGTACTCCATAAAGTTTTGATTGGTGGAGAGAAACAAGGGCCCACGATTTATGTTGGAAATGGAGAAACAATATGGAGCTAACTAATTGGTGATTGGTTTGGAATATGGACACGTGATGCTCCGGGAGTATTGAATAATTTCCCATTTTGACAATTAGATTAAAAGTCAATTTTCTGACTTTTTAAATCACATACTTTTTGACTTTTGACAATTGGATTAAAAGTCATCTCTCCACTTTTTTTTCTTTTTTTTTTTCTCATGTTTTTAAAAATAAAAAAATAAAAATTAACTTTTAATATAATTTCCAAAATAAACATATGTAACAACCCTCACCACTGCTTACCGATTAATTACTGATTACTGTAAACTGAGACTAATTATGATGGGTAATTGAACTGATTGAAATACTAAACTGACTGACCGAAATCTGGAACTGAATTGATTGAATATATTAGTTAAATTGCATTTCTATGTGCCTGCTTACAATTTTATAATCGACTTATTCCACTTTTCACAATTTAAGCTATTTTGATGTGTTTGGTTTAGCTTATAACTTATAGCTTATAGTTTTTGGAAGTCGAAATCAACTTATTCTTTGAGTGGGCAGAGATGCTTTAAGAATAAGTCGAAATCGCCTTTGAAAGTTATAAGCTATAATTTGTTTAGGCATAAGCTATAGCGCTTCATGACCTCTACCAAACAAAGACTTATCATTGCTGTTTGATTATCTGTTTGTGTTTTATGTTTAAACTGCAAATTGAAGGCCTTATCGGCGGCCGAATCTGAAATTGATTGATGTTCTGTGTTAATTAGATTTTATGGTGTAATTATCTGAAAAGTGATTTGGTATGATTAAATTAGATTAAAATAAGCTAATTTCAAGAGTTAGCCTTAATTACCATATTGCCATGTGAGTGGACCACTTAGGCAACACATATTTGAGCCTTATCATACATTCAACAAACATTTCATCAGCCTTGTTAAGTGTCCTAGCCGACTAGAGAGAAAGACAAGAGGGAGAATAGATTTCACCTCACTTTTGCTTGATATTGCTTGGAAATTTGGAAGATTAAAGGAGTTCTTGCTTGATTGAGCCTCTAGACTTGTAATTGAGGGACTTAGGTATGAGTTTCATCCTCTTAATTGTATATTTAAGTTCCTTCTAGCATGGATCATGGTAGTTTAAAGAGCTAAGTCAAAATTTAGTCTAATAGTGTTGAATTGAAGCTCATTCCATGCATGCATATTTGTATTGTTGAGTTTAAGTTGTTTTTATGACAAAATGTTACATGCATGCTCATAATTATGTTTAAGACCATGATTTCATCTTGTTTTGAAAAGAATTAGCTCATTTGAGCTTGTATTTAAAGTTTTGAAATGATTTGAGTTCATGCATGTTACACGTTCGTCTTGTTCATGAAAATTTGTTTGAAATTGAATTTAATTGAAATACCCTTGGACTTTGATCTATCAAATTGATCTTTGAAACATATAATATTATGGGTTTTGAAGTGTTTTCCAGAAAATTAGCCCAAGAGGATCAAATTTGATGCATTAAAACTTGGTTTTGAGCCTGAGGTTCAAATTTGGAATTTTCAGATTTTGGACCCACGCTCGAGCAAGGAACTACACGCTCGAGCGTACACTCTATGATCATTCCTTCCGCTCAAGCGAGTAAAGTGACACTCAAGTGTGAAATGGCGTGCATCCAGTACTTTGCATGAGCTTACAGTCCGCTCGAGCGAGAGAATCCACGCTCGAGCGAGGGTCGAGCGCCCATTGAGTGTGAATTTTGAGTATCCAGTATTTTCACTATAGCTTACAGTTCGCTCGAGCGACGGAAGTCACGCTCGAGCGGAGCTCCTTTGTCTGCATGTCCGCTCGAGCGTAGAAATCCATGCTCGAGCAAGACCCATGTTTTCTGAAAATTTTGTAAAGTGTCTAAAAATGCATCTTTGCATCCTCTTTCCATCCTACACATTCCTAGGGCATGTTTAAGGCACCTTAAGGAGGATAGCGATGTAGAACCACACCGAGGCAAATTAGGGATTAAGTTATTGTTTTCCCAACTGTGTAACTTAGTGTGTGTTCATCTTGTAAACTGTGTAGGGTTGGCATCTGGAGATGCGCTCTAGCCTAATAGTAGCCCAGAACTCTGTGAGTAACAATTGTGTAAAGATATGTTCAACTGTGAATATTTCGATCGTTTAATCAACTGCTTATGAATCGACATCGTTAATCGAATGAATTTATGTCCTATATTCTCAATCAGACAGGCATCCTTAGCAACTACTGCTTCATCGTTATCACAGAGATCTCTGTCGGTTCCCTTGTGAGAACCACTACTGTTTACTGATTGATGGCCATCATTTACTGTTCGGTCTTTTAAGACTTACCATTTACTGTACTGCTATGCTAATGGATGTACTACATATGAGTGTTATGACTGAATGACTGTTATACTGAATCAATGAACTGTTTTCATTACTGTAAAGACATTCATTCTTAATCTCTTTGCGCATGTTGTTATTCACTGGGCTTTAGCTCACTGTTTATATATATATATATATAGGTGTTCAGGCACCAGACCGGATCTAGGTGCGTGGGTTAGACTCCCCTTTTTGTCAAGCCAATCACTGTGCCTCACTGCGAGGTCCCGAGCCTGTCAAGCTATGGCTTAGGGGTTTTTTTTAATCTCTCTGTCTGTCTCTGTGTCTGTTTTATATAACTGTATAGACATAGCCCTGTACTGTACTATTTAATAGGGATTCGGTCCCTGATCTGAATGATTGTAAATATTGTGCATACTGTTTTGTACTGAGTATACATATATGTATGAGAAGTCTTTTTGCATACAGACTGTCACAGCTCATTGGACATTGTTTAATTACTGTATTGGCTTCCGCCATGCCCTTGTACTCAGACATCAGATATCAAGTAAGCAGCTTGGTAATCTCGGACATCGGCCGATTCTGCTAAACTCATATGGGCGGGTTTGGATTGTGACAACATAAGTTATCCTTTACAATCCTAGCAATGATCCCATTGTATTTTATTTTTTTTGGTTTACATGATCCCATCATATTTAAAATAACTTAAAATGAAAAGTGGCTGGGGTGTTTGGGAAGTAAGTTAGAGATTAAAATAGTCAATAAAAATAAAATTGGTTAAAATAGTCAATAAAATAAAATGTCACATCTAAATCATAATTATTTTATTTCACAACTATCAATTCAATTATAAAAAATAAAAAAAAACTAACCAACTTTTCAAACACAGGGACCGTTTGGTTTAGTTTTAAAATAATGATTTGAGTGTAGAGTTGTATTTTGAATTTTGAGTTTTTAAATCATGATTTAAAAAGAAAAAATTTATTTGATTATGAGTTTTGAAAATAATTTTGAGATGATTTGTAATTTTTTTAATTTTTTTTTTGATTGATGTAGAATATGAAAAAATGTGAAAGGAGAGATAATAGAGAAAAAGTGATTGATTGATTAATTAATTAATTAATAATAATAATAATAATAATAATAATAATAATAAATTAGGAGTTTTGCAAAGTAATTTTGAATTGTATTTTAAAAATATGTTTAGTTAACATATTTCATCCAAATCATGATTTAAAAACAAAATCATGATTTGAAAATTATTCCAAACGCTACCAATATTTTTAGTCAGGCTAAAATAATTAAAAAGTCAATTAAAATAGTCAACTTTCCAAACAAAACCGGTATAAGGTGATGGAAAATTGAGGAGGAGGTAAATCGTGAAATAAATTGCAATTTATTGCCATTTGGTTTCACTTTTTAAGATTCACTTTTATGAAAATTAAATTTTTTTATTTTTCATATTTTTTGTTTTCACTAAATTTTTCTTAATATTTTAAGCAATTTTTAAAAATTTTAGATACACCTAACATAATATACTTAAAAAGTGTAATATTTGTGAATTTTTAAAAAAAAAAATTCACTAAATACAAAAAAAATTGAAAATTTAGTACATATTTGTATTCTTGTGTATTTGTTGATTTTTTTAAATATTTTACTCTTTAAAGACATCTAAGTAAGGTATATTTAAAAAGGTAAAAAAAATTACTTAAATTTTAATATTCACTAAAAATAAAAATATACTAAAAAATAAAAACTCAATTTAAAAAAAAATTGAATTTAAAAATTTGAAACCAAACCCAAGAGCAAATCCAAGTGGTGTCTCAAATAGTTTTTTCCTTCAAGTTGTATACAATAGGACTCATTATCTTTGTGTTTTTTGAAAAACAAATGAACAAATGACCTAATGTAAATGGATCACCAAACAACCATCATAAAATTATATTTATTTTCACACCATTTCGATTGTTTACGAAAGAAATTATAACATCCGAACTCAAAAACTTTTGAAATCTTTCAAAATTTTTATAATTATCTTAAATCTAAACATTTCTCTTAACTTTATTGTAAATTTTATGAATCTGTCATTTGTGGTTAGTAGTCATAAATGAACCAAATGAGTCTAATAGTTAAGTGTGTAAGCTTGGTTTTTAAACTTCATAATTGATTTCAAGCGAGTTTCTGTGTTTTTTTTTATAGATAGAGAGATGACCAATTTCCTTATTTAACAATGGTTCTACTTTCCCATCAAAGTATGATACATAGAAAACACTCTTTTTTTATTTACCAATTAATTCTAGCCAAAAAATAAAAAAGGAATCATAATCCTACCAAATTTCTAATTCATATTACTATATCATGTTGGTCAATATAATAACTAAATAAATAATTTAGTCTTACACATACCGCTAGCATCAAAATCAGATGAGAGATAAGGGATTTGGTAGGAGAGAATGGGAAGACAGGTTTGGTGGAGGAGTTGAATTTGGCATTCTTCGACGGGGAAGGGTTCGGAGATCCAGACATCATTGTTATTCGTTCTAGCGAAGCATCCCGTTGCGCCACTGCTCACAAGGCCACTCAGCAATGGTTTCGTCTTGCGATGACATGGGAATCCGCCACGCACCGTCGAAGGAGTGGTCATCGAAGATAATCCAGAAAGAGAGGGGGGGTTTGGGTCTGGAGAGGAAGAGTGAGAGAGAAGGAGAGAGTAACTGTGACTATGTATTGGGACCGTGGATGACATATAAGGGTATTTTAATCATTTTGTTTAAATTTGTCCAATTAGATAAAATATTGGGAAATTTTATTTCCACACACATAGTTAATTCAGGGCACACACTTAGGGCAAGTTTGGCATATAGTCAAAAAGTTACTAAAAAAGTTAAAAAGTTAACACTATTTACCAAAAGTCAACAATTATGGCTGCACAACTCCCAAGTCGAATTTTTCCCTACAAATTAATTTTTACAATTTTTTATTACACGTTTTTTCATAAAAAGTCAAAAAGTTAACCCAAACATTCATATTTTCAACTTCCATTTTTTAATCCAAAAAGACAAAAAGGGTTGGTTTGGCAAGGGCTCATTGGGCTTTTTTGGCTCAATGAGTCACAAAAGACAGAATAGGCTCATGAGCCACAACAGACAAAACATCCCATCCAACCCCATAATCATTACACTCTTCTCTCACAAAAAGGTCAAAAAAGCCAAAAAGCCAAAAGCCCTTCCCAGACCAAGCTTTTGAGCCCAGACTCATATAGCCAAAAAAACCAAAAAGCCAAAAAACCAACCCACTTCCCAAACGGAGGCAAAGTCCACTTATTTAGGACACCCCAAACAACCCTTTAATGAAATATTAATTTAATGACAACTATATCGTAAATAAAAATGATCATAATAGACGTCTAGTAACCTCCATAATATTATATGAAAAAATTCTTTATACACATCTTTTAAGAACAAAAAAAAAATCTCAATGTACACCTTTTGAGTTAAAAATAAATAAATCTTAGTTTTTCTATTGTTGTCACATTATTTGTTACAAACGCAATACTCCCCTATTACTTACAGAACATTAATTTAGCTTTTCATTTTAAGGTTAAGCAACAAGTGAATGGAGTTTTCCTTAATTTCTTTGGCTTCAATGGGACTGTTGGTTTGTGGAGAATAAAGGCTTTGGAGGATTTAGGTGGATGATTAGAGAGAACTATAGTTGAGGGGCTATCTCCATGGATGGAAATTCATCTTCCTCAATTGGAAGAAAGCAAAATTGGAAACAAAAGTAGGTGGAAATTCATCTTCCTCAATTGGATTTGGGTGGTGTTTTTTGTTTTTTGTTTTTTTTTTTTGACTGTTTCTGTTCTTGCTCATGCAGATCAGTAATTGAAAGAAAGTAAAAGTGTGTGAAAAGGGGGATAAAGTAGTGTGCATAATAGTTATGAGTGAAGGGTATAATTGTAATTTTAAGGGGTGTTTGTTTGGACGGACTGGATAAGAGGAGATTGTAATCCATCGGACTTTAGTCCCAGGATACATTGTCCCTGGATTATTTGGTTGGATTGGATTTGTATCCTATGTTTGTTTAGTCATGGGATTAGATGTTTAGATTAGACTATTTTTAGTGAATCTAATGTTTGGTTGGACTGGATAATGATAAGTGTTCAAAAGACTATTTTACCCTAGTAATTTATAATTTTTATTTAATATATAATGTTAAATTTGTAATCTATAATTTATAATTTATAATTTAACAACACTAAAAAAATTTAATTTATAAGGCCATAATTTTTAATTTATTATTTTCAATTAAATTAAATTTATAATTTATATTTTTTATTTAATATATAATTTTAAATTAACAACAATAAAAAATAATTTTGTTTAATATATACATTAAATTTTCAACAACACTAAAAAAATTTAATTTATAAGGCCATAATTTATAATTTATTATTTTTAAATAAGTTTAATTTATAATTTATATTTTTTATTTAATATATAATTTTAAATTAACAACACAAAATAATTTTATTTAATATGTAAATTTAATTTTTTAACAACACTAAAAAAATTTAATTTATAAGGCCATAATTTTTAATTTATTATTTTTAATTAAATTAAATTTATAATTTAAATTTTTTTGTTTAATATATAATTTTAAATTAACAACACTAAAAAAATAATTTATAAATATTCAAAAGATTATTTTACCCTTTCCTAATTGTTTGCTAAGTAATAACATGGGGGTAAAATGGACATTTTACACATTAATCCCATGGGATACCAATCCCACCTCCTCCCATAGGATACAATTATTCCTCATATGATGGACTAATAGTCCGGAGCAAAAAAATTAAACCAAACAATAGACTATTAGTCCTGTGAGACTAATAGTCCAATCCCATGGCCTAATCCTTCAAAACAAAAACATCCTAATACGTGTGTGGATTGAAAAAATTAATCAATAATCAAGTTAATAGATGTCTGTATTGAGAAAAGATGTGCACTGAGTTAATTAAGTGTGTGGAAATAGAATTTTTTCAAAATATTACAGGCCTAAACTTTCGACCAAACAAAATTAAAATTTGAATTTATGGACCGAATGCCCTTAAATTTAATCAATTTTTTTTATATGTAAAAAAAATTAAAAATTATTAATCTTTTCATTCCTAGTCAATACTTTATGCAAAATGTTATGAGTACTTAATAAATTGTTATTAGTTTTAAATACACACACATAAAATAAATTTAAAAAATATATTTTAAAAAGGGACTTGGTTAGTTGGAAATTAACTTTCTAGTAAGTTTTTAATTTTTTTACGAAAAAATATGTAAAAAAAATAGGTAAAATATGTTAAATTTTTGTATTATTATTTTTTTTTTTTGACTATTTTAAACAGTTGCCAAACATGGCCTTAGATGTCTACCATCCAAGATTGGGACTAGACCAATCATCATCAATCTCATTTTGATTATTTAATTATTTTTTAAGTTTATGTATGTAATTTTTTATTTTTATTTTTTAATTAATAGGAAAATAATTATAAATATGAAAAAAATTAATAATCACAACACAATTGTTTGATTGGGGGTTTGGGAGGGTGGATTGGATTACCAATCTGTGGGACCCACCAAACCCTTGTTTGGATGCAACAAAATGACATAGGATTAGTAGTGAAGGGGGTTTAGTAATCCCCCTATGTAGGGGGATTAGCTTCTGTGAACTTTAGGTGGGATTAAGAAAATAGTGAGGGGATTGAGTTTATTTTATATAAAAAATTATTTTTTTAATTTTATTTTTTTGGACCAAGTGCACCTATTTGTTTTAATTTTTTTAATATAGAAATAATTTATTTATTTATTTTATATAAAAATAATTCAACAATTCCATCACTAATCATCTCCTACACTATCATTAAAATAAACACACTTTTACTTAATCCCCTCACTAACAGTTCACATATTAACAATCTCTTCATTAATAATCATCTCACTAATAATCTCATCCAATCTAGTCTGCCAAACAAACGTAGCATAAGGTGCATAAACTCTACTATAGAGTCGAACCCGAACCTCACATTACAAAGTGATACTATACTACACAATTACTAAGCCAATAACCCTAATTCATGCTTAAGCCTTTGTCTTTAGAGCATCGACAGCAAACTCAACAAATTTTGAACCAAATTACAATCCAAAAATAACGTTTCTATTTTATGTAACTACCTTTTTAAATATACCATTCATTAGACTCTATTCTAATGTTATTTTTTACTCAAGAAAGTAAAAAATAGTGGGATCAAATCTATCGAAAAATGATAAACTATTGAATACAATTTGTTGAATTATTGTAACAAACATAAATAATAACTAGTTATAGAATTGGATTGTTGAGATTGATGGAACACTATTTTTATGATTTACTAGTCATATTTAGCTAGAGAATTAATTTGTTGAAGGCTAATGTACATGCTCTTATCATATTCATCAGGTAATTACAATCACAAAATTTTATTATATTTATCTTATATTTATATGTACTTGAAGGACTTGTGAGGCACATCATTGGTCCAATCTATACTATATATTAAGTAAAAGGGGATTTTTAACCTCAAGCTTTGTGGGAACTCCAATCTCCCAATCTAAATTTTCTAATTTTTTGATTTAAAAAAAAAAAAACCTTAGCATTTATTAACTTCTCCCAACCCCCAAGTCTTACCCTCATAATAACACTTTAATGCATTAAGAACAAGTATAAAAAAAATTCTTTAAAATCCAACACTTATGAATTCCTTGAAAAATTCCAACACATATGATTATTATCTCTCATAATAACACTTTAATACATTAAGAACAAGCATAAATTTTTTTTTTGAAAAGTTCAACACATGATTATTATCAAAATATTAAACTTTAATATAATATAATATAAAAAAAGACATTTAATTCCTTGAAAAGTCTAACACATATGATTATTTTCAAAATATTAAACTTTAATATAATATAAAAAAGAAAAAAAAAGAAGACATTTAAAAAAAAAAAAAAGACATTTAAAAATCGCAATTCACATATATAGATAATTGTAAATACAATTATCTAAGGAAAATGGGATTTTTAACCGATAAGCCTTGTGAGAGCTCCAATATCCTAATCCTAATTTTCTAATTTTTTGATTTAAAAAAAAAAAACTCAGCATTTGTTAATTTCTCCCAATCCCCATACCTTTTGAGAGATTTGGTCAAAACCCCCTCATAATTAAACTTTAATGCATTAAAGACCAGTATAAACAAAATTTCTTGAAAATTTCAACACATCTATCTATTTATATTATATTATCTATATCTATATCTACATCTATCTATCTATATCTATATTTATACTATATATTAAGTAAAATGAGATTTTTAACCCCAAGGCCTGTGGGAGTTTTAATATCTTAATCTGAATTTTTAAAATTTTTTATTAAAAAAAAAAAAGCTCAGCATTTATTAATTTGGTCAAAATTCCCTAAGTAGCATTTATTAACTTTTTTCAATCCACATGTCTTTCCGCATACCTGCATTTATTAATTTGGTCAAAATCTCCTGATCAGCATTTAAAATCCCCTCATACAAATAATTATAGATACAATCTGTGTATAGTTACTGCAGTACCCTTTTCAACTTCTCTCATACACTGTGGTTTAGTGATAAGATTGTTGAATTATTTTTATAAAAAATCTTTAAAAACATAATTTATATATTAAAAAAAAATCTAAAACAAATATAAATATCTATAATTATCTCGTGTATAGCATGGATAATAGGCTAGTATATATTAAGGAAAATGGGGCTTCTAAATCCCAAACCTTATAGGAGCTCCAATTTCCTAACCTTAATTTTCTAAATTTTTTATTTAACAAAAAAAAACTCAGCATTTATTGATTTGGTCAAAATCCCCTTATTAGCATTTATTAACTTTTTTCAATTTACATGTCTTTCCACATGTCTGCGTTTATTGATTTGATCAAAATCTTTGATCAGTATTTAAAATCTCTTCATACAAATAATTATAGATACAGCCCATGCATAGTTATTGCAGTAGACTTTTTTAAAAAAAAATTATTTAAAAAAAAACTTAACATTTATTGATTTGGTCAAAATCCCCTGATCAACATTTATTAACTTTTTTTTCAATCTACATGTCTTTCTACATGTCTGCATTTATTGATTTGATCCAAATCCCTTATCAGTATTTAAAATCTCGTCATACAAATAATTATAGATACAACCTGTGTATAGTTACTGTAATAGTTTTTTTTAATTTCTCATATACACTATGGTTAGTGATAAGATTGTTAAATTATTTTTATAAAAAAATCTTTAAAAACATAATTCATATATTAAAAAAAATTAATAACAAATATAAATATTTATAATTATCCCGTGCATAACACGGGTGATAGGCTAGTATCTATTATTCAAATAGTTTATTTTGGCTCCGTTTGGGAACTTAGCTATTTTAGTTGGTTTTTTTAACTATTTTGTTATTTTAGCCTGACTAAAAAAGTTGTAATTGAGATGATAGTTGACTTTTTTTGTAGCTAATTTGATAGTTGTGAGGAAAAAAAAATAAAATGATTATAATTTGAATGTAACATTTTGTTTTATTAAATATTTTAATTTATTTTATATTTATTGATTATTTTAGTAAAAAAACCCACAAACCTAAGTTCCCAAATAAGACCCTTTGTAAGGTTCCATGAATGTATCATTCATGAACAAACTGAAGTCAATGTACCTCTTCACTTTATTGTATTTGTTTTCAATAAAATGAGGGGTCTATATTCAAAAAAATATTTGTCATCTATTTTTTTTTTTTTTTAAGGCAAACTCGACGAAATGAAAAAGGTACCGTTATTAAATTAATTAAAAAAATTCATAAATAATATATATACTTTTTTTTACAAATTAAACTATTCAAATAATTAAGGACAAGTTACACTAACAGTCCTTATAGTTTGGGTCTCGTATTATTTTAATTTTTGACTTTTTAATTGTGACACATTTGATTATGAATTTTAAATATTATTCTAAATAAGGACAATTGAAGATACCATTACTTAATTTTAAGGGCAAAATTGTCAAGTTGATAAAATATAAATTAATTTGACAAAAATAAATGTCAAAAAATATTTTTAAATTTTTAAAAATTATTTCTACTCACCAAATATAAAATTATGTAAAAATGATAGACATTTAGACATTTATTTATTTATTTTTATCAAATTAATTTTTATTATATGTTTAGATGATGATCATGTAATGGGTAGTTGTTAGAATTTTAATGTGTAATCGATATATATATGAAATATTTTTAGTTTTGAATTTTTCAATTTAATGGATTGGTTCGATAATTATATCAAAGTTGCCGTCATATTTGACTTTTGAAAAAATATAAAATAATTTTATGAAAATAAAAATAACTACTTATTACATGATCATCATCCCAACACATAATAAAAATTAATTCCGTAAAAAAATAAATATCTAAAAGATTTATCAATTTTACATAATTTTATATTTAGTGGGTAGTTATAATTTTAAAAAATTCAAAAATATTTTTTTGATATTTATTTTTGTCAAATTAGTTTATATTTTATTAAATTGATGATTTTGCCCTTAAAATTAAACAATAGTATCTTTAATTGTCTTTATTTGAAATAAAATTTAAAATTTAAGGTCAAATGTGTCACAATTAAAAAATTAAAAACCATTAACATAATCCGCCCAATAATTAATCAAAATTCACATTAGGTTCACAAGTCTTTTAAATTCTCCCAAATTGAAATTTGAAATTCATGACAAAAGTGAGAGCTTTGGGATTATGTTTGGTTTACGGAATTTGAAAAAGAATTAGAGAAGTAAAAGGCAAAGAGAAAATATGAAAAATCTAATTCGAAGGAATTTGAATGAATGAAAAAAAAGAAAGAGAGAGAGAAGGAAAAGAGAGAGAAGGAGAGAAAAGAAGGAAGAGAGAGAGAGAGAAGAGGAAGAGAGAGAGATCCAAATGATTGTCGCCGCCCCCGGCCGCCCAAGCCCTCCTCCCTCCAATGCGCCCGCCCCCGCGCCCTCTCCTCCTCATTATATATATCCCCCCTCCTCCTCCTCCTCCTCATCCTCCTCCCTCCTTTATTCCTTCTTCTTCCTGGTCTTCGTTCTTCTTTTGCAAATAAGAAAAAGAAAAGAAAAAAAAAAAGGGGAGGGGGGTCAAAACGACGTCGTTTTGACCCCTCGAGCCACAGTCGAGCCACAACTTTCGAGCTACGAATCGGAACCGAAGAAAATATTGACAAATTGTGAGTTAAATACATTTATATTTTTTACTAATTTCACATATTTTTTTCTTTTATTTTCTAAACTTCTCTTTAAATTTATAAACCCAACAAAGCGTGAAAAAATACAATAAATAATAATCAGAGCCGTTCATGCCTTTTTCATTCGAATCTTGAGGCAATTAGTGGTGTTAGATTTATGTACAAACTCGTGATCCGTCTTCTCTGCAACACTACCCTACTTCTCTTCCCGCCATTTTCTCCGTGAAATTAACAACAATTTCTAATTTTGGCACCATTTTTGCTTTACACACACAGAAGAAGAGAGCAAATCGGAGGGAAGGGTTTTGTGATAAGAGATGGAATCGGGATCAGGAGAAGGGTCGATGATGGACGACTACAAATTGTTGATTTCGACTACCGATGCAGAGCTCTTGAAGCGATCATGGCGGAACGAGAAAGCTGCTCCCGAGATTCTTCAGTTCGAGCTCTCTCGGTTCGAGATCCACGTAACGCATCCAATTGATGGTGGTTTAGATTTGATTTTATTTTTATGTTTTTTTCTTTAGATGTTATTGAGAATCGAATTTTATGGAGAGAACATAGTTGATCTGCACTGGAATACAATATTGAACACTTAGATCATAGGCACCATGAGCAAAAGTTGAACTTGTTTTTCATGGAATCAATTTAATAACTACGAGGAGATCAGTTCTCTAGAATTCATGTGTGTGTGTGTATGCATATTTTCTAAGAGGGTAATTTATGTTTAAATTGGGCCGAGCTAAGTAGGAGACTTCTTTGGTAATTGGGCCGTAAGATGGACCGAGGTAAAAGCAGATTTACTTCGGTCTAAAAGACTAAGCGATTGTAGGCCGAGCTAGCTAGGCACTGTGCTTGGGAGAGCCGAGCTAGCTTGGCATTGTGCATTGGAGCACTGAGCTAACTCCTACCTCGTACTTGGTTAGCTCAGTATTAAGTAAACAGCCTAGTTGGAGCATGTCAAACCGAGGTACACGCAGTAAAAGAAAGAACCGAGCTAGTTGGAGCCCGGTCTAGTCTGCGGCTTTAGCATGGTCATGTTAGCTCGGTCGTATTGATATCCAACCATGGTAAAACCATCTCACTTGATTTAAGCAGTGAGGGGGTGTTGAAAGATAAGTATTATCTTTCAGGAATATGATTCCTAGGAGGACTCTACATGGAGGAGTAAGAGTCCTACTAGGATTGTGCTACACGAAACCTATAAAAGCTCACAACATCACCTATGGAGAGGTAACACAACTTTGATTCCCGAATACACAGAGCTTTTGTCTATTTGTCTATTTTGCTGACTTAGGCATCGGAGAGGTATCCGGCACACACCCGCTGGCTAGCTCACGTTTGTGTTTTCAGGGAGTAAAGCGACGACGTATGGAGGAGCACAGATTTGATCAACAGGATTATACAAGAAGAATATTTCGTGCTCGTACAATTGGTGCCGTCTGTGGGAAGATCAGAAAGAACAAAACCTCTTGATCAAGTTTTTCCTCTCTAATTGGAAGTAATGGCGCACAATGAAGATTTGTTGCAATCCACCATCGACGGACAAACCCCAGAGGGGGGTGGGAGGCGCGAAGGTTTGCCTTCTATCTCTTCCATGGTGGATTTAGAGCCCCAGCGATAGAACCCTCCGAGGGATGCAAGGGGAAGGCGGACTAACAGCCCCAGTCGCTCTCAAAGTCCAGAAAGACAGAGGTGGAGGATTGATCCTTAAGTTCTGGAGGATCGCGTAAAGGAACAAGACGAGTTAATAAGGAAGATGGCGGCGGACATGGAGTCTATGAAACGCCAGATCAAAGGAAAATGGGTGGCGACAGGAGAGGGGCGCAAAAGCAACATGCCCTCTCGCCACTCAGAAGATCGTGGTAGGCATACCACGCCATCGCAAGTAGAGAGTAGGAGCTTGAGAACAGGCGACACTCAGTCAAGAACTCCCAGGACTCGTTACTCCAGGTCTGAGAGAATGAGAACTGAGAGGTCATATACTGAGGGAAGCACCTATCGGCCATCACGCACACACCAGACGTCATCCAGGCAGACGGAGTTGCCTAGATCATCTGATTTGCGAACTGTGCTAGAAGAAAGGGCACGATGGAAGGAAGATAACAGGGTGCACAAATCGTGTAGAGTTTCAGCCCTTCAGCGGTTGGCTCCTCGGACGCATGGGAACGTTGAGGTAGGAATGCCGGTGCCGCGTCTTGCTTACAAACCAACGGATTCAACTCAATGCCAGAGTGGCCAGTGGGCAAAATAATCCTCCCAGTCAGAGCAGGAAGCCTGACGAAACAAGTGGAATTCTGGGAATTAAAAGTCCCTTCCACTTACAACATAATTTTGGGAAGGACATTGCTGCATGCCATACGATCGGTAGCGTCGACCTACCATCAAGTATTGCGGTTCCCCAACGAAGCCGGAGTAATTGAAGAGGTCTTTGGAGACCAAATTATGTCCAAACAATGCTTTGTCACAGTAAATGGCAATTGCACTGCCAAGGGATATGTACAGATGGTGGAAAAACCTGAGAGCAATGAGCTGTTCACAGATGTTGGCAAGGCAGCCGAACAGAAGGCGGTGGAAGACTTGGTACAGGTAAGGATAGATGAAAAAGACCCAGAAAAGTTCTTTTTGCTCGGCTCGTCATTGTCCAGCACTGAGAGAATAAAGGTCATGAAATTTTTAACCTCTAACATTGAAATGTTCGTCTGGACGCCATATGACATGCCTGGCATTGACCCAAACTTCATCTGTCACCAATTGAATGTCCACCCAACTGCAAGACCAATCATACAGCGCACTCGCAGATCAGCACTCCACCACGCCGAGATAGTGGCGGAAGAAGTGAGAAACCTTCTAGAAGCAGGAGCTATCAGAGAAGTGCACTATCCCAAGTGGATATCCAATACTGTGGTGGTGCCAAAAAAGAATGGAAAATGGCGTGTCTGCATGGACTACAAAACAGTCAACAAGGCATGCCCAAAGGACAGCTTTCCCTTACCGCGGATTGACCAACTGGTAGACTTAACGGCAGGACACAATCGACTTAGCTTTCTTGATACGTATAGAGGTTACCATCAGATCGCTATGTATGAACCAAACTAGGAGGTCACATCCTTTACTACGCCAAGAGGACTTTATTGCTACAAGGTCATGCCCTTTGGCCTAAAAAACGCAGGGGCAACATTTCAACAGATGGTCACCAAGATGTTTGAACCATTATTAGGCAAAACAATGGAGGCATACATAGATGATATGATGGTCAAAAGCAAGGATGAGAATGACCATCTCAGGGACCTAGGTGAGATGTTTCAGATCCTGAAGAAGAACAAGTTATGCCTTAATGCATCCAAGTGTGCATTCGGCGTAGGATCTGGCAAATTCCTAGGCTTCTTGGTGACCAACCGAGGTATAGAGGCAGACCCCTCTCAGATCAAGGCAATTCAGGATCTAGAGAGACCTAACTCAGTAAAAGAAGTACAGCATCTCACTGGTATGGCAGCTGCACTTAACCGGTTCATAAGTCGGTCGTCAGACAAATGTCGACCATTCTTCCAAGCCATAAAGGCCAAGTTTGAGTGGGATGAAGAATGCGACCGCGCCCTAGAAAGCCTAAAGGAATATATGTCTTCTCTGCCATTGCTAGTAACCCCAATACCTGGAGAAGAACTCTTTTTGTACCTGTCAGTTTCACAGCACGCCGTCAGTGCGGTGTTGGTCAGAGCGGAAGGAATCCAATACCTGCCCATCTTCTATGTCAGCAAGACCTTGCTGGGCGCAGAAACCAGGTACTTGCCACTGGAAAAACTGGCCTTAGCCTTGATGATGGCCTCTAGGAAACTGTCGCATTAGTTCCACGCCCACACCATAATCGTCCTCACAGCTTTTTCGTTAAAAGTTTTGTTTGAGAGGGCGAATCTTGAAGTGGGCAGTGGAGTTGGCACAGTTTGACATCAAGTTTCAACCCAGAATCGCAATAAAAACCCAAGCTTTGGTGGTCTTTGTGGCAGAGTTCACACTAGGAAGTCATCACATCTGCCCAGTTGGCTTAACCGGTACAACCAATATAGGGATGGGAAGTGCCGGAGGAAATGCGCAACCCCTGATACAGGATGCCTAGCTACATCCCAAAACAGACCGGAGTAAAGAAAGGGAGGAAGAAGCAAACCATTCTACACCAAGCAGAGACTCATCAACAAGCAAAAACTTGGTACAATCAGATAATGAGGGGCAAATAGTAAGTGTGGACTTTGAAGAAAACCCAAGGCATCATCCGATCCCTCCACTTGCTGGAAGCTGTTCGTTGGAGAGATGTGGAAGCTCTTCATAGATGGAGCGTCCAATAGGCACGGTGCAGGACTTGGCATAGTCCTCATCTCACCAGACGGCCTAATAGTGGAACAAGCAGTCAACCTTGGCTTCCCAGCATCAAACAACGAAGCGGAGTATGAAGCGCTTCGATTTCTAAAATCAAGACTCTACATGAAGGCCACCGAGCTAATGGTTTACAAAGTGACTCACGGTGGTGGTAAACCAAATTTCAAAGTATCACGAGGCAAAGGATGACAGGATGGGTAAGTACCAAGAGTTAGTCAGAACAGAGATCAAGAAATTTGAAGTAGTGCGGATAGAGCAGATAGGCAGGGAAGAAAACAGTAGAGCGGACGAACTAGCAGGCTTTGCTTCCATGGCAGATACATCCATCCCACATCCATTATTGATCGACTTCTTGCCAAGACCAAGCATCGAAGAGCCCGAAGTAGCTGAAGTATGTTGCGCCGAACTAGGCCCTTCATGGATGGATCCCATCATAGTATTTTTAAAAAACGGCGTCCTACCTGAAGAAAAGAAAGAAGCCAACAAGATTAGAGCAAAGTCGCAACGATTTTGGCTTTCCCCATCAATGGCCTTATATAAGAAATCCTTCACAGGACCTTACCTAAAGTGTGTTCATCCCAGCAAAGTTGAAGCTTTCTTGTTCGAGATACACGAAGGTGTATGCGGAAGCCACCAAGGGGGAAGATCATTGGCCTACAGGGCAATCTCGCAAGGATATTGGTGGCCTTATATGCAAGCAGATTTAGAGAAGTATGTCAAGAAGTGCGAGAAATGTCATAAGTTCGCACACCAAATACATCAACCAGCTAGAGAGCTTCTACCATTAACTAGCCCATAGCCCTTCGCAATATGGGGCTTAGACATAGTAGGACCACTTCCAATGGCACCTGGCAACAGAAAGTTCTTCCTTGCAGCAATAGACTACTTCACAAAGTGGGTGGAAGCAAAAGCACTAGCATCAATAAAGGAGAAAGATGTGAGGAAGTTTGTCTGGCAGAATATCATCACTTGGTTCGGCATACTAAAAGCTCTAATATCCGACAACGGCACTCAGTTCGATGGCAAAATTTTTAGAGGCTTTTGTGAAGAATACAAGATAGAATTTTACAATTTTACACCGGCATACCCCCAAGCAAATGGCCAAGCGGAAGCATCAAACAAAGTCATCTTGGATGGATTGAAGAAAAGGTTAGAGAAAGAAAAAGGCAAGTGGGCGCAGGAGCTCCCTCATGTTTTATGGGCTTACCGTACCATACCTCGGCGGTCTACTAGAGAAACACATTTTTCCTTGGCCTATGGCATGGAAACAGTAATCCCACTGGAAGTTGGCCTCCCCACAATTAGAAGTGAAAATTTTGATCCAGACTTAAATGGAGAAGCCATAGCATTGGAGCTCGACCTTGCAGAAGAAAGAAGAGAAAGAGCACTGGTTCATATTGCCTCGTACCAGCAAGAGTTATCCAGAAAGTATAACAAGACAGTACATCCACGGCAATTCAAGATTGGAGATTGGGTATTGCGCAAAGTAATGGAAAACACCCTGGTACCAGGAGATGGCAAGTTAGGGCCCAACTGGAAAGGACCTTACAAAGTGGTTGGATTAGCAGGAAAAGGGGCATACCACTTAGAAGACGAAGACAACAAAGCCATTCCTAGGCCATGGAACACTGCCAATCTCAAACTATTTTATTTTTAGCTTTTCTTTAAAGTACTTGTAATTTTTCTTTTCCTCAATAAAATAAGTAGTTTTCTTTTCAGCATAATTGTTTTATTCTATAAAAGTTGTTTTAGTAAGCTAGGGGCAACAAAAGCAGAGTTGGTCGGAATAACTAACTTTGCGCTCTCTTCAGCTAGGATCAGGATCTGGGCTGAAGAGGTTGGCTGAAAAAACCAACACTTACTTTTCCTAAGTCGAAGATAAGGATCTAGGCTGCAGGACGTTTGGCCGGAATAACCAAACACTTCGCTCAGAGTTGGCCGGAATAACCAACTTTGAGCTCTTTTCAGCTAGGATTAGGATCTAGGCTGAAGAGGTTGGCTGGAAAAACCAACACTTACTTTTCCTAAGCCGAAAATAAGGATCTAGGCTACAGGACGTTTGGTCGGAATAACCAAAACACTTCGCTCTGAGTTGGTCGGAACAACCAACTTTGAGCTCTCTTCAGCTAGGATTAGGATCTGGGTTGAAGAGGTTGGCTGGAAAAACCAACACACACTTCTCTTAAGCCGAAGATAAGGATCTAAGCTGCAGGACGTTTGGCAGGAATAACCAAACACTTCACTCAAGGTTGGCAGGAAAAACCAACTTTGAGCTTTCTTCAGCTAAGATTAGGATCTGGGCTGAAGAGGTTGGCTGGAAAAACCAACATTTATTGCTATTCTACCGAGATAAGAATCTAGGTTGAAGAATGGTTGGTTGGAAAAACCAACACTTAGTACTCCTCAGTCGAGATAAGGATCAAGGCTAAAGAGTGGTTGGCTGGAATATAACTTTTTATGATCTTCAGCCGAGGTAAAAATCTAAGCTAAAGAGGTTGGCAGGTATGACCAGATAGGCCCAAAGGTTAAGACCAAGATAATTATCTCGGCCATAAAATGTTATGCTACATTCAGATAACAATTGGAAAGTAAATACAAGCATGGAAGTAAATCGAAACAACAGTTAAAACAAAAGAAGATTTCATTGATAAGTGCAAATCAGAAGTACAAAAGGTGGGGCCTTAGCCCGGTTACAAACTCTTTTGCTAGACAAAGAAAAGAAAAATCAGGAGAAAAGGTCGTCCAGGTCGGCATCCAAAACAACCCAGTCTTCAGCCAGAGGTAGCTCGGTTGTGGCAAGCACATCTTGGTTAAGCTTGGTTGAAGGTACCGCATCAGACACAGCAGGTAAAGGTGGGATGGAGACCACTGGAGTTGGGGAGAAAGACTGGCGACCGGGCTGGGTGTTGTCTTCTGGAGCAGGATCTTCGTTCTCCTCTTACAGAAATTTTTGCTGAATAGCAACAACGTACTCCACCATAGAGCTCGGTATGAAATACAAAGGAGGGTTGAGGAAGACTTCGGTCTCTGGGCCATGACTGAGCTACACCGCAGCCGCCGTCCATCCACATGTGAAGAATAGATCTTTTGCAGCTTCACATTGTTTGATGTAAGTGGCCTCCCCCTCCTTGTAACCGCGGTCTTTTACATCATCAACCTTCTTCTCGAGCTCGGTTATCTCGGTGTTCTTTTTTCCCTCGAGCTTGGCCAGCTCGCGCAGATATTTATCTTTTATCACGGCCGCTGCCTTTTGCTTTTCTGTTTCAACCAAGCTGACAAGACCGGTCAGACGAACCCTCTCGGTTTGTAGCTTGGCTATTTGCTTCTTCGCCTCTTCTAGCTCGACGGTTTTGGCATTGGCCTCTGCCATGGCCTGCCTTGTTGTCTTGCGCAGTTTCAACACACGCTTGTGAGCCATGTGGTTTTTCTGCACGGCCTGTAAAAGAGTGGTAAGAAACTTTTTAGTAAAACCGAGCAGAAAGATGAACAAATTGGAAAGACAAGCAAAGGGGCAACTTACCAGCACCATTGATTTTGTGGCTGAGCGAATGGCCTTCAGCTCGGTAAGATGGTTGTGGTGCTCTATATCGACTGGAAGGCAAACGCTTTTGGCAAGGTTGAATGCCATCAAATGGTCTTTTTTGGCGACCACTAAATCGGAGTCAGTGATAGCACGGTTCTGGAATGTAATCTGTGGTGCCCACTTAGAAGCGCTAGCTCGTTGGGAGCGTTCAGGTTGTGGGCTTGGTGGAGTAGTTTGGGGAAGCACTGTTTTATCCTCGTCGACAAGACGTGGCTCAGTTGTGGAAGTCCGAGCACGCTTGCTTGCTCGAGATGATGAAGGCTCATGGGTTGGCAAGGCTACCACGGTCTCTTGTGTTTGGCCAGCTGGTGGTACCTCGGCCTGGTTTGTTTCAGTAAGGAGGGCCCTTACTGCTCTCTTCTTGGCCATCTCTTGCTCCGCTGTCAATGGGATCAAGTTGACCTAAAGAAGTGTTGGATCAGGCTCAAGCGAGGGCTCCAATAAGAAATCGGTCACCCTGGTCTTCCTGCGGCTGCTGTATCTGTATGTCAGTTCAAAATTTAGTAGCTCGGCCCAACTTCTATTGGGATATCGCAATGCGGCGCGAAGTGCGTTTAAGTTGGGGTAGCTATACAGGGATTTGAGATGGTTCAAGTCTGTATGAAAAAGAAAGACAAACGTTTAGTACGGTTTAAAGTAAGCACCGAAGTAAAAGAAAAACATGAAATTGAGCCGAGGTAATTATACCAGTGACTCCTTTGTTCCAGTTTATTCGATCGCCTGGGATCTGGGCTTCCTGGTCTTCGAAGTTCCCAGAAACCCAGAAGAAATCATCGTCGTTTACATCCTTGTCTGGGGTATTCTTTAATATCTTTTCACACCAGCGCCTCATTCTTAAATAATAAACCCAGCCATCTTCATTTGAACATATGGAATATTGGTGGAAGAGCTCGGCTAAACCGAGATTAAGGCCAGCTCAGCGGTTTAGCTTGGCGATGCCATTTATTATGCGGTATGAATTTGTGGAAAGCTGGGTAGGGCAGAGGTTGGTTTGTCTAAGGAACTAGAAAAGAAGAGGTTGTACAGGGAATCTAAGTCCGGTTTCTACAATGGAAAAAAGGGTGAAGGGAACGAAGCCCTTTTTTCCCCAAGGAGTAATATCTAGTTCGGCTAAACTAAGGTGAATGTCATCAGGGATGTTGTAGTTCCTTTGGAACTCGGCCATAGCCCCTGGTGAGTTTACTAAAAACCTATATTTACCCATGTGGATTTAAGTTAAGTATAAATTAGAGTGTTAACTCGGTGCTGAGATGATGCTGAGTAGCTCGGTTGAGCGTTCAAGGGAGTGCCTGGCCAACCTAAGTCTGCAAAGTAAAAAAGACAGGTTAAGCACAGATCGTTGAACTGTGCTGAAAGAAACAAAGGCAAGATAAATGAAGTCCTAGCTCAGCTATGTGGGATACTATCATTCTTAGCTCGGTTTGAGCGAGGGACTTTAGCCCGGTTGAAGCTATTGGGGTAGCATTCTTAGTTCAGTTTTGACTAAGGGAGCTAGTTTAGCCCCAAGTTATAGCTCGGTCGGCGGTTGAGGCTTTCTAGCGCAGTATTGCGCAAACCTAAGGCAGTTTGCTAGCTCGGCTAAGTAAAGCACAAGGTATTTAGACTTATTGAAACTACAAGTTTGACATGAAGTGTTAGTTCGGTTGTTTAGTTTGGCTAGGTTCGCACCTAATACAAACAACTTCCTAGTTCGGTTGGAGTGTGATTTTGGATAAAATACATCGTTCTTCAGATTATTCGTGAATACAAGTGGTTCTATTACATGGTTTTTCCCAGAAAAATGGAAGCAAACATGGTATATATTTTGAAAAACATATGAATAATATGCTTTATATTGTAAAAACAAGCACGAAATAAATGGAAAGGAAACAGATTTGAGAGCCACATACCAGTCAAGAATGAAGGAGCTGAAGATGAAATCAGTCCCAATCGAGCTTTTGCAAATAGAGTATTGAGGAAAATGAAAAACTCAGAAAGTAGAGAGAGAAGAAGGTGAATAGTGTTGCGTTTGAAGAGTAGGGTTTTTGTGAAGAATTCAAGTTTAGGCGGGACTGTTCAAATGTTGCGAAGTACGAAGAACGGCGTGACAGCTATGCTGGGCCAATGAGAGTTTGCCACGTAACCTTGGAATGAGAAGCGATTCAGTTACAGTGACTGAAGAGACGTTTTAACCGGACAGATTGGTAGCACGGTGTGAATTTAGCTCGGTTGAAAGGCTAAAGGTTTTAGCTCGGCAGGTAGACAGGTAATCCCTATCATGCTACACAGATGGAATTAAGGAGCAATTGAGAGGGTAATTTATGTCTAAATTGGGCCGAGCTAAGTAGGAGACTTCTTTGGTAATTGGGTCGCAAGATGGATCGAGATAAAAGCAGATTTACTTCGGTCCAAAAGACTAAGCGGTTGTGGGCCGAGCTAGCTAGGCACTATGCTTGGGAGAGCCGAGCTAGTTTGCAATTGTGCATTGGAGCACCGAGCTAACTCCTACCTCGTACTTGGTTAGCTCGGTATTAAGTAAACAGCCTAGTTGGAGCATGTCAAACTGAGGTACACGTAGTAAAAGGAAGAACCGAGCTAGTTGGAGCTCGGTCTAGTCTGCGGCTTTAGCATGGTCATGTTAGCTCTGTCGTATTGACATCCAACCATGGTAAAACCATCTCACTTGGTTTAAGCAGTGAGGGGGTGTTGAAAGACAAGCATTATTTTTCAGGAATATGATTCCTAGGAGGACTCTATATGGAGGAGTAAGAGTCCTACTAGGATTGTGCCACACGAAACCTATAAAAGCTCACAACATCACCTATGGAGAGGTAACACAACTTTGATTCTCGAATACACAAAGCTTTTGTCTATTTGTCTATTTTGCTAACTTAGGCATCGGAGATGTATCCGGCACACACTCGCCGGCTAGCTCACGTTTGTATTTTCAGGGAGTAAAGCAACGATGTACGGATGAGCGCAGACTTGATCAACAGGATTATACGAGAAGAATATTTCGTGCTCGTACATTTTCTAATTTTTTCTACAATTCAAGTGAGAACTAATGATTTCAGTGCCTGTTAATGCTTCAAGTTACGATTAGATGTTTTCTCTTTGATGTAGATTTTTGTAATGGGAACTCTTAGTTCATTTAGTCAATCATTCTTGTTAAAATATTGAAATGAGTAAATTTTAGTATTTACCTTGAATGTCTAATTCGGCTAAGTAGATTTATTTTTAAAGTAATTGTTTGATTCTGCAATGTTAGCAGATTAAATTGTAGATGCTATATGACATAAGCAGGAAAGTGATGGAGAAATGAGTTATTAGGTGGAAGCAAAAATGATAACTTTTCAATTTTTTGAAATTATTGTTCATATTTTTGGTAGCAGCTTGTATGTAATCTGTGTATTGACTATAAACTGGAGGAGAAAGGGAATGCCAATGGAGGTTGATGGTGGTTTGAAGGGAAGTGAGATCATGGTGGCTAGTTTTGACGGAGGTGATGGTAATGGCTATTGTGGTAACAACAACAATAGCAATGGCTTGAAGTAGTTGTGTTAGTGATAGTAGCACAGTTGCATTATTGGTTTTTATGGTTGATGAGTTATATGCAGTGGTAATTGTTAGCTCCACTGCCCAAGTGGTTCTTCCACTTTTCCACTCCACCAACCCCACTAGCTAGTGGAAGGGGTAGGTGGTGGCCAATAAGCTCCTCCCTTAATTGTGTATAAATTAAGGTGAGGAGGGGGGGTTGAAAACATAACAGATTACAGAGTGTATAATCTGTGAGAGATTATGAGCAACAAGTGTGAGTGAGAGTGCTATAGAGGGTGTTTGTGAGGTGTGAGTATGTAAACTCCCTTTGGGAAATTCTATAGTGGATAGCTCTCCGTGGACGTAGGCAATTGCCGAACCACGTAAATATTCTTGTGTTATTGTGTGTGATTGATTTCTGGTGCCTCACAGTCCCAACAAGTGGTATCAGAGCCAAATTAGTTGTGCTTCGGAAAAACATATTGCGTTTTTTTGAAACTGCCAGAATCAAGTTGCTCCAAATTAGGTTTTGAGCATACCAGGAGCACGGTCTTGAAGAGAGGAGTCCAAAACTGCAAACCAAAGCTCTAGAAACCTTAACGCGCGCCCACGCGCGCTGCCCAAAAGGAAGCGTGTGAAAACCAGTCTTACCATGCGCCTCCATTCGCCGTCGACACAGTCGGCGTGTTATCTGACGTGCACACACGCACCCCACGCGCGTCTCAAGGAGGAAGACGAGCCACGTCAGCACACAGTCAGCGCCACGTGTCCGCCAAGTCAGCGACACCTATTTGACACGTCTTCTGCCACGTCAGTGACACGTGTCTGTCTTTCAGCCACGTCATCACATCCGTTGACCAGTGAACCTGCTGGAGAAATGATCCAGTGCTTTGCGGCTAAAATACACCTGCAAATTTGAACTGTCCAAACTGTTTTGGCTTGATCTGAGCCATTCGAAGTCCATTTTTGACAATCCAATAGTGCTTTCTAACTATTTAGAATATTTCGGACACATACGTATGGTCAGATTTTGCAAATTAGATTTCAAAAATTTGCAGTTTTTATTTGGACAATCCGAAGTGCTTTTCCTGCTAATTTGACTAGTCCGGACTCAACAGCAAAGTTTGTTTTTCAGACAGAGATTATTTTCTGTATAGGCAAGTGTTGATGGAGGAATCAATGTCGACTTCAAGATCTATGTTCAAGTTGACTCCTTCCAATTATGCAATTTGGAAGTCACGGATGAAAGACATCCTGCATTATAAAGACTTGTTTGACCCTATTTTTGTAAAATGGGTTAAGCCAGAAGCAGTGACAGATGATGACTGGATAAAGATAAACCGCAAGACTATCGGTTGTATTAGACAATGGATAGACCACGGTATGTACCATCATGTCGCCGAGGAGACAGATGCCTATTCTCTATGGACAATGTTAGACGACATGTACCGGTCAAAGACCGCTCGGAACAAAGCCTTGGTGATGAGAAGGCTTGTAAATCTAAAGTTGAAGAATGGTGTGTCTGTCGCTGAGCACACCAGTGAATTCAAAAGTCTGGTGGATCAGCTTGCAACCGTCAAGATGCGCTTAGACGATGAAATGCAAGCCGCCCTATTACTCAGTTCTTTACCGGATAGTTGGGAGATGTCTGTGGTTTCTCTCAGCAACTCTGCACCAGAAGGGAAGCTGACCATGAGCATGGTCACAGACGCCATGTACAATGAAGAGACAAGTCGGAAAGACTTGGGTGGAGATCAATCCCATACCCTCGTCACAGAAAATAAAGGTAGAGGCAGAGACAAAGGAAGAAGCAAAAGCAGAGGACGCAACAAAGGAAGATTTCAAGACAAAGGGAAATCCAAAGAAGGTACGAGCTGGCCGAAGTTCAAGTGTTACCATTGTGGCCAAGAGGGTCACATAAAGAAATATTGCTATGTCTTGAAAGGAGAACAAAAACAAGGCAATAGACAGCCAAAGACTGAAGATGGGAACACTATAGTTACTGTCTCAGAGGATATTGCATTATTCTCTGTTGAAGAAGAAGAATGTCTTCATACGTCAAACAACGACACCGAGTGGGTGGTAAATACAACAGCTTCCTACCACGCCACACCCCAGAAAGAGTTCTTCAGTACGTACTAAGCTGGAGATTTTGGTACAGTGAAGATGGACAACTCCAGTTTTTCAAAGATTATGGGAATCGGTGATGTTCGTATCCAAACCAAAGTTTGGTGCACGATGGTGTTGAAAGATGTCAGGCATGTTCCCGATTTACGCCTGAATCTTATCTCAGGGATAGCCTTAGATCGACAAGGCTATGAGAACTATTTCGGCAAAGGCATGTGGAAATTGAAAAAGGGATATCTGGTGGTAGCCAGAGGACAGGCAAGTGGCACGTTGTACAAGACTCATGTGGAGGTGCATTCAGATAGCCTCAACGCAGCAGAAGATGAGGCATCACCAAATTTGTGGCACAAAAGGCTGGGTCATATGAGTGAGAAAGGGTTGTAAATTTTGGCAAATAAGTCACTTATTCCCTTTGCCAAAGATGTAAAATTAAACCCTTGTGACAACTGCTTGTTTGGGAAGCAACATAGAGTCGCTTTCCATTCATCATCCAGAAGACAATTAGAGTTATTGAGCAGAGTATACTCTGATGTATGCGGTCTCGTAGAAGTGGAATCTTTGGGTGGCAAAAAATACTTCCTGACATTTATTGATGATGCATCACGGAAGGTATGGGTTTCTGTCCTAAGAACCACAACTGAGGTGTTCCAGCATTTTCAAACATTTCATGCTATGGTGGAAAGAGAGACCGGAAAGAAGCCAAAGTGTCTCCGAACAGATAATGGAGGCGAGTACACATCAAAGGAGTTTGAAGCCTACTGTGCTACTCGCGGCATTTGACATGAGAAGACTACTCCTAGAACCCCACAACACAATGGTGTAGCCAAAAGAATGAACCGGACCATTGTGGAGAAGGTTAGATGTATGCTCAAAATGGCAAAGCTGCCAAAGCCATTTTGGGGAGAAGCTGTTCGTGTTGCTTGCTATTTGATCAACAGATCGCCATCAGTTCCACTGAATTTTGAAATTCCAGAGAAAGTATGGTTTGGAAGGGAGATTTCTTACTCTCACTTGAGAGTGTTTGGGTGTAAAGCATTTGCACATATATCTAAGGAGCACAGATAGAAGCTGGATGATAAAGCTACTCCATGCATCTTTATTGGCTATGGAGATAAAGAATTTGGATACAGATTATGGGATCCGAAAAACAAAAAGGTCATTCGAAGTCGAGATGTGGTATTTCAAGAAGGCCAGACCTTAGAAGACTTTGGGCAACCAACCAAACCCAAAGTTAATGATGTTTTAGAAATTGTTTCCAATCTTGCACCATCACAGCATGCCACTGATGAAGAAGAGCTACCGTAGCATGTAGCCAATGATGTAGAGTTGCAGGATGGATTGCCAGAAGAAGAAGATCCAGAAGAAGAGGGTGCGGAGCAGGGGGAGCCACACCCCTCTCTGCCAGAGACTGTTGGTCTACAGTTGCAAAGATCAACAAGAGAGTCTAAGCCGTCGTCAAAATACCCTGCTTCTGATTATATTTTGCTTACTGATGAGGGGGAGCCAGAAAGTTTTCAAGAAGCTCAGAATCATAAGGAGAAGAGATGCAGTCCTTGCAGAAGAATCAGACTTATGATTTGGTAAAACTTCCCCAAGGTCGAAAACCATTGCAGAACAAATGAGTATTCAAGTTGAAGAAAGATGGTGTAGACCGCCCAGAGAACTCCCGGCTCTACACGCGAATCTGTTTTGTTCTTTAGCTACTACAAGTTCGGACTTGTGTCACGGTTCTGAATCTAATCTCATAAAGTGCAATGTGAGACCGATAAATCACCAGAGAGTCCAAATTCGGCAAATCGTTTTGGAAAATCAATTTTAATAAAGAAGTGCCAAACATGGACTATTTTGCTAGATACATAGTCGCCACCTAAATATTTTATTTTGAGGAAATTTAGGAAACCCTGACTCGTGCCTAAGGCCACATGTCCGTCATCACCAAAGTTACCTCCGCTCGGGAACTTGGGCACGAGAGGGGAAGGTCATGCAATAAGCACCCCCGCTCGCCCGATCAAAGATCGGCCTTTACTAACATGATATTTTGTTTTTGAAAACACATGTGTTTGTATTCCGGTTATTAACCTAGAATTACTATGTGATGCGCACATCATACAAGTATATACTAGATCGCCTAAGTTGGAACAAAGCACTGCATGTTCATTTGTGAAAACGATTTGAAGTTTGCTACTCGCAAGTAGGCTAAGTCGTAGATTTGCCACCCTCAAGTGGGCTTAAAACTCGCATTTCAATGAATTGTTCCAATTCAAGTAATCCAACCTTCATCTACAGGCATTCAAGCAGTTAATCACTTAAGCAGTTAGCCTCATGGCAAGCATGCTAACATGTCAACATACACATTTCATGCAGTATGCTAAAGCATAAACACTCACAGTGTACTCTGAGCCAAAACAGAAAACTAGTTAGAAATCATGCATGATCCTAGTTCATGTTAAGATGGTTAATGCAACACATGCAAAAATGCAACTAAAATAGGCTCGGCTGTTCTAAGAAGTCATGTGAATGCAACTTGATGACATGTTGTTGAACACGTATTCAAGTAAATGTATTGAAAGATAATGCAATTAGTATGATGCGCCGAGCCCAGTATATGCAATACGAATGAATGATGCACGCATACGAAGCACAAGGATGCTAATGAAATATGCCCTAAAACTAACCATCGTAAGCGGTTAAGTAAAAGGAAGAAAGAAATGGGGGTTGGAAGACATGCATCACACATACGCACGCTTATTACAACAATTGGCCCTTTCGACGGAGGGTCCGAATAATAAGCTAACTAGCTAACTATGACAACCCTCACCATTTCTCGATAATACCATCGACTTTGCTAAACGTGATTGAACATGATTAAATCGATTTGCGGTTGGTGACATTCTCGAATCGATTGATTGAGCGTATTAGTTTAAACGCATTTCTATCTGTTTGACTGTTAATTGATCTGTTCATGTTTTACGTTTTGAACTGCAAATTGAAGGCCTTATCGGCGGCCGAATCTAAAATCGATTAATGTTTTATGCTAATTAGAATTTATCTGATTTTATGGTATGTTTAATTGAAATTTGATTTGGTATGATTAAATTAGATTAAAAAGTTGGATTACATTAGTTGGCTTTAAATTACCAAATTTGTCATTTAGTGGGCCACTTGTTAAGACACCTTTGAGACTTGATTCACACACTTTTCCTCAACCATTTTGAGACCAAAAACCGTAGGAGAGAGTGAGAAAGGAGAAGTTTGGTTTCATCTAGAGAATTACTTGGAGAACTTGAAAAATTGAAGAGTAGATTGCACATTTTAGCTTCCATTCTTGAAATTGAGGACCTAATGTAGGAGAATCATCTTCTTGAACTTGTATTTAAGTCATTTCTTGCATGATTCATGGAAGAATAGGAGCTTAAGGTCAAGAATTAGCTTAATATGTTGAATTGAGTAGGAATTCCTGCATGCATGTATACATTGTTGAGTTTTGAGGTTGTTTCCATGGAAATTGCTACATGCATGTCCATATCTTGAGTATAGTTCATGAATTCATCATGTTTTTGGAAGTTTAGACTCATTTGATTATGTATTGGAAGCTTTGAATTCAGATGAAAACATGCATGTCATATGTTCATCATGTTCTTGAAGTTATTGTTGAAATTGTGTTTTATTCGAACTACCTTTGGGCTTTGATTTAGCAAATTGATCTTTGAAACATGTCATATTATGAGTTTTAAAGTGTTTTCCAGAAAATTAGCCCAAAAGGATCGAATTTGATGCTTGAAATGTTGAGTTCTGTGCTTGGAGACAAATCTGGAAATTCCAGATTTTGGATCCACGCTCGAGCATACACTCTGAGTTCATGCAGTCCGCTCGAGCGGGAAAAGCAATGCTCGAGCGTAAAATGCGTGTATCCAGTACTTTGCATGTGTTTACAGTCCGCTCGAGCGAGGGAATGCACGTTGAGCGAGGACTTGTGTCTCATGCTCAAGCGGGGGTCGAGTGCCCGTCGAGCGTAAATTTCATGCATCCAGTACTTTTGCAATCCGCTCGAGTGAGAAAAGTCACGCTCGAGCAAGGAAAGTCACGCTCGAGCGAGGCTCTTTTGTCTGCATGTCCGCTCGAGCGGAGAAAGCCATGCTCGAGCGGGACCCCTGTTTCAGCAAAAATTTGAAAAGTGTTTTAAAGTGTATCTTTGCATCTTCATTCCATCCTAGGCATTCCTAGGCCTAGTTAAGGCATCTTAATGAGGATAATGCTATAGAACCACACCAAGTCAAGATAGGGACTACGTTATTGTTTCCTAAACGTGCAACTTAGTGTGTGTTCATCCTGTAACTGTGTAGGGTTGGCATCCGAGGACGCTCACTAGCCTATCTGTAGCCCAGAACTCTGTGAGTAACAATATTGTAAAGATATATTCAATCATGAATATTTTCTGAATGATCAACTGTACTGCTTTCTGAAATGATATTTCCTACTGAATGAATGTTTGTCCTATTTGCGAAATGTATTCGTGGCATCCATAGCATTTTACTGTTACTGTACTGTTACTGCTACTGTCACAGAGATCTCTGTCAGTTCCCATGTTGGAACCACTACTGTTTACTGATATGATGGCCATCAATCATCGGTCTGTTAAGACCCTCTTGTCTTGTTGCTATTGGATGTACCACTTATGACTGCTATGATCAAATAACTGATATACTGTTCAAATGACTGTTTTAAATACTGAAAGGACATTCATTCTTATCCTCTTTACGCATATGTTATTCACTGAGCTTTAGCTCACTGTTTATATATATATATATATGTGTCCAGGCACCGAACCAGAGCTAGGAGCGTTGGGTTAAACTCCCTTTTTGTCAAGCCAACCATTGTGCCTCACTACGAGATTCCAAGTGCTGCCAAGCCAAGGCTGCTTTGGGGTATTTTAGATTTCCCCTTTCTGTTTCTGTTTTGTATAAACTGTTTGAGACTGGCACTGTACTGTTATGGTAGGGATTTGATCCCTAACTTGAATGTCTGTATAAGTTGTATGTATATACTGTTCTGGTTATGATGTGAATATGTTATGAAAAGTCTTTTTGCATACAGACTGTCACAGCTTATTGGACATCTTTTATTATTGTTTTGGCTTCCGCCACGTGATACTTTGTATTCTTTACTCTTTGTTAGCCCTTGGTAATCATGGATTCTTGGCGATTCTGATTGCTAAACCCATAGGGGCGGGTTTGGGTCGTGACACTAATCTAAGCTAATCAAACTAATTATTACATCACAAAAACAAACTAATTAACTAACAAGCTAACTAATTAAGTACAAAACGAAGCTAATTAACTAACAAGTTAACTAACTAGCTATTACAACACAAATAAGCAGCTAAACACATTAATTACTTAAATACAGAACCAAAGCATAAACTAGCTAAGGAAAGCAGCAAAGAGAGGTCCTCGGGATGAGGAGTGCAATGCATGCTCGGTCGCTTCATTCAGAAATTCGTCGCGATGCCCCAACTTGCCTCTGTTTGCAATTGTTCTCAGAACCTTGCACCAAGCTACACAAAGCTTCAACTCCACCATGGGAACCTGTAGAAGTATGGCCGACTAGTTGTTGATGTTGCGAACCAGCTGCTGATTAAGGCCGAAATGTACATCATTGAGGCCGTTAATTAGAATCTCTTAACTTCACTTGCTGGTTAAACTGTATACTTTATGTGTGTTGAATGTCAATTAGGTTGTACATCGTCGGAGCATAAAATGGGCAAAAAGACAGAATTTGGACAGAGTTGACTTTCCCGCATGTGCGTTGACTTTCCCCGCACGCGCGTTGACTTTTTCTGAGAAAGTCAAACCGACATTTTAAACCTGTTTGGAAGTGAGTAGAAGTATAAAAAGGCAAGGAAAAGGCTGGATTAGGGTTCGGAAATTGTTTTGACCTAAAGGGAGAGGCTAGGGTTTGGAAGGGAAGAGAAACAAAAAGCTTCAAGGATGTCCCCCATGGTGGTTTCTTCTCCATCTACCTCCTTCCACTCCTCAATAAGTGGCTAGTCTCCTTTTCTAGGGTTTTGATGAAACCCTAGCCATGTGATTATTTAGTTTTCTTTTTGATTTTTAATTATGTAAAGGTTTGAACATTTGTATGGTGATTTAGAAGTTTCTTTTATATATTTTTCATTATTTCTTCGAATATTTGACTTTCTGTGATTGTTGAATGTTATCCATACACGAGTTTTCTATTCCTTCACATTGAAGGTATGAGACGAACCATGCTACGAGGAACGAGTCGTATCACTACCTTAGTTTAGAGTGAACGATTCTTATTACTTGAGATGGTTCGTGCTCATACATTGAATGTGATGATCTTCTTGTTAAATGCTTTGAGCTTATAGTTGCGAAGCATTAATCCGTTCAAACCATAACATAATTGATTTCAATTGGAAACCCTAATTACGTGGCTAGTGGTGGACTCTTTGCCCTAGTTTTTCCCCCCAATTCAGTAAACCCAATTTCATTTATTATTGATAATTTAATTCCTTAGTTTAATTTATTTGTTATTAATTTAGGCTATGAACAATCAAACTTTTTATCAAAATTAATTTAGAAATTTAACAATTAAATTAGTTTAATTTCACAACAATCCCTGTGGATCGATACCTGGACTTGCCATTATTCTAATTGAATTTGGTATAGTTTAGTATTTAATTTTAGTGTGTTCAACGACCCATCAGCTGCCGACCACTTGCCTTTGCCACAGACTAGAAAAAGTGGTTGGCCAGCTAGTTTTTCTGGTCGGCCGACCAGTTGTTGCTGCACTTCTCCAGTTTGCTGCAACAGAGAGCAAGAAAGGGCATGGCAATGTATTTGCAAGATATGTGTGCACAACCACCCTTCCTATCATTTCATAAGCTCAAGGGAGTGCGGTCCTCGACCCTTGGGCCACCAATCACGCATCTTGATGCATGATGGCCGAGAAGCCAAATTGCACAATTCAATGTAAAATGAATGCACAAATAAACACATAAAGCCTTGACCTCTATCATGTTTGATCAAGAGGGTCGGCGATCGAGAATTGAGGCACATTTCATCACTTCAAGTATGAAATGTCCGTCCCTTCTCGTGTTTGGACTAACACCTAATCCAAACACAATGCAAACAACTCAAGCATGCAAACATGCAATGCAACTTAAGCATGTAAACATGCAATGCAAGGCATGCAAAACACAATGCAACTACATGACATACACAATGCAAAGAATAACATGGCATACACAATGCAAACAACAACATGGCATACTCAATGCAATGTGACATGATCAACTTAACAAAGCTAATGACTGCAAACAATGCTAATGCATGCATACACAAAGCAAGGCAACATAAGCATGCAACAACATGATGCAATGTAAGCATGCAAATAACATGAAAGAAAACATGTTCAATGGACTTAAATCGAAATGGACAGATCTCAATCATGCCAAAACAGTGGCCATAATGCTAAGAAATGAAGGCACAAAAGCATATACAAGCATGCACATGCATTGGCCTATCAACTAGACCTAAGAGCACAACTTTCAAGAGTGCTCAAGGAGTGATAAACATGGGAGTGTAACAACACTATAAGCTCTGAAATTAACTAAGAAATGATGCCAAATGATTCAAACAATACAAGCATAGCATTCTAGGTTCCTTAAGGCATAAAGCTAGCAAAGAGGACTACAAACGGAGCATGCAATACATGGCACAAATGCATGAACCAGCCACAAACAGAGCTCAAGTAGGTCTAAACAAAGACCAAAACATGCTGAGACGGGAGTTCAAAGGCCTAAGCATGCATGCATGCACACTAGGCCACAAACAAGGCAACAATGGACAACCCTTAGAGGCACTCAAAGGGTGGAAGAAATAGGAACCTGGCAGTCCTATATGCTCTAAAATGTCATGTTAAATGATGCCAAGTCATGTACATGATACAAATGAAGCATGCTATGGTACCTAAAGCTTGAAACTAGCATAGGCATTTGTACTGTAGCTATGCAAAACATGAAGCATATGGCAAGTACAACCCAAAACAGTGCTAGATCATGTCAAAATGAGTCTAAAACATGCAAGGACCAAAGCTAAAATAAGCTAGCATGAAGGACATAAGGCATGATGTATACAAGGCCAAAAGGGAGGATTACACTACACCTATTAAGACCAAGCATGAGGTGGATTTGCCGACAAAATCAGAGTTATATCATGGCAAAATAACCCAAAAAACACACTGAAATGATAGCTCGCAAGCTTAGGCATGAAGGCATACACAATGGCTCATGTTTAAGGCATAAAGGACCAACCCTTCAAAGCATGGAATAAGTGAAAGATGTGAGTGTATGACCATGAAACATGCACTAAAATTACATATGAAATGATGCCAAATCATTCTAATAAGCCAAACAATGCATGCTAGTGGACTCAATACACAAAGCTAACAAGCTAGAATGCACTATAGCTATACAAAGCATGGCATGCATGACCAAATCAACATAAATTAGAGCTAGTGCATGCTAAAACACGGACAAAAACTTCTTAGAGTTAAGCCAAAATCATGCTAGAATGACAGTTTAAAGCATGATACACATTAGGCTAATTCATGGAATTACACTACAAGTGCATGGAGCATGCATGGGGCTATCAAACCAAACCTTAATAGAGGTATATCATGGCAAAACAACACTAAGAACATGCTGAAATAGAATCAGATCATGCTAGAAAGGCATGCTACTTCATGAAGCATATAAGACCAGTTTGTGAGAAATACACTACAAGTGTATAAGGCATGCATGGGATGACAAAACCAAGTGAAAACAGTGGTATGCCATGTTGAAATAAGGCCTAAAATAGGCTGAGATGTGGCCAACACAAGCTTAACAAACATGCTCAAACATAAGGCATTCAAAGCAAACATACAAGACACAAGGAAAAGGGATGACCCTCTCCTATTTGGGACCTCAAAACACTATTTCCACCACTAAAATTCCTCTGAGTTTCAGTGGTGAGAAGGCTAAAACAAGGTAGTCCTAATAGCTCAAAAGGATGGCACAAAACAAAGCCCAAACAAGGCCTAAGAGGGGGTAGACTACCCCCAACACAAAAGAGACCTTAAACAAACATGTTAAACATGAAAATCAAAACTTTTTGTAGTAGGAAGTTAAGTTTAAAACACCATGCAAATAGGTCCAAAAGCTTAAACCAAAACAAGGGTTTTAAGGGTTAGAAGCTCACCCTTGAAGAACACCTTCAAAGCTGCAACTCCAGTACTCTTTTTGAACCAAAACCAATCCAAAAACTCCAAAATCAACCTCAAGAAGCCTCAGCAACAAAAGGATAGTGTTTGAGTGTAATAGTATGAAGAATAAGCACTTTAAGGCACAAAAATGAAGATCAAGAGCAAGATAGATACAAAGATGTATATGTATAGCTTAAGCACCAAAAACTGAACCTGGAGGAGGAGAGGGGAGGTTCTCTTTTATAGAGAACAAGCAACAAGCTTATTGGACAAGCTTTTGGCCTAAAGCCATCCGTCCATATGGAGAATGGCTTCTATGCCTTCCAGCTGTAACAACTGGCCTAAAAATATCTCCAAAAAGGTGATGGAAAGCAGCCGACCACTTGAAGTGGTCGGCCAGCTACTTGTAGTGATCGGCCGACCACCATAAGTGGTCTCCCAAAAAGAAAACTGGTCGGCCAGGGGTAAGAGTGGTCTGCACACTAAAAGAAAGTCAATGGTGTGGTGGCCGACCAGAAAATGTGGCCCAAAGACCAAGAAAACCAGTTGCCCGACCAGAAAACTGGCTGGCAGGAAGGAAAGTGGTCTCCAAGGGGAAGAACTGGTCTCCCAACCTTGTACTACCCTCAAAGCAAGGAAAACAAGGTTTGTACCAAAAACAAACCAAAAAGGATGCAAGACGAAAGTCCGGGAGGCAAGGCACGCGGCCGAGAGCCTCGAAAACTAGTCTACGGGCATCAAAAGTGGTCTCCCAGACCACAGTGTCCCTCTAGGCAGAGGCAACAAGGCATGGTTCAAAAACCAAGCCAAACGGAGAACGTTAAGCGGTCCCGAGACAAGGCGTGCGGCCGAAGGCTCTGAAACTAGAAACTAGTCTCCAAGCGAGAAAAGTGATCTACGACCACGAAAAGTGGTGTACGACAGCAAATAGGTGGTCTATAGACCTCTCCCTCCCTCCAGGGAAGGGAAACAAGGCTTGGTCCACAAACCGAGCCAAAGCACAAAGAGTTCAGAGGCCAAGGCACTCAGCCGAAAACTCCGGAACCTCGAAACGAGCACAACATGCACTATCACCAAGCGCTCAATCGATGACGTCTGAGTCTTAAGGTTGGTAAAAAATGGGGTATCTACAGATGGCAGCGGAAAGCTAGTTAAGTATAAGGCTCGATTGGTTGTCAAAGGTTTTGGGCAGAAGAAATGTATTGATTTTGATGAAATCTTCTTGCTAGTTGTGAAAATGACATCCATTCGAGTAGTTTTGGGACTAGCGGCTAGTTTGAATTTGGAACTTGAACAGATGGATGTGAAGACGACATTTCTCCATGGAGATCTGAAGGAAGAAATTTACATGGAGCAGCTAGAAGGTTTTGAAGTAAAAGAGAAAGAAAACTTAGTCTGCAGATTGAAGAATAGTCTTTACGACCTCAAACAAGTGCCTAGACAATGGTACGAGAAGTTTGACTCATTTATGGTGGGTTATGAGTACAAGAGAACTGCTGCAGACCAGTGTGTCTATGTTAGGAAATCTCCCGATGGAAACTTCATCATACTCCTGCTCTATGTTGATGACATGCTGATTGTTGGACAGGATGCCACAGCAATCAGATCACTGAAGAAGAAGTTATCACAGTCCTTTGACATGAAGGACCTAGGCCCTGCACAACAAATCTTGGGCATGCAAATTGTGCGTGATAGGAAAGCCAAGAAATTATGGTTGTCACAGGAGAAGTACGTTGAACGAGTGATTGCAAAGTTCAACATGAAAGATTCAAAGCCAGTCAATTCTCTGCTGGCTAATCATTTCAAGTTGAGCAAGAGTTCTTGTCCCTCTTCTATTAAAGAAAGAGAAGAGATGGAGGCTATTCCTTACACATCGGCCGTAGGGAGTTTGATGTATGCAATGGTGTCTACCCAACTAGATATTGCTCATGTTGTTGGAATAGTAAGCAGATTCCTTTCCAATCCAGAAAAAGAGCATTAAGAAGCAGTCAAGTGGATTTTGAGGTACCTCAAGGGTATGGCAAAAATGTGTTTGTGCTTTAGAGATGTTAAACCAGTCTTGGAAGGCTATATAGATTCAGATATGGCGGGAGATCTTGATGGTAGAAAATCTACATCAGGATTTCTGTTTACTTTCGCAGGGTAAGCTGTGTCTTGGCAGTCCAAGTTGCAGAAGTGTGTTGCTTTATCCACAACCGAGGCAAAATATATTGTCGCAGCGGAAGTTGGGAAAGAGGTGTTGTGGTTGCAGCGGTTTCTCCAAGAGTTGGGATTAAAGCAAGAGAAGTTCACGGTACATTGTGATAGCCAGAGTGCCATAGACCTGAGCAAGAATTCCATGTACCATTCTCGCACAAAGCACATTGATATTCGGTATCATTGGACACGCGAAGTGATGGAAAAACAGTTATTGGAACTGATCAAGATCCATACAGATAAGAATCTAGCTAACATACTTACAAAGGTAGTCTCGAGAAACAAACTCGAAATCTGCAGAGACATTACCGGGATGGACTTCAAGTAAGAAGTCAGTTATCCACCTGGGCGTGGAGGGGGAGAATTGTTAGCTCCACTGCCCAAGTGGTTCTCCCACTCTTCCACTCCACCAACCCCACTAGCTAGTGAAAGGGGTAGGTGGTGGACAATAAGCTCATTCCTCAATTGTGTATAAATTGAGGTGAGGAGGAGGGGTTGAAAACATAACAGATTACAGAGTGTATAATCTGTGAGAGATTGTGAGCAACAAGTGTGAGTGAGAGTGCTATAGAGAGTGTTTGTGAGGTATGAGTGTGTAAACTCCCTTCGAGAAATTCTATAGTGGATAGCTCTTCGTGGACGTAGGCAATTGCCGAACCACGTAAATATTCTTGTGTTATTGTGTGTGATTGATTTCTGGTGTCTCACAGTCCCAACAGTAATTATATTGGTGGAGAGCTGGCCAGCCACATAGAGAGTCATATGCATGTATCTATAAAGCTCTTGTGCAAAATGGAACTCTTGTGGTATATAAGTTCTCTAGTCCATAATCTGTTGAGAAGTTATAATTTTTATACAATAAGATGATGGACTAGTTTGGCATATGGATATTGTTGTTTGTTAGATGCTCTATCTCTATAGCAGAAAACCAATTGCCATTGGTTTCAATTTAATTCAATTTAAGTTTGAACTTTGAAAACATGCCGAGTGACCTTGAAATTCTGCAACATCTCTCCAGAACAATCCTTAAACAACCTTGGCTGATTTGATTTTGGCCTTTGGATTGGTAATCTATTGTAAACATAAAGCATGGTACCTGGGGGGAGGGGGGATGTATACTTTGTTTTCTGAATTGCAGATCTTTAGTTAACAAAAGACAAGCAATATAGTCTTCCCAATGTTGATATTTGAACAAGATCAAAGAAAAAAGTATGGTGAAATGGTTGTGAGTAAATGATCACAAGACCTCCAGAAGTTCAATTACGACCTTGTGACTTGTGATGAAGCTTAATCACAGGGATTGCCTCTAATTATGTAGTTCTCTCTTTTCATCTAGGGTAGAAATTTGTCCTGTAGTGACGGTTAAAGATGGAGTGATCAATATTTCATTACATAAGGTTTAGCCCTTTGAGCAATTAATTTTTCCTTCTCAAAAGCATCGACAGTCTTTTATGATGCTTTGGAATGTTGTATTTATCTGTTGTCTTCTAGGCGTACCTCATTTGTATACCTCAAGCAACCAAAAATGTCTGCAAAATATTGCATTGAATTTGTCATCCATTTGAATCCTGGCATGTAATTCCGGTTTGCATGCTGTGCAATCATTGTGCTAATTATGTTTGTTATGCCAATTTTGTTGCTTATATTTAGGAAGAAACTGTGGAAGAATCCATGACAAGTGGTGTCAATCCACTCACTATATCACTTTACCAGATGGACTTGGACATGACGCAGTTTCTATTAAGATCATATATTCGTATTCGTCTCTAGAAGGTTCTCACAACTGAACTCTTTATTGCTTTGCTTTTAAGGTGTGTGTTGGCACATAAATTTCAACTAAATTTATGACACGTATGGAGCCTATGATAGGAAGGTTGTAGGTAATCACTTCCTAAAAAAGATCAATATGATCCGTTGAAATACAAAAATAAAATGACGTTGTATCTCAACAACGTTATTCAAGATACTCAAGTGACACGTGGAGCCTACGAAAGATGACACCTGTAGAGCCTACAGCAAGGACACTACACAGGATGAAACCCCAAAGATCAATCTGGTTAATAAGATATACGATTAATCAGATAGTGCTATTATTCAAAATTCAAATGGCGCTATCATTCAATTTGAAATTCAAATTGAAGATGAAACATTCCTATCACCTGATGGCCCTCCATAAATATGAGGACCATCACACAAGATGGGGGATCAGAAAATCAGAAGAAAAAGAAATTGAGAGCTAAAGAAATTGTTACAAAAAAGAAGAAGAGAAGCCTAGAGAACTCAAGAGCCTACGCTAATGGCGATGAATAGGTAAAGGGTTCCAAACCCAAGAATTGTATTTTGTATTCGAGGGTTCAAAGCCCATAACAATTTCAATAAAATATTTATTTTTCTTAAATTGTCTTTTGTTGTTTATTTTGTTCTTCATTAATCGGAGGTTTCATTTGTATAAAATGTGTAATTAACGATCTGAAATACAGATCGGAAATAAGAACCTGCTATTCAAATAATCAATACTGTTTAGTCCAAAAACTAAACAGTGGACATTTGTAACATAAAATTTTGAAATGTGTTGAAACAATTCATGTTTTAAAATTTGTGTCTACAAATTCTGGAACGCCAAGTGGGACTTATTTCTCCTCCAATCTTTTGAAGAACAATATATATATATATAGTTGAAACTTACTGACGTATTCTTTTGTTATAGGAATGCTGAAGCAACTGTCAAGAGACAAACCTACACTCCAGTGGTTCTGAAATCACCAAGGGTGAAGATAGCACCCATCGCCCAAGGGGCTCCGGAGCGAATGCTCTTGGCTGTCACAAAGGTGGAACCAGCGAAATCCTGGAAAGATGCACTTCTTTCCCCTATCACCCAAGGGGCTCTGGAGCGAAAGCTCTTGGCTGTCCCGAAGGTAACTGGTGTGACGAAGAAAGTCACACTTCTCTAGAAAGCTGAAAGTTTGCAAAAGATTACTGAAGATTATGTGAAAGGGTCGAAGTAGTATGCAACCGTGAGGGCCACAGCCCGAATGAAGAGTTTTCTAATTCAGGCAAAAGCGGCTAATCAGTTTGCAACTATGACTTTTGTTGCAGCTTCGACGGGGGTAACAAAAAATGTTGTTGTCCAATTACTCAAAAGGGTAGAAGACTCCATTAAAATGGTGGAGTCTACCCAGAAGAAAGCCTCTGCTGAAAACATGGCCATCATTAGGGCCATTGGGAGGAGGGTAATGACCTAAACTCCTGCTGATGGAAAAAGGCCCCTATTGTTGAAAAAACAGTTGCTGCCTACGAACCGATAGTTCTGTTCAGAGCACAAAATCGGTCAAACCAAATCTCAGTCAACTCTCAAGAGCCAAAGGAACACTCGTTAGCTAGACAGGGTTCAACTAAGGAACACCCGTTGGCCCAACAGAATAAAGAACACCCGTTGGCCTGATAAGGTTCGAATAAGGAACATCTGTTGGCCCAACAGGATTTGCCATAACATCAATTGGTCTGCTCTAAAAATGTACGGACTGTTTTGAAAATTCATGAGGAATTTGCAAAAGCGCAAATGGTTCCTTTTATACCCCTAGGGACTCGACTTGATATGTCATCAAATGGTCCCGTTTCGAAAAGACAAAGGTGAAGAAGAAATAAGGCCTTAAGGAAACTGGAACTAAGAATAGTGGCAACAAATGTTATAGGAGCTATTGAAAGGGCTCTCTCGAAAGATGAATGCCAAAAACAAATTGAAAGTCCTGTCTTTGTTGGAAAGTCAGAGGTAGAGGAGGGTAAGCAACCCATGGGAAATATTTTTACATTGATTGAATTATCTATGGAGGGAATAAGAAAAGGGCCTGTAACAAGGTCCATAACCCTTGAGGCTCAAAACAAAGCATCGCAGTCAGATGCTTCAAATATAAGTAATGTTATGGGGGTTGATAATCCTTTGTACGAACAAGATGATTCTATCTCGTTTGTTTCAACGAATATTGGAAACAATAAATTGAGAGATATCAACAAAGTCGTAGTTATGATGACTGAGGTTGAGAAAGAAGGTGAAAATTCGCAGGTCCAACAAGACCAAGGTCTCAAGGAAAAAGTAGTGGCCCTACAAGAACAACTTGAGAGAAGGGAACGGGAAATGGCTGCCATATTGGAGCAAATGCAATAGTTGCAGGCCCAAATGACAGGATCAAGAAGTGCACCTAAACAAATGACACAACTTGTTGTGGGGACATCTGTAGGCATACAAAACACACTAGCCCTAGGGGGCAATGGTCCTTGTTACTCTGATCTAACCAGTGGTGGTATGAATCCAATGCTCATGGCCATGATTGATGATATGGTGAGGGGACAAGTAAAGAAAGTCAAGGAAAAAGATGACGAGAACTTTCGAATAATTACAAAACCTTACCCAGCATGGGTCGATGCTGTTCTATTTCCTTCTGGTTTTTCCCAACTAGATTTCAAAATGTTTGATGGAACAGGAGATCCAAAACAACATGTGGCTCATTTTCTTTCAAGATGCGGGCCAATAGCCCAGAATGAGGCCCTGTGCCTGCAGCTATTTGTCAAATCACTTGAAAGTTCTGCATTTACTTGGTATGCTAACCTTCTTGAGAGATCAATCCTAAATTGGGATTCCATGGTGAAGGAGTTCCTTAAACAGTTCTGCAACACACAAAGGCGAGTTGGAGTACCAGAACTGATTGAGACCAAGCAACGTGATAATGAGTCTGTTACAGATTTCATTGCAAGATGGCGAGCTTTGACATTTGCTTGTCCTCGAAAGTTTACGCAATTAGAGTTAATTCGGATGTGCCTTAACAACTTCCGACATGAGCTCTCTACGGCTCTTATGGCTCAAACTTTTGAAGGATTCAATGATCTATGTGCTAAAGCTCATGATATGGAGTTGCATCTAGCTAAACGAAGGAGGCCTAGGGCCATTGAAAGGGTTACGTCCTCGACTGCAGCTACAATCGAAACCAGAAAGAAGGGTCCCGTTGTAGTAGGGGCTAAAAAGCCCAAGGAATTTAAAAAGGTGACTATGAAAGAGAGGTTGGAGAAGAAATATTCCTTCATGGATGATTTGGTCAAAGACCTATTTGAAGATCTGTTAGAGCAAAAGTTGATTGCTCTTCTTGAGGTGAAAAGACCACATGAGGTAGGAAAGATCAACGATCCAAAGTATTGTCCCTACCATCGTTTGATTAGCCATCCGATAAAAGAGTGCTTTGTTTTGAAAGATAAAATTCAAGAACTTTTGGACTCTAAGATTATCGAGCTCCCTCCTCAAGAGAAAGCATCTGCTAACCCAATCACTATCGACAATGATAATGAAGGTGAATGTGTTGTTTATCAGTCAAAAAGCATGAAGGAAAAACAAAATGCCACAGTGAAAGCTAGAAATGTGGTTGCTTCAACAACACAAGGGCCAAAAGTTTCCAAAAAGAAAAAACCAAAAGTTTTCAAGAAATAGAAAAAAGCCAAAGTAAGTAAGAGAAAAGGAAAGAAGAACCCAAAGAAGGAAAAATGGGAGAAATTGGTCCCTGATGAGCAGTTAGAGCAATGTCCCCTTGTCCCAGTCACATTGGAGGAATTGCTACCTTCAAAATTTCAATCTGTGGAGTTGCAGACATACTTTGATAAAAGGAAGGAGGAAAAGCTTACTTTGGCCCCTTGCCTAACCATCATTGTTTTGAGTGATGACAAGGAAGATGAGGGTGAAGTTGGTCAAAAGTTAGGAAAGGAGATTGCATTGCATCTCCTATCTGCATACTCGACTCACCACAGTATACACCAGTTTCTCCACAGTACACACCAGAAGCCTTTTCTCTAGAATATTCGCCAGTACCACCAATGCACTATCAAAGCACTCCAGAATATGTAAGGGGAATAGAACAAGGAGACACTTGGTGTAGGTCCGACTCTGAGCTTGTGAAAAAGGAAAAAAAAATGACTACACTTCAAGGATGATGAGGTGAATGGCAGGGGTACGTCGGATGATGAAGTATGGAAGCATTTAAGTAAACAAGCAAAGTCATCTCAAGTTGAGGATCCTAATGAAGATTGGGAACTTGAATTTTATTTTGATGGTTCACCATATACATCCCCAGCTAGGACATACGATGGAGAAAGTGTATCAAGTGACCATTTTGACTTTCCTTGTAATGTCATCACTGTGGATGTAAATTTTGAAGAGCGAGAAATACATATCATTCGCAATCCAGGTGATGATGAGAAAGCAAAAATTGAAGCTAGAAGGGAAGCAGAACATCAGGCAAAAGTAACAGTCTCTTTGAAACATGAGGGTTTTGAAGCCCATCAAAATTTGATTATTGAAAGAAATCAAATTTCTGGACACCCTTTCCCTAATTGGGTCGAATGGGTTCAGTTCCTACGAGGATATGTACTACCTCGTTTTCCTTTATATAATGGGACAGGTTGTCCAAGGCGCCATTTGGTTCGTTTCTTTGCGTAATGTGGAAACACAGTAAAAAGCCAAGCGTTACTTCTACGGCAGTTTGTTCTTTCTTTGGAAGGATGGGCAGCAGATTAGTTCTTCAGCCTGTCACCTAATTCAATCCCAGATTGGAACACCATGGCTGATCGATTCTATAGGGTATTTTATAAATCATGGCCAATAGAAATTGAGATGTCAGAACATTTGGATGACGAAGGTACATCTTCTCAAACATATGATTTGATAGAAGGCACAACTGAGGAGAAGATTGAAACTGCCCTTGATCTTCGAGAGATGGGCACTTATCGCCCAAGGGATTTGTTCCCTTTATGGGTAGAGCAAACACCATTTCCTGAAGGATACAAACTTCCAAATTTTGTCCTATATGAGGGGTATGGAGATCCTCAAAAACATATTAGGCATTTTTTGAAACAGTGTAGGGAAACAACTCAAAATCATGCACTTTGCCTAAAACAATTCCCATTTTCTTTGGAGGGGATCGCCTTTGACTGGTATTGCTCCCTCGATGGAGTCGTGGTGCCTAGTTGGGAGGCCATAAAGAATGGTTTTGAAGAATCCCAATGCTTTTATAGGCGTGACTCTCGGTACCTACAAAATGGGAGAAGAATGCAGCTCCAGGAAGATGGAGAAGTGACTGATGATGATGATCACCCTGTAGCTGGACTAGTTAACATGGTCCAAATAAGTATGGGAACAAAAGAAGTTAAGGTCAACGAAAAGGCGGTTGCTGAAGTATGCCAGACTTACTTGACCTACCGGAGGAAATTACGAAATCCTCAGGACTCTCAAATGCCAGAAGTTCCACAGGTTTTGGTGGAGGAAGAGCAAGTGAAATATGATGTACTAGCTCATCTAAAGAAAATTCCAGCATTGTTGAGCGTATATGATGCACTGAAAATGTCTCCAGAGCTTCGAAAGTCTTTAATATATGCCCTGTCCAAGCCAGAGGATTTCCACAAAGAAATCGAGGGTAGAAATCAAGAGAAGACAACTACATGCATGGCTATGGTAACCTTTGGTGACAAAGACATGTGTGCTGAAATGACCGACCATAATCGACCTTTGCTTATCACTGGGCTTATCCATGATGTGAAAATTTCTCGAATTCTAGTTGATGGAGGATCTGCGGTAAACCTCCTGCCTCAGAGGGCCTTAAACTTATTAGGGGTTCGAATTTCACAACTTTGCCCAAGTTGTTTGGTCATTCAAGGATTTAATTAGAATAAACAATGCCCAATGGAGAAGATTGAATTGCGAACCAAGTTTGGGGATATTGAAGAAAGCATTGAGTTCTTGGTCATTGATGTAGACACCTCCTACAATGCTTTGCTTGGGAGACCATGGATGCATAATCATCATGCAGTGCCATCAACTTATCACCAATGTATCAAGTACCCATTGCCTTCACCCAAAAAAGAGGGGACAATTGTGGCTGACAATGATCCATTTGGAGAAGTAGAGGCCTACTATGCTGATGCTCGCTTCTATACAAAGACTTCACAAAGAAAGGGAAAAAATGTGAAAAAGTCTGAAGATACTCCGAATGTCAAAGACGCTTTAGAGTCTACTCCAGTTTCAACAAAAAGAACTTTTCGATATGTGCCAAAGTCCGAAAGGAAATTGGGGGCAAAGGCTCTAGCCCCAATAAATCCAATTTTGGATCTCAAGGGTGAGTTCACATTGCAATTAAGGAGGACAGAATGCACCTATGTGGAGAAATATAATAAGATTGTGGTCCCTTCTAAAGGAAAAAAGGTCGAAACCCATCATATTCCACTCACTTGGAGATGTTGAACAGAAAGTGAAAGTTGAATAAGTGCCAGAAGAAAACATCTCGAGTTTTGAGAAGCCTACTTTTAGTGCAGAAATTACACAGATGTTGGTGAAAGTTGGTTTAGATCCTGAAAAAATACCAGAAGCAATGACACCATTTGACTTTGCATTAACACCTTCGCAGAGGCAGGCTTTCCAGCAAGGCAGTGTTATCACCGCTAAGACAGAAGGGTTAGGCTATCGGGGGGATGAGGAAAAATTTCTAGTAAACATGACTCTCACTCAAGATGTGTTGGAAGATGTTGACCAAGATGAAGCTCAACCTGCACTAACAGAATTTGAAGCAGGAGCCCAAGCCACCGTGGATGACCTTCATGAAATAAATCTGGGTGATGAAGGAGAAAACAAACCAACCTTCATTAGTGGAAATTTAAAGGAAGAAGAAGCTCAGCAATATATTTCCTTCTTAGGAGAGTATCGTGACATATTTGCATGGAACTACAGTGAGATGCCAGGTCTTAATCCAGAGATTGCAGTCCATAAGCTTGTAATTCACCCTGAGAAACAGCCAGTTAAATAGCCTCAGAGGCAAACTCGACCAGAGCTTACAGCCCAAATTGAAGCCGAAGTCGACAAGCTTATCAATGCAAGATTCATCAGGGAAGTCAAATATCCAACCTGCCTAGCAAACATAGTGCCGGTCAAGAAAAAGAATGGTCAAATCAAGGTTTGCATTGATTTTGGTGATCTCAATGAGGCTTGTCCTAAAGATGACTTTCCTTTGCCCATCATTGAAGTTCTTGTAGATGCAACTACTGGGTATGAAACCTTGTTTTTTATGGATGGATACTCAGGATACAATCAAATCCGAATGGCACCTGAAGATAAAGAAATGACTGCATTTAGGACTTCGAGAGGAGTCTTTTGCTATAAGGTAATGCCTTTTGGCCTGAAAAATGCTGGGGCCACGTATCAAAGGGCAATGACTGTACTTTTCAGTGATATGCTCCATGACACCATTGAATGCTATGTTGATGATCTTGTCATCAAGACAAAGGAAAAGGAAAACCATGTGGAAGATTTGAGAAGAATCTTCGAACGTTTGAGGAGATACAAACTCAAGATGAACCCACTAAAATGTGCATTTGGAGTTTCCTCAGGAAAATTTCTAGGGTTTGTGGTTTGAAACAAAGGGATTGAAATTGACCCTACTAAGATTAAAGCCATTGCTGAAATGGCTCCTCCGCGGAAATTAAGGGAATTGAAAGGGCTACAAGGGAGATTGGCCTATATCAGAAGATTTATTTCTAACTTGGCTGGTCGATGCTTGGCATTTTCAAGATTGATGAAAAAGGTTGTTCCATTTGAATGGGATCAACAGTGCCAAAATGCTTTTAATAGTATTAAGGAGTATGTTTTGAAGCCTCCAGTACTCATGAGCCCTATAAAAGGGAAGCCACTCTTGTTGTACATAACAGCCTTGGATTTTTCGTTAGGGGCACTGTTGGCACAACACAATAAGAATGGGAAAGAAAATTCCTTGTATTACTTGAGTCGTAGTCTGGTTGGGGCAGAAGTCAATTACTCTCCTATTGAAAAGACATGTCTTGCCTTGGTGTTTGCCTTGCAAAAACTAAAGCACTATGTCTTGGAACACGAAGTCAAGTTGATATCAAGAGCAGACCCCTTGAAATATATACTTTCACGGCCCATACTTTCAGGGAAAATTGCAAAGTGGGCTGTAATTCTCCAATAATTCGCAATTGAATATGTTCCCCAAAGAGCTGTAAAAGGGCAGGCTCTAGCAGATTTTTTGGTAGCACATCCTATACCTGATGACTCACCTCTAGTAACTGATTTACTAGATGAAGATGTTATGCAAGTGGAAATCCAGAAAGGATGGGAGATGTATTTCGATGGAGCTTTAAGGAGTCTAGATGGCAAGAAGCAAGAAAATCCTAAAAACAATAAAGCTGGAATTGGAATTGTGTTTGTGACTCCAGACAATGCTATAATCACCCATTCTTTCGCCCTAAGTGAAGGATGCTCTAATAATGAGGCAGAATATGAAGCTGTAATTGCTGGATTAGAATTGGCATTACAAATTCCTATTGAAGAACTCCTAATTTATGGAGATTCAGAACTGGTGGTAAAGCAACTCCGTGGAGAGTACATTGTTAAGAAAACAAGTCTCATCCCTTATTATGAAAAGGCTGATGAATTGATTTCACAATTAAGGAAAACATATATTTTCTATGTGAAGAGAAGAACGAATAGTCTAGCGGATTCACTAGCAAGTTTGGCTGCATCACTCACCCTACCAGATAGCAAAACAATTACTATCACAGTAGGCGAAAGAAAGGTGTTACAACCTTTAAAAGAGGTTTCTGACTTGGTTCCAATCTTGGTCGTTACCACGAAAGGAAAAAGCGAAGAGGATTGGCGGGAACCATTTATAGCTTACCTTCAACATAGTAGGCTACCTGAAGATAAAGTAAAAAGAATTGAAGTGAGATATATGGCTACCAAATTCGTCTTGTGGAAAGATGGATTATACAAAAGGTCTTTGGATGGAATGTACATGCGGTGTATAGCCAAGGAGCGTATTCAAAAGGTAATGGCAGAAATACACATAGGTGTATGTGGGGCACACCAAAGTGGTCCTAAATTACATATGCAGCTAAAATGGTTCGGATACTATTGGCCGACTATGATTGCAGATTGCATAGATTATGCTCGAAGATGCCAAGTCTGCTAATTCCATGGGAACTTTCTCCACAACCCCCAGAGCCTTTACATTTAACAACTTGTTCTTGGCCATTTGCAGCATAGGGTATGGACATTATTGGTCCTTTTGTGCCTCCATCTTCAGCAGGATGATATCGATACATCCTAGCTGCTACTGACTATTTCTCAAAAATGGGCAGAGGTCGTGGCTTTAAAGGATATAAAAAGCACAGTTGTCTCTGAGTTCATCCGAACCCATAACATTTACAGGTTCGGGATTCCAGAAAGTATCATCATGGATAATGGACAGCCGTTCAGGAGTGATGCTTTGAACAAGTTATTTGCTAAGTACAAAATTAAAAACAACCATTCATCAAGATATCATGCACCTACCATTGGCTTGGCAAAAGCTTTCAACAAGACATTGTGCAAAATTCTCAAGAAGATAGTAGATAAGAATAAAAGAGCTTGGCACGAAAAGTTACAAGAAGCTTTGTGGGCTTATCGGACTTCACACAAAACCTCTACTCAAGCAACCCCTTATTCGTTGGTTTTTGGAGGAGAAGCAGTGTTACCACTTAAGGCTCAAATACCATTATTGCGAGTAGCAATACAAGAATCCTTAACAGAAGATGAAAGTGCAAGAGTGAGGTTGGTTGAGCTTGAGACCCTATATGAAATAAGGTTGTATGCTCAACAGAATTTGGAGATCTACCAAAAAAGGATGGCAAATGCGTTTAATAAAAGAGTGAGGCTCCGCTCCTTTAAAAAAGGAGACTTGGTACTAATGGTTAGAACACCTACAGTAGTCTCACGAAGAACAAAAGAAAAGCTTGAGCCCAAATGGGAAGGACCTTATGTGATTAAGAAGGTTTATTCTAATGGAGCCTATTTGTTGCTAATGATGGATGGTGACAGAATCATTCCCCCAACCAATGCAAGGTTCTTGAAGAGATATTACCCTTAAGAAAGCCTGCTAGGTTGAAAACCCAAAAGGGCGGCCTAGGCAAAAGTTAGGGCTAAAAAAAAAAAAAAACCACCAATGGTATTGTATGTGGTTAAATTGCTAAAATACCTTACCAAAATCTAAGGTGGTAAAACATTGGATACTCCTGGCCCGCAAGAGTATAAACTGTGTACAGCCAAACATAAGTTGAAGCCCACCAACGGTATTGTATGTGGTTAAACTGCTAAAATACCCCACCAAAATCTAAGGTGGTAAAATATTGGATACTCTTGGCCCGCAAGAGTATAAATTGTGTATGGCCAAACATAAATTGAAGCCCACCAACGGTATTGTATGTGGTTAAACTGCTAAAATACCCCACCAAAACCTAAGGTGATAAAACATTGGATACTCCTGGCCCACAAGAGTATAAACTGTGTACGGCCAAACATAAGTTGAAGCCCACCAACGGTATTGTATATGGTTAAACTGCTAAAATACCCCACCAAGATCTAAGGTGGTAAAACATTGGATACTCCTGGCCCGCAAGAGTATAAACTGTGTACGGCCAAACATAAGTTGAAAATCACCAACGGTATTGTATGTGGTTAAACTGCTAAAATATCTCATCGAAATCTAAGGCGGTAAAGCATTGGATACTCCTGGCCTGCAAGAGTATAAACTGTGTACGGCCAAACAAAAGTCGAAAACCACCAACGGTATTGTATGTGGTTAAATTGCTAAAATATCCCACCGAAATCTAAGGTGGTAAAACATTGGATACTACTGGCCCGCAAGAGTATAAAATGTGTATGGCTAAACAAAAGTCGAAAACCACCAATGGTATTGTATGTGGTTAAATTGCTAAAATACCTCACCAAAATCTAAGGTGATAAAACATTGGATACTCCTAGCCCGCAAGAGTATAAACTGTGAACGGCTAAAATGAGACAAATCAATGTATTGTATTGAGAAATTTCATATAACAAATAAATCTATCACTGAGTGAAATTTCATAAATACATTATGTTCAGATGAATAACAAAATAAAAGTGTATTCATCCATTAAGAGAAGCCTTAGCCCTTTCAAAAGCACGTTCCACAACACTGTATTGTCCATTCTTCTTCTTGTGTTGGCTCAAAACATTCAAAGCAGTTTGCACATCTTCTTCTGATTTAGAAACACTCTCGGAGGCTTGTGCAAAATCACACATAAAGGATGCATGTTCCACTTGGGTAGATGACAATTCCTCTTCAAGTTGTTTGAGTAACTCTTTGGTTTGAATAATCCTTTGATTAAGACCCGCAATGTGCTCATCCAACTTGATAATTGAAGCAAACAATTGTTCATGTTCGCCAGAAACTTTGTCAAAATGAAGCTTCTTCTCATATTATTTGGCCTCAAATTTTGCAGTAGACAAGTTTGAAGAATCTGAGAGTTGGGTTTTCAAAGCAAAGCACCCAAGGAATATCTTCACCTTCTCGTAAAAGGAGATGAAGTCTACACCCAAACTCTTCAAAATCATGAAAACGTTGTTTGCTACAGCAATCATGCCATTAACATCCGTCATTGATTGGAGAGAAATAGTAAGACCTTTCTGAATATGGGTGGCTGCTTCATTGGAGGAAGTTCCCAAAAGAAGGCTAGATGGAGCAGAGGGTGCTTCAAGTTTGTCAAATAATTTGTTAACCCCATTTGCTTCAAGTAAGTCTACAAGAATTTGGGCCTCTTCCGAGGTATCAGAAGTAATTTCGTCTGTCTCTTCCAATGTGTCAGAAGTAATTTCTGTGAAAATAGAAGGAGATACTTAATGAAAACATAGAAGGTAAAAACAATATATATATATATATATATGAATGAAGTATACCTTGGTGTATGGCTTGAAGAGACTTAGGTGGGGAAGGAGACAAGTTGTGATTCCCACAAGTGGACCACGGATTTTGCAATGTGGCATGATCTAAAGAGAAAAGAGTTCCTTGAGTATGTACACATGATGAAATAAAATGAGGTACAAGGAATGAATAAGAATACCCTTAAAGGTAGCCAATGGCATATGCGAGGCAGCTGGGGAAGTTCGAGGCGCAGTGTCTAAGAAAATGAAAGGTATTCAAAAAAAAAAAGAAAAAAGAATTATTCCTTTCTCTAATAGCTTGGATGGCTTGTTCGAAGAAGGAGAAGAAAAAGCTGCATTTGCTGGGGGCAATTTACTCATCTTAGTCGGTGTACCATCTAAAAGAGGGGTGTAGTAATAAAACTCATCTTCACTCTCGCTACTCCCTTTTAGAGAACGATCAAAAGATTTAGTGGGAGAAGGAATTTCAACACTCTTAATGCGAATACGACCTAAGGCAGTTAATTCATACCCATATCCCTCAAAGAGTTCTTGAATCATATTCTCATCTTTATCTTCAAGAAAAGAGTACAGGTATGTGCGAAATTTGTCCATTGGGGTTTTGGTCGATACTGTTGGTTGGGAAGTTCCTGTACAATCACTAATAGACATAGTCTCTGGAAAAAGCTTTGCTAGACTAGAAAATTGAGGACCAGAATCTACTTGCTCAAAGCTAAATCTCATTTTAAATTGAGAATTACATATATCCTCAAAAAGATGAAGGAGATCTGAAACCGAGTAACTAGATCGGGAAGAAGCAATAGGTGGCTGACTTTTTCCCATGTCATGACTCTGTTTTGGTTTGGTTTGGTTTGGTTGGCCCTTGCATGCTCCATACACTTGTAGTGTAACCCCTTGAAATTGCCTAACATGCATCATGCTTTGATATGTCATTCTAGCATGCTTTTGGCTTAGCTTAAAGAAGACTTTGTTCATGTTTTAGTATGTTTAAGGTCTGATTTGTGTTGTATTGGTCATCCATGACATGCTTTGTATAGCCTTAGTTCAACCTAGCTTGTTAGCTTTGTGTATTGAATCCGCTAGCATGCATTACTTGGCTTATTTCAATGATTTGGCATCATTAGTTATGTTATTTTAGTTCATGTAGCGTGGCCATACACTTGCATCTTTCACTCATTCAATGCGTTGGAGGGTTTGCCCCTTTACGCTTTAATATGAACCATTGCGTATGCCTTCATGCCTTAGCTTGCCAGCCATCATTTCAGTGTTTATTTGGGGTTATTTTGCCATGATATAACTCTGATTTTTATTGGTCGAGTCATCCCATGCTTGGTCCTAATAGGTGTAGTGTAATCCACCTTATTTGCCTTGTATGCATTATGCTTCATGCCCTCCATGCTAGCTTGTTTTGGCTACCTTCCATGTATGTTTTAGACTCATTTTAACATGCTCTAGGACTATTTTGGATTGCCTTGATCACATGCTTCATGTTTTGTATACATGTAGTACAAATGCTCTTGTTTGCCTCAAGCTTTGAGCACCATTGCATGCTCCATTTGTGTTGTGTACATGATTTGGCATCACTTAACATGACATTTCAGAGCATTTAGCATTTCCATGTTTCCACTTCATTCATGCTTTAAGTGCCTTTGAGTGTTATGCATTTATTGCCTTACTTGCAGCTTAGCTCGTATGCTCGCATGCCTAGGCGTTTGAGCCCTCGTCTCAGCATGTTTAGGTCATTATTTTGACCTATTTAAGCTCTGTCCATGCTTAGTTCATGCATTTGTGCCATGTATTGCATGCCTCCTTTGTAGTCCTCTTTGATAGCTTCATGCTTTAAGGACCCTAGCATGCCATACTTGTGTTGTTTAAATGATTTGGCATCATTTCTTACCTCATTTCAGTGCATTTAGTATTTCTACACTTCCATGATTTTCACTCTTTAAGTGTTCTTGAGAGTTGCACCTTAGTGCCTCAATTGGTGAGCCAATTAGCATGCATGCTTATATGTGTTTTCGATGCCTTCATTTTAGCATTATGGTTTTGGCATGGCTGAGGTCTACCCACATTCAGTTTAAGCCCATTGAGCATTGTGTATGCCATGTCACATCGCACCGTGCATGTTATGTTGTTGTTTGTATTACGCATGCCATGCTCTTGATTCGCATTGTGTATGTCATGATAGTTATTGCATTGAGTATGCCATATTGTTTCATTGCATTGAGCATGCTTGTCTTACTTCGCATTGTGTATGCTATGTAGTCCTTTGCATTGTGCATGCCAAGTTGTTCCTTGCATTGCATATGCATGTCCATAACATTGCTAAGTTGCCCTTTGTAGCATTGCATTGTGTATGCATGTGTTAGCATTGTTTGCATGCCTTTGAGCATTGAGTTCTTATATTACATCGCATTGTGTATGCCATGTTCATCGCATTATGTATGCCTTATACTTTGCATTGTGTATGCTTAGGTAACCTCACATTGTGCATGCCATGTGGTTCATAGCATTGAGTATGCCCTGTAGTTCTTTGCATTGTGTATGCTTAGGTTACATCATTGCATTGTGCATGCTAATTGTCATTTGCATTGTGTATGCTAGTTGTTCTTAGCGTTGTGCATTGTGCATGCCATTAGCCTTGTTAGGTTATTCATATTACATTGCATGTTCACATGCTTAAGTCATATCGCATATTTGCATGCTTGAGTCGCATTGTATATGCCATGCTTGTGTTGCATCATGTTTGGAATAGGTGTTAGTCCAAACACAGGAAAAGAGGGACGTTTCATACTTCATAGTGATGAAACGTGCCTTAATTCCCAGTTGCCGACGCTCTTGATCATACATGATAGAGTTTTAGGCTTTATGTGTTTACTTGTGCATTCATTCCATATTGAATTGTGCAACTTCGCCTCTCAGCCATCATGCATGGAAATGCGCGATTGGTGGCCCAAGGGTCGAGAACCACACCCCCTTGAGTTCATGACATGATAGGGAGGGTCGTTGTGCACACATATCTTGCAAATACATTGACATGCCCTTTCTTGCTCTCTGTTGCAGAAAACTGGGATTCAAGAAGCAACAAGCGCCGACCAACCGAAAAATGGTGGCGACCACTTTTCTGGTTTTTCAACAACCAAAAGTGGTCGGCAGGTGTTTCTAGAGACCAAAAGTGGTCAGCCACCATCCCACAGGATTCCCAAGGTAAAGTTTCATCTTTCTGGAGCTTGGTGCAGTGTTCTGAGAACAAATGAAAACAGAGGCAAATTGGGGCATCGCATTGGATTTCCGAACAAGGCGACCTTGCATGCATCCAGTCTTCTCCCTCTAAGAACCTCCTGCTTTTACTGCTTTCCTTAGCTGCCATGCTTAGATAGCTAGCTTTCGCTTTGGTTTGTACTTTGATTAGTTAATGCGTTAGCTATTCAATTCGTTTTGTAATAATTAGTTAACTAGGATTAGTTAATTAATTTGTTGTGTAATAATTAGTTTAATTAGCTTAGATTAGCTAGTTAGCTTCTTACTCGAACTCTCTCTCGAGAGGGCCAACTGTTGTAATAAGCGTGCGTGTGTGTGATGCATGTCTTCCAACCCCATTTCTTTCTCCCTTTTACTTAACCGCTTACGATGGTTAGTTTTAGGGCATATTTTGTTTAGCATACCTTATGCTTCACATGCGTGCATCCCTTCATCTGTATTGCATGCACGGGGCTCGGCGCATCATACTAACTGCATTGTATTTCAATTCCAATTTAAATACATGTGCCAAGTTGCATTTCACATAACACTCTTAGGATAGCCGAGCCTATCTTAGTTGCATTTTCGCATGTGTTGCATTAGTCATCTTAACATGAACTAGAATCATGTATGATTTCTAACTAGTTCTCTATTTTGGCTCAAAGTACACTGTGAGTGTTTATGCTTTAGCATACTGCATATGTGTTAATGTTGCGATGAAAGTATGCTTGCCATGAGGCTAACTGCTTATTTGCTATAACTGCCTTAATGCCTGTGGGTGAAGGTTGGATTACCTGAATTGGAACAATTCATTGAAATCGACATTTTAGCCTACTCGCGGTAGCAAACTTCAAACCATTTTCCAAACAAACGGATATGCGATGCTTTGTTCCAAATTAGGCGATCTACTCTATACTTGTTTGCTGTGCGCATCACATAGTAAGATTAGCTAATTAATTGGAATAAGAGCACATGTGTTTTCAAAAACAAGATATCATGTTTAGTACAGGCCGATCTGTGATCGGGCGAGCGGGGGTGCTCATAGATGACCTTCTCCAATCGTACCCAAGTTCCCGAGCCGAGGCAACTTTTGTGATGACGGACACATGGCCTTAGGCACGAGTCAGGGTTTCCTAAATTACCCCAAAATAAAATATTTAGGTGGCGACTCTGTATCTGGCAAAGCAGTCCATGTTTGGCATTTCTTTATAAAAATTAGTTTTCCAAAACAATTTGTCGGATTTGGACTCTTTGGTGATTTATCGGTCTTGTATTGCACTTTGCAAGATTAGATTCAGAACCATGACTTTTGAGTCCAAACTGTGGTAGCTCAGAGAACAAAACAAGATTTCCTCAGGGAGTTCTCCGGAGCGCGTCTACAGTTTCTGGCGACTCTGCTAGGGAAGTTAGAGAACTTGACTCGAACTCATGATATCTTGTTTTGATTACACTTATGTGTCTCTTTGCATTGCATTTGCATTGGTGCGCCTAGGACACCATGTTTGCCGTATGCTATTCTTGAACGATTTGCCGGAGGCTCGCTTCGAGAAGCGTGCCATAAGGCTGACCGGTTGCGGGCTCTGCCACGACGGGAACACAAACCTCAGTTTTTAGCAGGGTACCCCCTTTTTGACCATTCGATCTAGTGCATATCGGAATTCGTAGTGACTATTCCAAACTAGGACAAGTTGCTTACCCAATTGTAGGTTGTTTGAAGCCGCTGTGTGCGTAGTGAAATCTTAGCTCCTGACAAAATAGGACAAGGAAACCCTACCCCAACATAGGGGTGTTTTTGGTCTTACTTGCTTGCTATGTGCTTTTAGAGTGTGCCTCTATAGGGAAGACACGTATCAGTTTGCAAGTCTAGGTATCAGGTCTGAGGGCATCGATTTTTAGGGAATCGGTTTTACGAGGGTATCGGTTCTGATAATTTTGGGCGAATTGATGAGAAGAGCATAGTCATGCAGCTATACTTACATCTGTTCCAGTGAAATTGGGCTGAGATGTTACCTATTTTCTATTTTGCTAGGGTAGTCATGGAACTATAGCTTCAGAGGGCTCTGATATCCTCCAAGGTTCTTTAGATTTGTGCTGATAGACTTTGTCAGGTCACAGATTTAGTTCAGAGCAGCCAGTGTTTTCCTTCGCCAAGGCAAGGCAGAGAAAGGCCAGTCAAGGCTCACCGGTTCATCTGATCCGTTAGTCGCTAGTCACATCACCTCTGTTCAGTACAGCAGACTCGTGATGATGCAAAATTCAGAAGAAATTGTGGTCATGACAGCAACATTAAACCAAGGAATCGCCATGCACGGTGAGACCGATGTTAAAATGCAACGCCCGCCCAGGTCACCTGCCACACATCCAATCTAGGAACCCCAAGTGTTTCAAACCCGTGAGCCCATCACTTTTGAGTTGATGGGAATGATCAGCGATCTTCAAAGGTCTGTGGCTGATCTAGCCTTCGAAATGTCGGTTCCACCATCGACCATGTCACATGCCGGAAATTTCACACTAGAGGAGCCCCTGCTCTTGGGGCAAATTGTAATTGAGCTCAGCCAACCTGAAGTCCTCCTAAGTATAAGCAGCGACATGTTAGCAACAACCGGGCTTTGCACTGAGGTGGCAACCCAGACCTTTGACCAAGCTGAGGTGAGAGGTAAGAACAAGGTGGGGGCAGACACTGATCCCTATGAACAACTTCTGCAAGCTGTTGAGGCTTTGAAAGCCGGGGGACTGAACAAACAACAAGTGCTCGCAGTTGCTACAAAAACTGCGGATGACACTTTTGTCACTCAGAACGAGGGCAGTTTGAGCCAAGGGGAAAACCAGGAGAATGGCCTCCGCGCTAGAACCGTTCCTACCAACCCTAACCCTACACTCGGGAAAGATCAGCAGACCAAGCCAGTACCTGCCGACCTTTTTTCTAGTGCATCTAGCAAAAATCTACAAACCTCGAAGTATCTACCCTGAGGTCGTAGGGTCTTCCATACCCTCTACATGCCTTTGTCCAAAGCTCTTCAAATCCTTACTGAAAAGGGGCATCTCAAACCCCTCGAGCCTCAGCCTCTCCCTAGTCGTCTTCCACCTAGTCATGACGTTACCCAATACTGTGTGTACCATCAACAAACTGGTCATACCACCGACAATTGTTTCCGTCTTTGCCACGAAGTACAAGACTTGTTTGACAACGAGGTCGTCCTCCCACCAAGCTCAGCAAAGTCTATCATCACTGGATCAGTGAACCTGGAGGATAATGTGATGTGATCAGGGGATGAACCACCTGCGGGCGGCGCTCAGTTTACTTCAGATGTGGCGTATGGCACGCACTATTTTGAGCATTTGCGAATGCTAGTTTTTGTACTTTCTAACTTGGGTTTTTCAGTCAGTTTTGTTGTCTTGTATATAGTTAGTCTTTTCTTACTATGTCAGTTGGGTCTGTCTTGTTGTATCGAGTCAGTCCTGTTGCATAAGAGTCGGGTGATTCTGGGGGTGTTACCTCGGACATCACTATTTTTGTTTTGTGTTTGTGTTTTTACTTTCTTTTGAGTCTGTTTCTGCCTTGGAGCCAGTTGTCCCAACAGATCTGAATGAAACAGCAGTAATTTCCACATTCTTGTGTTTATACGCCTTGTGCAGTTGTGCGAAGTTACGAATCGATGGCGATGTTGACTATAAAAAAGCTGTCTTTTCTGTGCCTTGAAAATTATTGCATTGACCTAAGTTTTTCAAAACTTTTTGAACATTGTGACGAAAACAAAGATGGAGGAATTCCTCGGGTTTTGCAAAATTTGATCAACTGAGAGAAAGAGAGGCATGCTAAGTCCTTAATGAATGAGATCATGTTTGTTAACGTGAGTACTGAGAAGGATCCCGGCTTGATCCAGATTGGTTCTACATTGTCTTCAGCGCGAGCGACTAGTCGCTTTCTTAAAAGATTTCAAAAAATGTTTTGCACAGTCCTGCGAAGACTTGTGTGGAATCGCTCTTGAGATTATGCAGCTTAGGAACGCTCTCAGCCTCGCAACTCGACCCCTTTACTTTCAAAACCTTGAACCTCAATTCAGAATGTTCAACGGTTGACCACAATGTGAGGCCCGTGTGGCCAGATTTGAAGCAGCCCTCAAACAAAAGGCAAGAAAGTCAGATCAAGAAGGTCAGATGTTATCAAAGGAAGCTTGCGAAGCTAGTTCAGGAGCACCCTTCAAACTAAGGGTAGCACAAATGTCAAATGTATTCAAAGATTCAAAGATTCAAAGGATGAGTCCTTTCTCAAGCTAATGAAGATTGGCAAGAATGCCAAATCCCAGAAGGGAGAAAAGAAGAAAGTATTGTTGGAGGACAATCGAGCTCCTATCTACAACACTAGGGGCAAATTCAGCCCCCATTGGACGGACTCCTACATCATCAGCAAACAGTAGCCATTCTTCTAGATTCAGATGGCTTCGAGATCCAAAAACCATTTGACATGGACAAAGCTACACTTTTACCCTTGAGAGGCTCGCTGGGCTGAAAACCCGGAGGGGCAACCCAGGCAAAAGTTAGAGCAAATAAAAAAAGAAAAGAACAAAAAAAAAAAAATGCAAAGAATGAAGAAAAGATGAAAAAAGAAATGAAAAGAAGAAAAAAAATGAAAAGAAAAGAAGAACATAGCTCGCAAGGTTGAAAACCCGCAAAGGGCGGCCTTGGCAAAAGTTAGAGCGCAAAAGGAGAGGTTAATACATGAGTGTACCTTAACTAGAACTATGTAAGGCTTGATTCCCATGTTTGGGATACGTAGGCAACTTCATTCTGAAGTCCAGCCATAAACACTTCCAAATCGATTGTGTCCATGTAATGGTTCTGGTCATCTTTGTCATTTCTGTATCCGAGAATTCGGTTGTACATTTGTGATTACGATTGTCTTTGCGGTGCTATTCAAACAAGGGCAACTTTCCGTTCTTGCCGTCATATCTTCGCGGTACTATTCAAACAAGGGACAACTTTCCGTTGTCGTGCAGTGCCGTTCAGACAAGGGGCAATTTTTCATTGTTTTGGATCTGAGGTTGTGCATCTCGAGATTAGGTTCCGTGCTCGTTGAGCAGTGGCCATTTGCAAAAACAGTTTTTGAGAATTTTTACTGAGGTTAACTAATTCTCTCGAAAATTATTCCATTTTTCCAAAACTGGACCATATCTTGGACCCAAGAAAGGAAAATTTTCAGTACTCATAATCTGACTTGCATGATTTCAAATCAAAAAGTGAACAAGTATGTTAATCTAACTCTCATATTGATTAAAATTGTTTTAGTAGAAAACCGAAACAAAAATGGTCAAAATGATGATCTAGGGGCACAGTTGAGTCAGACTTCCTGTCTTTTCCCCCCTGTCAACATACTTGCCAAGAAGGGCACTCTACCTGCCAGAAAAGGGCACAACGGAAGCTAACAGAAAAAGGCTAAAAGCTCTCAACATCCTCCAAGCAACGAGGTATCAAGCCAAGTGCGAAACACGAAGTGGAATAGATCAGGATATTCCACTCCCTCATCTGGACATAATTGATCACGTCCAAATTTCCCGGCAGAGCATCGTCAACCGATGTCAGCTACAGATTTGCTACACACCCAGTTATAGCGCAACCCCTCCGTGGGACGAATTCACCAACTGTGCGCATAAAAATAAGAATCTAGTAGAATGCTAGGGGCAAGAACCCGCAATTTCTTGTTTATCCATCAACCACCCATGGGAGGGATAAAAAATGAGAGATTGAAGAATAAAGAGCTGTGCGCTGAGAGAAAAAGTGAGAAAAGGGGTTTTTCAGAAAAATAGAGATTGAGTGCCAAGTGATGTGAGAATCACAAGTGAGAAAGGGTAGGAAATGATACCTGGAGAAACTGGCTCCTCATGATCTGAGAGGTCTCTCGTCTTTAGAACACGTCTGAGTGTCGTGTCTGTTGTTTTGTTTGTCTCGTTTCTTGTTTTGAGTCATTTCGAGTGTTTCTCAGTGTATTTAGGTTGTTTACCTTTTGTTTTCCTTTGTTGGGTCGTTTTGACTATGGTCAGTTATAGGCTCAGTACCCGGTTGAGAACCCTTTTCTCATTTCAATTTCAAAATAAATCATTTTGTGATCAGAGTGCTGTGTCATTCTCCACATTTGTGCAAAACAAGATTCGTTCTTTCATAAAACCGCAGGATTCAACCCAGGTCATGTGAGAACAGTAGAACCAGGACCTATCTGAAGTTATATGGGTTCCGGGCTGCGAAGCAAAAGAAATGAGAGAAAATTTGGAGCATTTGAGTTTGTTTTAACCTCTGTAAGTTTCGTCACTACATCCCGTACATTCAGAATGAACTGTGTGTTCAGAATGAACTGTCTTCAGAATGAGCTGTGCGTTCAGAATCAGCTGTGTGCCAAATAAACCAAATACAATGTTATGAACTGCGAGTTCAGAGTGAGCAGTGTGCTGTACGAGCTGTGTGCCAAATAAACCGAATACTGTGTTATGAGCTGTGTGTTCAGAGTAAACAGTATGCTGTTTGAGCTGTGTGCCGAATAAACCGAATACTGTGTTATGGGCTGTGTGTTCAGAATGAGCAGTGTGCTATATGAGCTGTGTGTTCAACGTGAATAGAATACTGTGTTGACTGTTTCCACGCCAAAATGGCAATCAGAAGGTCTCTCTCGGAGTACCAATTCCTGCCAGAGGCATCTTGGCTGTACTTGCAATGAGTTCCTAGGAGATCAATTGCGTTGGTGGAAACTGGAGTTCGAATGGCTGTTGCCTAGAACACAAAGGTTTAGAATTTCCGAGACTAAAGTCTGGTTTAAATACCCAGGGGTGTATCCCTGGCTTGAAATCTGTATTGAAGCCCCATATGTTGAGGTAGCAGGTACGCGCCTCGATTCTGGATACTGAACCAACCTAGTCAGTCACCCCGTTAAAGAATAGGGAAAGTTGAGAATATGATCAAGAACAAAAGCGGCATCCGTGATTTCCCCAGCAGATGTTACTCCTTGTCAGCATTTCAGAACCTTTGAACTGTGAGTTGAAGGTAAGAGTTTGAAGAACACAAGGGGAGATCCCCATCAGAGTAGAGCGGTTCACCGCCACTCACCTCATAAGGTGCTTTCTAAAACGCCGATTAGTCTGTTTATTGCATTCCTTAAACATCTTGCATTGTATTGCATTCTACTTATCAGGTTTCTTTCATGCACAGTATTGTATGTACTGTTCATTCGAAGAAGTTCCGGTTCGGTTCAACTGATACCTTTCTCCTCTCGCGTTTGGCGCGTGTTTGCTCCTTTTCCTCTCTTGCGTGTGATATGCTGAGAGATGCTTCTTTTCCTCTCTTGCGTGTGATACGCTGAGAGATGTTCCCTTTCCTCTCTTGCGTGTGATACGCTGAGAGATGTTTTCTTTCCCCTCTCGCGTGTGCTACGCTGAGAGATTTTCCCTTTCCCCTCTCGCGTGTGATACGCTGAGAGGTCCACTCTACTCCTTTCTGGAAACACGAGGATACGTCCCTTTGTTTCTCTTTCTTTTTGAAACACGGGGATACGTCCCTTTGTTTCTCTTTCATTCTCAAACACGGGGATATGTCCCTGCGTTTCTTCTTTTCTGGTTTAGAGCATTTGGAATACGTTCCAATGCTCATACCATTCTGAAACACGGAGATATGTCCCTGTGTTTCTCCTTTTCTGGTTTAGAGTATTTGGAATACGTTCCAATACTCATACCATTCCGAAACACGGGGATATGTCCCTATGTTTCTTTTCCTTTTCGAAACATGGAGATACGTCCCTATGTTTCTTCTTCTTTTTGAAACACGGGGATACGTCCCTATGATTCTCCTTCATGCCGAAACACGGGGATACGTCCCCATGTTTCTCCTCATTCTGAAGTATGGGGATACGTCCCTATGTTTCTTCTTCTTTCCGAAACGCGGGGATACGTCCCTACGTTTCTCTTTCATTCTGAGACACGGGGATATGTCCCTATGTTTCTTCTTGTCCCCATTCTTCACACGATTTCAGTGTGTTTGGAATTTTATCTCAAGCTGCGTCGTATACGCACCTGGGCGGATTATTTTTGGACCTTCTCTCACGATTTCAACGTGGTTTGAGTGTCCCATTTTCCTCACACGATTTTAGTGTGTTTGGAATTTTATCTCAAATTGCGTCATGTACGCGCCTGGGTGGGTTGTTTTTGGACCTCCTCTCGCGATTTCAGCGTGGTTTGAGTGTCCCCTTTTCCTCACATGATTTCAGCGTGTTTGGAATTTATCTCAAGTTGCGTCGTGTACGTGCCTGGGCGGGTTGTTTTGGACCTCTTCTCACGATTTCAACGTGGTTTGAGTATCCCTTTCCTCACATGATTTCAGCGTGTTTGGAATTTATCTCAGGTTACATTGTGTACACGTCTGATTGGTTGTTTCTCCTCCCCTCATGATTCCAACGTGGTTGGAATTTGTCCCCCTTTGCATCTACTGTATGTCCATCCATTACTTCGCGCTATTTTGCATATCGCATTATTTTGCGCTGTGTACATTACTTGCATTGTGCATGCATTTTATCACGCTATTTTGCGTATCGCGCTATCTTGCGCTGTGTACATTACTTGCATTGTGCATGCATTTTATCGCGCTATTTTGTGCATCGCGCTATTTTGCGTTGTGTACATTACTTGCATTGTGCATGCATTTTATCGCGCTATTTTGCACTGTGTACATTACTTGCATTGTGCATGCATTTTATTGCGCCATTTTGCGCTGTGTACATTACTTGCATTGTGCATGTATTTTATCGCGCTATTTTGCGCATCACGCGATTTTGCGCTGTGTCCATTACTTGCATTGTCACGCCCCAAACTACTTGAAACTAACTTGCTTTAGACATTACAACTTCAATTCAAACCCAATTGCATCATATATAAGATCAACCCATGAGTTAAATTAGAAAACCATGAACATATACATACAAACTTCATATCTCTATAGCCATGGAGGTTCTACCTCAAATTGGCCAAACATGTAAGGAAACCATGATTTAAAACATAATTATGCCATAATCTTGAGCTCAACATACTCAATGTCAAGGATCAACAACTAATTTCATGAAAATCTTACCTTAAACACTTGAATGAAGAAGTGTAAACTTGATTTCCCCTTTCCTCTTCTTTTCTCTCTTGGTCTCCCCCTTTCTCACGATTCTCTCTTCTCTCTTTCTTTTCTAGGTTTTTCTTTCCCTTTTGTTGAGTCAAATGAGGTCAAAGCCTCATCTCTAAGTCATATATAGCATAAAAATGGAATTGTGTCAACACTTACCAGGCAAACGGAGCTTAACGAATCAGACGAAATTCAGTCCTCAATTTATTGTTCCAAATGGCTCTAAAAATCCCCGGTATCACATAGGCGTGCTCAATTTCATTTTTTGAACCCATTACAGTCGTCAATTTCAGTCCCAAAGTCGTAATTCCAACAGATATTTTGCTAATTCAAACAGATAATCTTCAATTAAATCATATAAATGCATAATTAATTACTGATAATTGTGACACACGGTTCCGGGTCATTACACTCTCCCCACCTTAAGAAGTTTGGTCCTCCAAACTGTACTAAGCTCCATAGCATTCAATGCAAAGGTCGTAATGTAGTTCATATCGTAGTCAAGTTATTTCATGTCGTTCACATTCAATCGATTACCATAGTCACATATTCAATATTCTCCATTGCATAGGTAACAATGCTAATATTATAATAGCTAATTAAAATCATACCTGTCTTCGCTTTGCCAGTATCCTGTGCCTTATCAGAAATTAAAGTGTAAACTCTTGCTTGCCTCAAAGTAGTCCCCTCAGAAGTAGCTGTTGTGGTGGTTTTCGGTGTCATTGTTGATGTATTACCACTAATCACGGGTCTTTCATTTTTGGAGTAGAGTTGTGGGCAAGCTCTGGCCAAGTGTCCTTTCTGTCCACATTTGTAACAAACTCCGGATCCACAGCGACAAATACCCCAATGCTGCTTCCCACATTCCTTACAAGTAGGCACACCTCCCTTCGTATTATCATTAACGGTTAAGTTCGATTTGTCATTCACGGAGCCCACGGATTCACTAACTATTTCTACTTTCTGCTTCTTGAACTTCTTACTTTCTGCCTCGGTCATTGTTGATTGGGACATTTTCAAATTAGCAATATTTGTTTCAGACATTAGAGCTCTGTCAAGTACATCAACATACTTTTCCAATTTCAACACATTCACCCTATCCAATACCTCGACATGTAGGCCACCCTCAAATTTTCTTGCCTTTTTATATTCCGTGTCAACCATATGTGGGGCATAACGAGCTAATTCGGTAAATTTACTTTCATACTCTGCCACTGTCATTGTACCCGGCTTTAGCTGTTCAAATTCAGATATTTTCCTGTCTCGCATACACTGTGGAAAGTATTTTTCATAAAACATTGCCTTGAATCGGTCCCATGTCAAATCTCTATTCTGATTTCGGACGAGCATCCACCATCTTTGAGCTTCTTCTTTCAAAGTAAATGTGGCTAATAGGACTTTATAAGCAGCTGTACACGGAAACACCTCAAAAATTTTCTCAGTCTTGAGTACCCATGCCTCTGCTGTTAAGGGGTCAATCCCTCCTGCAAACTCTGGTGGTTTCAGTTTCTTATATTTCTGTGTCAAGGTGATAACATCATCATTATTCATCTGTTCCACTTGCACTGGTGGTGGTGGAGGAGGCGGAAATGGCTGTCTCTGTTGTGGTTGTTGGTTTTGTTCTAGCTGTTGTCTAACCAACCCAGTCAAAACCTCTACCATTCTTTCCAACCGAGTCATTCTAGCATCGGAAGGTTCTGTTTCATCTACATTTCTTGCATTGGTATCTTCCATTTGTCTATAGAACCCATAGCAAATACAACATTTCATTTTCCCATAATGGTTCTTCTGTTGCTTCATCATTCACAGTTCTCATTTCTCATATTCTTAAAACACACCCACACATGCACACATGCTCATGCCATGCTCTATTTCTTTCTAGGACACCCTACAGCTCTTATGGACACGTGTGTGGGTAAATTAACTCGTGCGCTCTGATACCACTCTGTCACGCCCCAAACTACTTGAAACTAACTTGCTTTAGACATTACAACTTCAATTCAAACCCAATTGCATCATATATAAGATCAACCCATGAGTTAAATTAGAAAACCATGAACATATACATACAAACTTCATATCTCTATAGCCATGGAGGTTCTACCTCAAATTGGCCAAACATGTAAGGAAACCATGATTTAAAACATAATTATGCCATAATCTTGAGCTCAACATACTCAATGTCAAGGATCAACAACTAATTTCATGAAAATCTTACCTTAAACACTTGAATGAAGAAGTGTAAACTTGATTTCCCCTTTCCTCTTCTTTTCTCTCTTGGTCTCCCCCTTTCTCACGATTCTCTCTTCTCTCTTTCTTTTCTAGGTTTTTCTTTCCCTTTTGTTGAGTCAAATGAGGTCAAAGCCTCATCTCTAAGTCATATATAGCATAAAAATGGAATTGTGTCAACACTTACCAGCCAAACGGAGCTTAACGAATCAGACGAAATTCAGTCCTCAATTTATTGTTCCAAATGGCTCTAAAAATCCCCGGTATCACATAGGCGTGCTCAATTTCGTTTTCTGAACCCATTACGGTCGTCAATTTCAGTCCCAAAGTCGTAATTCCAACAGATATTTTGCTAATTCAAACAGATAATCTTCAATTAAATCATATAAATGCATAATTAATTACTAATAATTGTGACACACGGTTCCGGGTCATTACATGCATTGTGCATGCATTTTATCGCGCTATTTTGCGCATCGCGCTATTTTGCGCTGTGTCCATTACTTGCATTGTGCATGTATTTTATCGCGCTATTTTGCGCATCGCGCTATCTTGCGCACCTCAATCGCACTGTCTTGTGCATTGCATCATTCGCGCTATCTTGCGCACCTCATCGCACTGTTTTGTGCATTGCATCATTCGCGCTATCTTGCGCACCTCATCTGCACTTGTTAGTGCATTACATTGCTTTGCATCCCTTCCGCATTGTTATGCGTCACACTTAGGTTGCATTGTCATGTACCCCTCCATTTTACTTGCGTTGTCACGTACTTTTCATTTGCATTACTATGCATGTTTCTAACAATATTGTACCTGTTGAGTTTATTCCTTTTTCAAGCACGATATTGCATGTACGGTTCATTTGAAGCTGGCACAACCAGATGAACTGGACGGTATTGTATGCACTCCTCGTGAGACGTAGCGAGAATTGTATAATTCTCTTACATCCTTTCTGCATGTAATGTAGTTTGGTTCATTTTCGCTTGCTCAAACTGTTGCATTTATTGTGTATATTTGTTTCGTTACAGCTTTCTTTGCATGATCATAAGTTATGTTCGACATCTTGCATGTCCTTTGCATTTGGCCCGTACCTGCGGGTACATCTCTTTGTTATCTTGCATGTTTGTCTAAATCTTTGACCTTGTCAAAAATTGGTCGTCTCTAGGCTTTGACATTCACTCCCGTCACTTATGACTTTTGAGTTCTGTCAAAGAGGGGCAACTGTTGACACCTTATTTTTGACCAACCTTAAGACTCAGACGTCAACGATTGAGCGCTCGGTGATGGTGCATGTTGTGCTCGTTTAGAGGTTTCGGAGTTTTGGCTGAAAGCCTTGCCTCCGGGCCTCTGAACTCTTTTGTGCTTCGGCTCGGTTTGTGGACTGAATCTTGTTTTCTCTTCCCAGAGGGAGAGAGAGGTCTTGTAGACCATCTCTTTGTGGTCGTAGACTACTTTTTGTGGTCATAGGCCACTTTTTTCGTTTGGAGACTAGTTTTTGATTTTTGGAGCCTTTGGCCGCGCGCCTTGTCTCGGGACCACTTAACGTTCTCCGTTTGGCGTGATTTTTGAACCACACCCTTTTGCCTCTACCTAGAGGAACATTGTGGTTTGGGAGACCACTTCTGTGGTCGCATACCACTTTTGGTGCTCATCAGCTAGTTTTCGGGGCTTTTGGCCGCGTGCTTTGCCTCCTGATCTCTCGTCTTGCATCCGCTTTGGTTTGTTTTTGGTACGAACCTTGTTTTCCTTGTTTGGAAGGTGGTACAAGGGTGGGAGACCACTTTTTCTCCTTGAATACCACTTTTCCCTCTGCCAGCCAGTTTTTTAGTTGGATAAATGGCTTGCTTGGTCTTTGGGCCACATTTTCTGGTCGGCCACCACACCACTTGCCTTCTTTCATGCCCTGGACCTCTCCTACCTATGGCCGACTAGTTTTTGCCTTTGTGGACCACTTGAAGTGGTTGGCCGACCACTTTAAGTAGCAAGCCAACCACTTCAAGTGGTCGGCTGCTTTTTGGCACCTTTTTGGAGATATTTTCCTTCAGCTGGCATAGCTGGAGGACATTAGGGCCATCCTCCATACACGTGTATGGAGGGATTGCCTTGGTGCTTAGCTTCTCCTAGAAGCTTTGCCTTTCCTCTTCTATAAGAGGAAGGCCCCTCCTCCCTCCTCTAGGGTTAGAAAAAATCTAAGGGAGAGGAATAGATATAGTCTTGTATCTATATTGCCTTGTTTCTTCATTTTTGTGCTTCAAAAGTGTAGATGTGTCTTAATTTAACACACAAACACACACTCAAACACCTTCCCTTGGTTGCTGAGGTGCTAAGGAGTTGTTTTTGGTGTTCTTGGACTGGTTTAAGCTCAAAGAACTTGCTGGAGTTGCAGTTATAAAGAAGGTCTTCAAGGGTGAGCTTTTGACCTTTAAATCCCCCTTTCTTGCTTAAGCTTTTAGCCTATCTTGCATGCTGTTTTAAGCTTAGCTCATAACTAATAAAAGTTCTATTTTTGCATGCTTAAAAAGTTTGTTTAAGATCACTTTTGTGTTTGGGGTTGTTTACCCCCTCTTAGGCCTTGTTTGGCCATGTTTTTTAGCCTTTTTTGTGAGCCTCAGGACCACCTTGTATTGGCCTTCTCAACACTGAAATCTAGAGGGATTTTAGTGGTGGGGATGGTGCTTTAGGGTTCTAAGAAGGGGAGGGCCATCCCCTCTCCTTGCATCTTCAATACATGCCTTAATATGCCTCATGTTTGAGCGTCTTTACTAAGTGTATGTTGACTATATCTTAGCTTGTATTTGTGGTTATTTTTCTGTGGCATACTACTGTTTTTGCTTAGTTTGGACACTCCATGCATGGTTAATACACTTGTAGTGTAAATCCCTTAAACTAGCTTGTATGCTTCATGAAGTAGCATGACATTCTAGCTTGTTTTCTTTCCATTTCAGCATGTTTTTGGTGAATTTTTTCCATGTCATGACTCTGTTTTGGTTTGGTTTGGTTTGGTTGGCCCTTGCATGCTCCATACACTTGTAGTGTAACCCCTTAAAATTGCCTAACATGCATCATGGTTTGACATGTCATTCTAGCATGCTTTTGGCTTAGCTTAAAGAAAAATTTGTTCATGTTTTAGCATGTTTAAGGTCTGATTTGTGTTGTATTGGTCATCCATGACTGGCTTTGTATAGCCTTGGTTCAACCTAGCTTGTTAGCTTTGTGTATTGAATCCGCTAGCATGCATTACTTGGCTTATTTCAATGATTTGGCATCATTAGTTATGTTATTTTAGTTCATGTAGTGTGGCCATACACTTGCATCTTTCACTCTTTCAATGCGTTGGAGGGTTTGCCCCTTTATGCTTTAATATAAACCATTGCATATGCCTTCATACCTTAGCTTGCGAGCCATCATTTCAGTGTTTATTTGGGATTATTTTGCCATGATATAACTCTGATTTTTATTGGCCGAGTCATCCCATGCTTGGTCCTAATAGGTGTAGTGTAATCCACCTTATTTGCCTTGCATGCATTATGCTTCATGCCCTCCATGCTAGCTTGTTTTGGCTACCTTCCACGCATGTTTTAGACTCATTTTAACATGTTCTAGGACTGTTTTGGGTTGCCTTGATCACATGCTTCATGTTTTGTATACTTGTAGTACAAATGCTCTTGCTTGCCTCAAGCTTTGAGCACCATTGCATGCTCCATTTGTGTTGTGTACATGATTTGGCATCATTTAACATGACATTTCAGAGCATTTAGCGTTGCCATGTTTCCACTTCATTCATGCTTTAAGTGCCTTTGAGTGTTATGCATTTATTGCCTTACTTGCAGCTTAGCTCGTATGCTCGCATGCCTAGGCATTTGAGCCCTCGTCTCAGCATGTTTAGGTCATTATTTTGACCTATTTAAGCTCTGTCCATGCTTAGTTCATGCATTTGTGCCATGTATTGCATGCCTCTTTTGTAGTCCTCTTTGATAGTTTCATGCTTTAAGGACCTTAGCATGTCATACTTGTGTTGTTTAAATGATTTGGCATCATTTCTTACCTCATTTCAGTGCATTTAGTGTTGCTACACTTCCATGATTTTCACTCTTTAAGTATTCTTGAGAGTTGCACCTTAGTGCCTCAATTGGTGAGCCAATTAGCATGCATGCTTGTATGTGTTTTCGGTGCCTTCATTTTAGCATTATGGCCTCTGTTTTGGCATGGCTGAGGTCTACCCACATTCGGTTTAAGCCCATTGAGCATTGTGTATGCCATGTCACATCGTACCGTGCATGTTATGTTGTTGTTTGTATTACGCATGCCATGCTCTTGATTCGCATTGTCTATGCCATGATAGTCATTGCATTGAGTATGCCATATTGTTTCATTGCATTGAGCATGTTTGTCTTACTTCACATTGTGTATGCTATGTAGTCCTTTGCATTGTGTATGCCAAGTTGTTCCTTGCAGTGCATATGCATGTCCATAACATTGCTAAGTTGCCCTTTGTAGCATTGCATTGTGTATGCATGCCTTTGAGCATTGAGTGCTTATATTGCATCGCATTGTATATGCCATGTTCATCGCATTATGTATACTTTATACTTTGCATTGTGCATGCTTAGGTAACCTCGCATTGTGCATGCCATGTGGTTCATAGCATTGAGTATGCCCTGTAGTTCTTTGCATTGTGTATGCATCATTGCATTGTGCATGCTAATTGTCATTTGCATTGTGTATGCTAGTTGTTCTTAGCGTTGTGCATTGTGCATGCCATTAGCCTTGTTAGGTTATTCATATTGCATTGCATGTTCACATGCTTAAGTCATATCGCATATTTGCATGCTTGAGTGGCAATGTGTATGCCATGCTTGTGTTGCATCGTGTTTGGAATAGGTGTTAGTCCAAACACAGGAAAAGAGGGACGTTTCATACTTTATAGTGATGAAACGTGCCTTAATTCCCAGTCGCCGATGCTCTTGATCATACATGATAGAGTTTTAGGCCTTATGTGTTTACTTGTGCATTCATTCCATATTGAATTGTGCAACTCTGCCTCTCGGCCATCATGCATGGAAATGCGTGATTGGTGGCCCGAGTGTCGAGAACCACACCCCCTTGAGTTCATGACATGATAGGGAGGGTGGTTGTGCACACATATCTTGCAAATACATTGCCATGCCCTTTTTTGCTCTCTGTTATAGAAAACTGGGATTCAGCAGCAACAACTAGCCGGCCAGCCAGAAAAAGTAGCTGGCCGACCACTTTTCTGGTTTTTCAACAACCAAAAGTGGTCGGCAAGTGTTTCTAGAGACCAAAAGTGGTTGGCCACCCTCCCACAAGATTCCCAAGGTGGAGTTTCATCTTTCTGGAGCTTGGTGCAGTGTTCTGAGAACAAATGAAAACAGAGGCAAATCAGGGCATCGCATTGGATTTCCGAATGAGGCGACCTTGCATGCATCCAGTCTTCTCCCTCTGAGAAACTCCTGCTTTTACTGCTTTCCTTAGCTACCATGCTTAGATAGCTAGCTTTCGCTTTGGTTTGTACTTTGATTAGTTAATGCGTTAGCTATTCAATTCGTTTTGTAATAATTAGTTAACTAGGATTAGTTAATTAATTTGTTGTGTAATAATTAGTTTAATTAGATTAGCTAGTTAGCTTCTTACTCGGACTCTCTCTCGAGAGGGCCAACTGTTGTAATAAGCATGCGCGTGTGTGATGCATGTCTTCCAACCCTCATTTCTTTCTCCCTTTTACTTAACCGCTTACGATGGTTAGTTTTAGGGCATATTTTGTTTAGCATACCTTATGCTTCCCATGCGTGCATCCATTTATCTGTATTACATGTACCGAGCTCGGCGCATCATACTAACTGTATTATATTTCAATTCCAATTTAAATACATGTGCCAAGTTGCATTTCACATGACACTCTTAGGATAGCTGAGTCTATCTTAGTTGCATTTTTGCATGTGTTGCATTAGCCATCTTAACATGAACTAGAATCATGCATGATTTCTAACTAGTTCTCTATTTTGGCTCAGAGTACACTGTGAGTGTTTACGCTTTAGTATACTGCATATGTGTTAATGTTGCCATGAAAGTATGCTTGCCATGAGGCTAACTGCTTATTTACTATAACTACCTTAATGCCTGTGGGTGAAGGTTGGATTACCTTAATTGGAACAATTCATTGAAATCCGCATTTTAGCCTACTTGCGAGTAGCAAACTTCAAACCATTTTCCAAACAAACGGATATGCGATGCTTTGTTCCAAATTAGGCGATCTAGTTTATACTTGTTTGTTGTGTGCATCACATAGTAGGATTAGCTAATTAATCGGAATAAGAGCACATGTGTTTTCAAAAACAAGATATCATGTTTAATATAGGCCGATCTTTGATCGGGCGAGCGGGGGTGCTCATAGATGACCTTCCCCAATCGTACCCAACTTCCCGAGCCGAGGCAATTTTGGTGATGACGGACACATGGCCTTAGGCACGAGTCAGGGTTTTCTAAATTCCCTCAAAATAAAATATTTAGGTGGCAACTCTGTATCTGGCAAAGCAGTCCATGTTTGGCACTTCTTTATGAAAATTAGTTTTCCAAAACGATTTGTCGGATTTGGACTCTTTGGTGATTTATCGGTCTTGCATTGCACTTTGCGAGATTAGATTCAGAATCGTGACTTTTGAGTCCAAACTGTGGTAGCTCAGAGAACAAAACGAGATTTCCTCGGGGGGTTCTCCGGAGCGCGTCTACACCTCGCCAAGTGCGTATGCCTGCCAGCCGATATGGAGCACTACGACCATCTCACTGAGCTGAAGGCCATTCGCTCGGCAACAAAATCGATGGTGCTGGTAAGTTCTCCCTTTGTTCATCTTTCTAATTTGTACATCTATTTGCGCAGTTTTAACTATAATTGTTATCTCTCCCTTTGCAGGCGATGTGTTAGAGCTGCGTAAGACCACACGGTAGGCCATGGCAGAGGCCAATGCTAAGTCGGCCGAGCTAGAAGAGTCCAAGCAGAAAATAGCCGAGCTACACATCGAAATAGCCCGACTCATCGGACTAGTCAACTTGGCTGAAGCGGATAAGCAGAAGGCTTCGGCCGAGTTGAAAGATAAATATCTGCGCGAGCTGGCCAAGCTCGAGAAGATAAAGGATGCAGAGATTGCCGGGCTGAAGAAGAGTGTGGAAGATGCTGAAAACCGGGGTTATAAGGAAGGGGAGGCCACTTACATCCAACAATGTGAAGCTGCAAAAGACATATTCTTCAAATGCGGATGGAAGGCGGCTGTGGCGAAGCTCAGTCATGGTCAAGAGACCGAGATCTTTTAGAACCCGCCTCCACATTTTATAACGAGCTACATAGCGGAGTATGACAATGCCATTCAACAAAAATTTCTACAAGTTGGGGAGGAAGAGGAGGCATCCCCAGAGCCTGACGATACCCCGGCTCTTACTACTGATCGCGGTCTCCATACTGCTCCATCAACTTAGGTTAAACCACCGGTGGAAGACTTGGTTGAAAATGTGACCGAGCTACCTGCTAAAACCGGGCTATTGAGTGGTGCAGCTCGAGTAGACCTGGATGCGGATCTGGACGACATTTTTGTTTGATTCTGCCATTTTTCCTTTTCTCTTGGAAAGAATTTGTAACTGGGCTAAAGTCCCACTTCTTGTAACTTTGTTTTGGATCTTAAATGAAATCTTCTTTTTGCTCGGTTTATTCCATACATGCATTTATTTTCTACTATGATTTGGATGAAGTTTAGCATTCTCTGTTCTAGCCGAGATACTAATCTCGGTCTTGGAACCTTATAATCTATTTGGTCATACCTGCCAACTCTCTTTAGCCTAGATCCTTATCTCGGCTAAAGAGAGATAAATGTTGGGTATTCCTGCCAACCTCTTCAGCCTAGATCCTTATCTCGGCTAAAGAGAAATAAGTGTTGGTTTTTCCAGCCAACTTCTTCAGCCTAGATCCTTATCTCGGCTAAAGAGAAGTAAGTGTTGGTTTTTCCAGCCAACCTCTTTAGCCTAGATCCTGAGAAATAAGTGTTGGTTTTTCCAGCCAACCTCTTCAGCCTAGATCCTTATCTCGGCTGAAGAGAGCTCAGTGTTGGTTATTCTGGCCAACCTAGAGCCAAGTGTTTGGTTATTCCTGCCAAACTTCTTCAGCCTAGATCTTTATCTCGGCTGAAGAGAGCTCAGTGTTGGCTATTTCGGCCAACCTAGAGCCAAGTGTTTGGTTATTCTTGCCAAACTTCTTCAACCTAGATCCTGATTTCGGCTGAAGAAAGCTCAACATTGGTTATTCCTACCAACCTAGAGCAAAGTGTTGGTTATTCTGACCAACTCTGCTTTCATTGCCCCTAGCTCACTAAAATAACTTTTACAGAAGAAAATAATTATGCTGAAAAGGAAACTACTTGTTTTATTGAAAAGGAAAATTATAAGTACTTTAAAGAAAAGCTAAAAATAAAATAGTTTGAGATTGGCAGTGTTCCATGGCCTGGGAATGGCCTTGCTGTCTCCATCTTCCAGGTGATATGCCCCTTTTCCTACTAAGCCAACCACTTTGTATGGTCCTTCCCAATTAGGCCCTAACTTGCCATCTCGGGGTACCAGAGTGTTTTCCATTACTTTACGCAGCACCCAATCTCCAATCTTGAATTGCCTCGGATGTACTGTCTTGTTATATTTTGTGGATAACTCTTGCTGGTATAAGGCGATGTGAACCAGTGCTCTTTCTCTTTTCTCTTCTGCAAGGTTGAGTTCCAAGGCTATGGCTTCTCCATTTAAGTCTGGGTCAAAATTTTCACTGCTAATAGTGGGGAGGCCTACTTCCAGTGGGATTACTGCTTCCATGCCATAGGCCAAGGAAAAAGGTGTTTCTCTAGTTGACCGCCGAGGTGTGGTATGGTAAACCCATAAAACATGAGGAAACTCCTCAGCCCACTTGCCTTTTGCTTTCTCCAGCCTTTTCTTCAATCCATCTAAGATGACTTTGTTTGATGCTTCTGCATGGCCATTTGCTTGGGGGTATGCTGGTGTAGAATTGTAGAATTCTATCTTGTACTCCTCACAAAAGCCTCTAAAAAATTTTCCATCGAACTGAGTGCCGTTGTTAGATATTAGAGCCTTGGGTATGCCGAACCAAGTGATGATATTCTGCCAGACGAATTTCTTCACGTCTTTCTCCTTTATTAAGGCGAGTGCTTTTGCTTCCACCCACTTTGTGAAGTAGTCTATTGCTGCAAGAAAGAACTTTCTGTTGCCGGGTACCGTTGGAAGTGGTCCTACTATGTCCAAGCCCTACATTGCGAAGGGCCATGGGCTAGTTAATGATAGAAGCTCTCTGGCTGGCTGATGTATTTGGTGTGTGAACTTTTGACATTTCTCGCATCTCTTGACATACTTTTTTGAATCTGCTTGCATGTATGGCCACCAATATCGTTGTGAAATTGCTCTGTAGGCCAATGATCTTCCCCCTTGGTGGCTTCCGCATACGCCTTCGTGTATCTCGAACAAGAATGCTTCAACTTTGCTGGGGTGAGCGCATTTCAGGTAAGGTCCTGTGAAGGATTTTTTGTACAAGGCCATTGATGGGGAGAGCCAAAATCGCTGTGACTTTGCTCTTATTTTGTTGGCCTCTTTCTTTTCTTTGGATAAGACCCCGTCTTTTAAAAATACTATAATGGGATCCATCCATGAAGGGCCTAGTTCGGCGCAACATAACTCAGCTACTTTGGGCTCTTCAATGCTTGGTCTTGGTAAGAAGTCGATCAGTATTGGATGTGGGATGGATGTATCTGCCATCGAAGCGAAGCCTTCTAGTTCGTCTACTCTGCTGTTTTCTTCTCGGCCGATCTGCTCTATCCGCACTACTTCGAATTTCATGATCTCCTTTCTGACTAACTCTTGGTACTTAGCCATCCTTTCATCTTTTGCCTCGTAGTCGCCTGAAATCTGGTTTACTACCAGTTGGGAGTCACTGTAAACCATTAGCTCGGTAGCCTGCATGAAAAGTGCTGATTTTAGGCCTGCTAAAAGCGCTTCATACTCTGCCTCATTGTTTGATGCTGGGAAGCTAAGGTTGACTAGTTGTTCCACTATTAGGCCATCTGGTGAGATGAGGACTATGCTAAGTCCTGCACCGTGCCTATTGGATGCTCCATCCACAAAGAGCTTCCACATCTCTCCAACGAATAGCTTCTAGCAAGTGAAGGGGTCGGATGATGTCTTGGGGTCATGCGCGTTGCTGATGTTTTCTTCCAAGTCCATGCCTACTGTTGAGGTTTGCTCTTCACTATCTGAATGCCCCAAGTTTTTACTTGTTGATGAGTTCTCACTGGGAATGGCATGGTTTATTCCGTCTTGCTGATCCTCAAGCCTGTGTGGTTTGCAATGTGGCTGGGTATCCTGTATTAGGGGTTACATATTTCCTGCGGCACTTTTCGTCCCCATTTCGGTTGTACCAGTCAATTCAACTGGGCAGATATGATGACTTCCTTGCGTGAACTTTGCCACAAAGTTTGCCAAAGCTTGGGCTTTTATTGCAGTCATAGGTTGAAACTTGATATCAAATTGTCCCAATTCAACCGCCCATTTCAAGATTCGCCTAGAAAAGTCTGCCCTATCAAACAAAGCTTTTAAGGAAAAAACTATTAGAACGATTATGGTGTGGGCATGGAAGTAATGTAATAACTTCCTTGAGGCTATCATCAAAGCTAAGGCTAGCTTTTCCAATGGTAGGTACCTGGTTTCTGCCCCCAACAAGGTCTTGCTAACATAAAAGATAGGCAGGTGTTGGATTCCTTTCGCTCTGACCAACACTGCGCTAACTGCATGCTATGAAACTGCTAAGTACAAAAAGAGCTCTTCTCCAAGTATTGGGGTTACTAGCAACGGTAGAGAAGACATGTATTCTTTCAAGCTTTCTAGGGCTTGGTCAAATTCTTCATCCCACTCAAACTTGGCGTTTAATGATTGGAAGCATGGTTAACATCTGTTTGACGACCGACTTATGAACCGGTTGAGCGCGGCTGCTAGGCCAGTGAGATGCTGCACCTCTTTGACTGTGTTGGGCCTCTCAAGATCCTGGATTGCTTTGATTTGAGAAGGGTCTGCTTCTATTCCTCGGTTGGTCACCAGGAAGCCTAGGAATTTGCTTGATCCTACACCGAATGCACACTTGGATGCATTTAGGCGCAACTTGTTCTTCTTCAGAATCTGGAACATTTCACCTAGGTCCCTGAGGTGGTCCTTTTCATCCTTGCTTTTGACCACTATGTCATCTATAGGCCTGTTTGGTAGGGCTTATAAGCTGCTTATTTCAGCTTTTAGCTTAATTTAAGTTAAATGTTATGTTTGGTACAGCTTAAGTTAACCAGCTTATAGTTTAAATCAAGCTATTTTTCAACTTATCTCAAAAGCTGGTCAGGGGGTGCTTAAATTTTCGACTTAAGCAAGCAGTTGGTGTGGGGGGCTAAAATTACTTAAATGCCCTCGTCAATACCCAAATATTAATATTAATTAAAAAAAGAAAAAAATCAATATTAATTAAAAAAATAAATATTAATTGGTATTAATTATTAATAAATTCATATTGTATATTTTTATATTAATTAAAAAATAAAAAATTGTATATTTCTAAAGCAAAAGAAAAAAAATCAATATTAATTAAAAAATCAATATTAATTGGTATTAATTATTAATAAATTAATATTGTATACTTTTGTAATGAATTAATTATTAATTGATGCTAATTAATAACAATTGTTGATTATTAATATTAATTGATACTAATAAAAATTAATTATTAATATTGATACTAATAAAAATTAATTATTAATATTAATTTATACTAATTAATAATTTTAGTATTAATTGAGACTAATTAAGCCATTAATTGATACTAATTAATTTATAATGGAAAAAAATTGCAACAATAATACTTTCATTACATTTTCATCAAATGTATCAATTTTTATATTAATTGATACTAATTAATACTAATTATATTAACTTTTATTAATGAAATAATTTTTTTTTTATAATTAAAATTGAAAAAAATGACAAAATAATCATTTTAATATCATATAAGGGCAGAAATGACAATTATACAGTAAAAAGTTATTTTACAGCTTATTAACCAAACACTACTCTTCTGCTTAAATTCATAATCTCACAGCTGCACCAAATAGGTTAGCAACTTATGTTCACAGTTATAAGTCATAATCTGTTAAGTCATAATCTATAATCACTTTTCCATAGCTCTACCAAACAGGACCTATGTAAGCCTCCATAGTTCTGCCTAACAATGGTTCAAACATCTTAGTGACCATCCGTTGGAACGTTGCCCCTGCGTTTTTTAGACCAAAGGGTATGGCCTTGTAACAATACAATCCTCTAGGCATTGTAAAGGATGTGATCTCCTGGTCTGGTTCATACATAGCGATCTGATGGTAACTTCTGTACGCATCAAGGAAGCTAAGTTAATTGTGTCCTGCCGTCAGGTCTACCAGTTGGTCTATCCGTGGTAGGGGAAAACTGTCCTTTGGGCATGCCTTGTTGACTGCTTTGTAGTCCACGTAGACATGTCATTTTTCGTTCTTCTTTGGCACTACTACGGTATTGGAGATCCACTTGGGATAGTGCACTTCTCTGATAGCTCCTGCCTCCAGCAAGTTTCTTACTTCTTCCGCCAGTATCTCGGTATGGTGGAGTGCTAATCTGCGAGTGCGCTGTATAATTGGTCTGGCAGTTGGGTGGACGTTGAGTTGGTGACAGATGAAGTTTGGGTCAATGCCAGGCATGTCATACGGCATCCAGGCAAACACTTCGATGTTAGAGGCTAAGAATTCCATGACCTCTATTCTCTCAGTGCTGGACAAAGACGAGCCGAGCAAAATGAACTTTTCAAGGTCTTTTTTTATCTATCCTTACATGTACCAAGTCTTCCACTACCTTCTGTTCAGCTGTCTTGCCAACATCCGCAAATAGTTCATTGCTCTCAGGCTCTTCCACCATCTGTACATACCCTTTTTGCCATGATTGCCATTCTTGTGACCTTTGTTTGGACATAATTTGGTCTCCAAAGACCTCTTCAATTACTTCGGCTTCGTTGGGGAACCGCAATACTTGATGGTAGGTTGACGCTACTGATCGCATGGCGTGCAACCATGTCCTCCCCAAGATTAGGTTGTAAGTGGAAGGGACTTTTAATACCTAGAATTCTACCTGTTTCGTCATGGTTCCTGCCTTGACTAGGAGGATTATCTTGCCCACTGGCCACTCTGGCATTGAATTGAATCCAATTAGAGGAGATGTTGCAGGTACCAGGTCTTTGTTCTCCAGTTTCAGTTGTTTGAAGGTTTCGTAATACATTATCTCACATGAGCTTCCTTGGTCAATCAAAATCCGCTTGATGTTGAAATTCTTGACGCGTAGAGTGACAACCAATGCATCATTGTGAGGGCAGTATATCCTCGCTAAGTCTTTGTCCGAAAAAGATATGACATTTGTGGTCTCTGTTCTCCCCTTTTTGATGGTAGGTTATGCACTTAATACCTCCCTTAAGTGCTCAGCCTTTTTGATCATCCCCCTGAGCTTACATATCCGCTCAGGTTCGAATATCCCATGTATTACGTTAATTACGCCTTGAGGTGGAGCGTCAACTGGCATCCCGTTTGGGTTATTGTGGTTCTGGGGGCCTAGCTGTGTCCCTCCTTCTATGTACTAGTCCAGGTGCCCAGCTGCCACTAACTCCTCCAAATGCTGCCCCAACGACGTGCAGTTTTCAGTGCGGTGCCCCTTTTCGTCATGGAAGGTGCACCGGGACCTTTCATCATAGTCTTTTTGTGCTTCTCCCAACTTAGCTGGCCATCGGACGAAAGGTTCATTGCGGATCTCACTGAAAATTCGGTAGATTGGTTTTTTGAACACTGTAGTGATGGCAGTGCGAACTCTTAACCTCCTCTTGTCTGGGTCCTCTCTGTTGGCCCGCTTGCCTCGCCCATTCCTGTTAGGTTGCTCTATCGTGTTGACTTTTGCCGTAGTCTTTTTATCTGGTATTCCTGTTGTGCCGGATTTTTCCTTGGCACAGGCGCTATCTTCCTCCACGCGAATATGTTGGTGCACTCTCTCCATTAAGGCCTCTATCGTAAGGGGTAGCGTCATAGTAATTGAGTCCCTCAATTTGTTACCGATTGGCAGGCCCCGTTTGTATTGTGCAATGGCGAAGTTTGTAGAGCAATCCCCAATCTGGTTGAAGGTTTCCCAGTAGCGACTGTTGTAGGATCTCAACGTCTCCTTATCGCCCATGTCAATGGAAAGTAGCTGATCGATCTCCACTGGTGTCTTGGTATTCGTTCTGAACCTAGTCACAAACGCCTCTGCCAATTATGCCTAGGAGGCGATGCTGCCTTCTGGTAGCCTTTCGAACCAGGTTAGACCTAGGTCGCCAAGGCTGGATAGGAACATGATACACATCAGGGCCTCGTTTCGCCGGTATACTGCCATAACCTGGCGAAAGTGGCTTAAGTGCATGTAGGGGTCTGTCTTCCCCTCATAAGTGGTGAATTTAGGCTGGTGGAAGCCTGAAGGTAGTGGCACGTTCTCAATTGCTGGAACAAACGGCAAGCTCTGTAACCTTGCTAATACTTTGTCTGTTGGTTCGTAAGCAAGGCGCGACATTGGCATTCCTACCTCGACGCTCCCATGCATCTGAGAGGCCAACCGCTGAAGGGCAGAAACTCTGCGCGGGTCGCGTGCCCTAGTATCCTCCTTCCATCGGGCCTTTTCTTCAAGCACAGTAGGCAAGTCAGATGATCTAGGCAACTTCGTGTGCCTAGATAACGTCTAGTGCGTGTGCGAGGGTCGATAGGTGCTTCCTTCAATATATGACCTCTCAATTCTCATTTTCTCAGACCTGGAGTAACGAGTCCTGGAAGTCCTTGATTGAGTGTCGTCTATTCTAAGGCTCCTACTTTCTGCTTGCGATGGTGTGGTACGCCTATCACGATCTTCTGAGTGGTGAGGGAGCGTGTTGCCTTTGCGCCCCTCTCCTGTCGCCACTCCTTTTTCCTTTTATCTGGCGCTTCATTGACTCCATGTCTGCAGCCATCCTCCTTATTAACTCGTCCTGCTCCTTTACGCGATCCTCCAGAACTTGAGGGTCCATCCTCCGCCTCTGTCTCTCAGGACTTTGAGAGCGACGGGGGCTGCCAGCCCGTCTCCCCCTTGCATCCCTCCGGGGGTTTTGTCGCTGGGTTCTAAATCCGCCATGGGAGGGATAGAAGGCAAACCTTCACGCCTCCCACCCCCCTCCGGGGTTTGCCCATCAATAGCTGATTTCGGCAAGTCTTCATTGTGCGCCATTGCTTCCAATTAGAGAAGAAAACTCGATCAAGAGGTTTTGTTCTTTCTGGAATTTCCACAGACGGCTCCAATTGTACGAGCACGAAATAATCTTCTCGTATGATCCTGTTGATCAAGTTTACACTTCTCCAAACGTCGTCGTCGGTTTACTCCCTGAAAACATAAACGTGAGCTAGCCGACGGGTGTGTGCCGAATACCTCTCCGATGCCTAAGTCAGCAAAATAGACAAAAGCTCTGTGTATTTGAGAATCAAAGTTGTGTTACCTGTACATAGGTTCTGTTGTGAGCTTTTATAGTTTTTGCCTGGCACAATCTTAGTAGGACTCTTATTCCTCCATGTAGAGTCCTCCTAGGAATCACACTCCTGAAAGATAATGCTTATCCTTCAACACCCTCCTCACTGCTTAAACCAAGTGAGATGGTTTTACCTCGGTTAGATGACAGTATGACCGAGCTAATACTAGCCCTTTGTCATACTTAATCCAGCGCCTTCATTGTAACACATAGCTTGGCTCTTGTTCACTTGCACTTCGATTTTGTCTGTTGAGACCGAGCTAACTACACCAAGCTTTGACCGAGCTAATAAGAGCAAGGTCAACCATAAGAAGCCCAAATACCTCGGCTCCGAATACTTATGACCGAGTTAATTATCACCGCTTCGACCGTGGTGACTGTACCCATACTTGGACCGAGCTAACACTAAGGTCCACTCGCTAAGCCCTTTTCACCACGACCCACAGAATGGCCTATTACTACGCCTGGGCTTAGCTCGGCTTTAATGCTCATAAAAACTCCCTCTTTCCATCATGAGCCATCATTGTCCATTGTCTGTAAGAATTGTCCTCTCCTATATAAGGAACCCGTAACCATTGTAAATGATAACATTCAATATATGAATAATAAACAATTTATTCTATATACATAATTCTAATAACAATAACTGTCATCATTATTTAAAACCTTGTAAACTTTAAAAAAAAAAAAATAGTTATTGAGAAATAGAGCAATGGATAGTTTGTTTGACTTTGGGTAACTTGTTGGGATTGTTCACCCTTGAACTTTGCAGCGCAGAAGAGAATCCAGTGAGCTTGGACGCCGGTGATCCCTACGCTATACGATACAAGTCGATAAAATCACTTGTTTACAGTGGCCAAATTGATTTAGTGTGAGTCTCTATCTATTCTCTATTATATTTATAACCCTTTGGTTCTTGACACAAGGCCTGCCTCACTTGTGCAACAAAAAATGGCGTAACGGAGGTGCAAGTTGCTAGATTTGCAAGGTCCTGTCTGTGATTTGTCAAAATGGTACCCTGAAGTTGTAATATTTCCATATTTTTATGACGTTTTATTGTGATCTGTAGAGTGGGTCCTTTGTCGTAGCATTTGGCTAAATACTGATATTTTAAATTATACATAAAAAAAAATTAAGAAAAAAAGCAATTGCACCAAACACGGTAAACATCATATCAAGTTACAGCAATGATTCAGACCACTAATTTTAGTACTCTAATGGAGTACTAATGACATGGTAATGAATAAAAAAAGTAAAATAAAAACAAACCAAGATCAAAACATCACATCAGTGTGGGTGGAGCCCACTGCCAACTCATTAAAGCTACCTTTAGAACTCAAAAATTAGAGCTCTAAAGCATTTTTCATCAAGTTATATATGCAAATCTACTTTTCCTTGATTTGATTGAAATCTTGTGGTTTTAGGGAGAACTGATTGAGAGCTCGAATCCGGATGTCCTGAATGCCCCGAAACCACGAAACGACGTCGTTTCATGGTTTTAATTTTTTTTTTTTTTTCGGATCAGAACGAAGACGAAGCAAACAAAGAAAAGAAGACAAGAAAAAGAAGAAAGAAAAGAAGAAGAAGAGAATAAGGCAGAGGGGAGGCGATGGTGGTCGGGCGGAGGCAGCCGGACGAGCTGCGACGATCGGAGGATCGGCCGGAATGCACGGGCCTCTCTGTGTGTGTGTCTTCTCTCCCTCTCTTTCCCTCTTCTCTCTTCTCTCCCTCTCTTTCCCTCTCTCCTTTCCTATCTTTCTCCCTCTGCAGACTCGAATTTGAACTCTGCAGAGTCAAAAATGGCGGAAAAAAAAAGAAAAAAAAATAGGCTAATGCCCAAAACGATTCGGGGCAGGGGAATTTGAGGCACAAATCTTTATTGACTCTTTGTATGATAGTCTTATTTCACTGACAAAGAAGGTTATCAAACTCAAAATAGTAAAGGTTTTCGCATCCAATCGTCTGAATAATTACTGCATAATTAGACAAACAAATAAAATACAGTTCCCATTTAGAGTATCAAATTGAAAGGTCTAAAAGGAACACTAATAAGGTAACATGTAAAGAAAAATAAAAAAAAAAAATAAAAGCTAAATTATTATATCAACAATTAAAATTTACATGGTACCATATCATTAATTGTGTATTAATAATACTAAATTAGTGATATAAAATATTTTTCTAGCAAAATATGTCATTGTCATCATTAGATTGATAAGAAGTCCAGCAGAGTATCAAAAGTCACCATCTCAACCAATTATAATCTATTAAATAAATAAAAAAATCTCCGATAAAGGATTATATAGATACCAACAATAACCTCTAACATTGACTAATAAAAAAATAAATAAAGTTTGAGATTATATTTTGAAGTGAAATGCTAATCTCATAATCCCATGATATTCCTCTCAATAGGCATTTGTTAAGAACCAAGTAATATACTTTAAAAAAAAAAAAATTAAACCTCGACACATTTTATACAATTTTCACATTGTTAACAATAGTCACCTATGTTATTCTCATTCCATTTTATTTTAGGGTCCAGCTTGTCTCAAGTTAAGATCAAGACTGGACTCATTCAGTTCAGCCTATGGGACCCATTTTTTGGGTCCGTTTTGATAATCCGAACCGTTCAATATGTAGAACTCATCAAGTACTACATGATTGTGAAAATTCACGTTGATCGGATATCAATAGCTATGTGATCAAATCAGTTTTGTATAAAAAAAAAATGGTGAAACAATTAACGGTTGATAAAAAAAACTGCTTTGTTCACATAGCTATCGATATTCGATCAACGTAATTTTTTACAACCATATAGTACTCGACGAGTTCTACATATTAAACGGTTCAGATTATCAAAACGGGACCCGTGGTGGGCTCCCACAGGCCCAACAACACGGTCCAATCCGATCTTGGACTGGACCAAAGTCACTGCCTTATTCTAAATACATTCTCTTCTTTATTCTTAATATACATAACTAACATAATTACACATGCTATGTACGGGTATAAATAAATAATCAAAAATTAATTTTTAACATTAAATAATAATCTAAAAAATTTGTCTAAAATATTTAATAAAAATGATTTAGAATCAATTAAATTTTATTCATTTTTATCACAATTATATATAAGAGAATTTTTTTTTTATTCTTATGTCATTAATTGTCTGCTCTAAGTTTTTAATAACAAATATATGTCATAATTTAATTGGTAAAAATTAAAAAATAAATCAAAAAAATTATATTTATGATAAAATATAAATACATTTCGTCTTATGAGTTTTGTAAATTTAAGTTATTATATGATAATGGTAAATTACATTTGTCAACATATTAATTTTTTCATATTTTGTTAAGTCTAAAAATTTGTCTAGCATCAAAATTATAATTTGCCTTATGTTATAAGATTTACGTAAATATAGACTAAAATTCACTTGTGATATTAAATTTTTTCTTAACATTAGATTTACGCCAACTTATCTTTCACCTAATCATTAAAAATGGTCTTGATCTATTCCCAACTTATATGAATCATTTGACCTATCTATTTATTAAATTAGTAAATAGATATTTGTAAGTATTTTTTATAATAAAAATAAGAAATATTGACATATTTTATGCATACTTATTAAAAAATTTGAACTTAGTTTTAAAAAAACTATATATTTATGTTTAAAACAATTAAATGAATAGTTATATATATTTATGTATGGAAAAATTATTTAAGTTAGAGTCAACCTAAATTATAGGTCATATTCTAGTCTTAATAAATTTAAATTTTATCATAGTTTATCAGTTCGTGACTGATATGAGCTAATTTGGAAGGTTTTAATATTGGATTAAACACTAAAAAGTAGTCAAGAAAATTTAGTTCAAGTCGATTTTTTTGTCAATAATTATTGATTTAAGCCTACTCCTTGGAGAATCGTCTAGTTCATATCCAATCCATGAGTAAGTAGATCCACCTATTTATTTAAATTTTAATTAGTAAGTATATTTTTTAAAAAAATTATAACAAAAATAGGAAATATGTTCATATTTGTTTGGTATATTTATTAACAATTTTAAAATTAATCAAGAAATTATGTAATTATTCTTAAAAGAATAAATTACATTGGTTGTCCCTATATTTTAACTTTTGTGTTATTTTTGCCCTTACAATTTTAATTTGCTCGATTTTAATCCTAAATTTATAATTTTATCTCAATTTGATCCAATTGTTATAATTGTTACTTTTTTTAAATTGAAAATACACCTATGAATAGCATCTGTTATAATTTTATAGACAAAATTATAAATTTATTTAACTCAGTAAGTTAATCTCAACCAGCTCAATAACTATTTTATTTTAAAAACTTTAACCGATATTATTAATTGGACAACGTTGATACAAAATCTAAAATTAATGGTCAAAGTCAAGTTAATTAAAATTACAGAGACCAAATTGATACAAGAGACAAAATGTGTGGACTATTGATATAATTTACCCTTCTTAAAATATGTCTAATATTGATTGTATCAATATTAAAATATATTTATTTTTAAAAAATTATTTAAGACTAGATCAGATTAGAATCTGAATAAAAAAATTGATGGCTTATTAAAAATATTTAATAATTATAAATTTAAATTTGATCAATTTTTCATTTATTTTTTTTCATAATAGAATTAGGTTGTTTGATAATTATAATTTATAGTTCCAATTTTTCTTTGTATTTTTTAAAAATATTTTAAAATTATATATAATTATAATTTCTTTTGAACTTTCCTTTTCAATCCCCAATTAGTTATAACTTGAATTATATATAATTTATTGTTGACTTCTCATCTACAAAAAAAAAAAAACATAAATTATTTTTTGAACATTGTAAAAAAAAAAAAAATAAATATATTATCAATGATAATAATAACAAAATATATTTTTATTTATCATGTGGCGTCAACCACTACATTGATAATAGATATTAATAATAAAACTCATTACAATAATATAACAATAATATATCATATGACAAGTAACATATAATCATAATAATTTTTTATAGTTATACAAAAGTATCCAAAATGATATATAAAAAAATAATATATGATCCATATTCAATTGTTATGTAGTAAAATTCACACTTAATCTTAACCACACATTAGTTTTCTAAATCAATTCATCACCCAAACTATCTATTATTCTTTTAAGTAATATTCACTTTTTTAAAACTCACCCAAACAATACTGTTGGCTTATTTTTCCTACGAAGGAAAATATTATAAATGCGAGCGTGCCAGCAAGGATTGAAAAATCCTTACAGATTAAATTCAAGCCAATTATCAAGCGATTGCGTTGACGGTTCTTTTGCCTCAACGAAGAGGACTTCAAAATTGCCAAGTGTAGCGAAAAGAAAAATTAAAAGAAGAAAGGGGGACGGAGAAAGACGATTGAGTGAACAATCAAAGTAATAATTACTTACCTCTACTCCTATGCTTCGAAAAGGAAGTGCATGAAATGCTTCGAAATGAAAGTGCTGAAAATAAATGCTTCGAAATATAAATCTATGTTAAACTACTCCTAAGATAAGGAAAATGACAAGAAATATTGAAATCAACTGTCTTTGATTTGAGTTCTGGATCCTTTACAATGTAGCCATGAATGGCTATTTATAGGCAAATATTTGTAGGAAAAAACTTCCAGCAATAACTACCCAATAACCACCTAAAACTACCCACTCTTCCATCTTCATTCTTGTCTTGCCATGTGTCCTTCCACTCATCCACTTTGTCCTTCATATTCTCCATCATCTTTATAACTTCTTTTAACTTCCAAATGAATAAGAGAATGCCATGTGTCCTGCAATTATATAAATAATAAAAATTGCAGATTTATGGTGCTAACATTACCCATGACCCTTAAAAATGATGTTTATTTGAATTTTTGAAGGGCGAACTACATGATTAATCTAAGCAATAAAATGCTTCGAATAATACCAACAAAGTGCTTCGAATGATGTAATAGCACCAATGAAGTGCTTCGAATGAGTATGAAATTATGACTAGATACCTCGAATGCTAGCTATTATGGACTAGTAACAAGCTTCGAAGGTGGTACAAAGAACCAAAATCATCTTTCGAAAGTTGAAAGTGCCGACAAAGGACAAATTACATCCTTGGAAATATTAAGAAAGCTTCAAGGTTCACAACCACCATTATTGTTTCTTCGGTTTAATGCAAGATGGAGTGCTTGAAGCTTGCAAAATTATGACAAAAGGGCCTTGAAGCAACTTTTGGCCAACATTGTGGTTATTCAAATTTTGTATGTTACGTTCGTACATAATTAATGAAAATATTAATTTTGTGCTTCGAACCAATTATTAATTCTTCGAAGACACGAAAAACTGTTGTTCTTCGAACCAACTTATCATGCCAAAAATAGGCATTATTCGACAACTAATTAATTGTCATTTTACATATATTTGAAGAGATGTACACATTTCGAAAGTTTTCAAAGCTTTATACAGTTTCGAAGGTGAAGTAATCAACCTTCGAAATAACTCTTGATGTTTCGAATGTATCTTCAAAACTTTATACAGTTTCGAAGGTGAAGTAATCAACCTTCGAAACAACTCTTGATGCTTTGATTGTGTACATACAAACAACTGGCCATCAATTTGAAAAGATAAGCCAAACTCAACCATTTATTTAAATGTATAGGCTTTTTCTAGCCAAATTCATGCATTTTAAATGGTCATCCTTTGTTCTTAGTGCTTCGAACTCATAAGAATAATTTGTTAATTTTGTTAGCCACATCATTAGAATTATATTTTGATGTGAACCACAAATCCAAAAAGGATTTTGAACACCAAAAGTCATGGTATAGTGTGACCATGAAAATTCATACTTTTTTACATTTTGAAAAATGTCAAAAATTTTGAATTCATGAACAAAGGGCTTGTTCATTATTCTTGACCATGTTTGGTTTAAAACATGACTTTCGCCAATTGATTTTCATAATTCTTTGGCAAAGTGGGTTGTTTTTCCATGTTAGCCATTAATGGCTTATGAAAATCCCCATAAGAATGTTATTTTCATGACTCGACTCTAAAATTGATTTTTGGACCCCGAGTCATGTATGAAACATCATTCTTAGCCAAATTTGGCTCAAAAATATGTTCTTTCGTTATGTTAATTTCATAATTTGGCTCTTTAAAAACGGACTCTTGAACCCCCCGAGCCACTGATGAAATCAACTCTTTGCTTTTGCTATTTTCAACCATGGAAAAATTACGAAAAATTCGCTAATTAGGCCATTAAGGCCTCAGTTAAAGACTTGATAGTGAGAGTTGATAACTCATCATTCCATTGGCGAATTTCCATATCAAGTTGATGAATTTCTCCAATTACATGGTGTCTTTTTTCTTCCACCAAATAATATTGTAATGGATGAAAATTTATTTCATCAAGAAAATAGATCTCTTCTTGAAGATCCAAAATTTTTCTTTCACGCCAATATATTTCAAATTGACAAGTTTGAATGGCTAAATCCAAATCGTTTGTCATTTCTTACACTTGGCGGTCCCCAGGCGTGCAAAAAATGTTGGCTTATTTTTCCTACGAAGGAAAATATTATAAATCTTGGCGTGCGCCAAATAAGGATTGAAAAATCCTTACAGATTAAATTCAAGCCAATTATCGTTTATTGCGGTGACGGTTCTTTTGCCTCAACGAAGAGGACTTCAAAATTGCCAAGTGTAGCGAAAAGAAAAATTAAAAGAAGAAAGGGGGACGGAGAAAGACGATTGAGTGAACAATCAAAGTAATAATTACTTACCTCTACTCCTATGCTTCGAAAAGAAAGTGCATGAAATGCTTCGAAATGAAAGTGCTGAAAATAAATGCTTCGAAATATAAATCTATGTTAAACTACTCCTAAGATAAGGAAAATGACAAGAAATATTGAAATCAACTGTCTTTGATTTGAGTTCTGGATCCTTTACAATGTAGCCATGAATGACTATTTATAGGCAAATATTTGTAGAAAAAAACTTCCAGCAATAACTACCCAATAACCACCTAAAACTACCCACTCTTCCATCTTCATTCTTGTCTTGCCATGTGTCCTTCCACTCATCCACTTTGTCCTTCATATTCTCCATCATCTTTATAACTTCTTTTAACTTCCAAATGAATAAGAGAATGCCATGTGTCCTGCAATTATATAAATAATAAAAATTGCAGATTTATGGTGCTAACAAATACTATGACCGAGCTCATCATCATCCTTGTTGTTGCCATACTCACCACCTGCACTAATCACTATGCAACTTTGGTCTCTTTTTTTATCTTTGCAAATTTAAAAAGACAATGTTGAGAAAATAAAAAGGTACCATTAGAGTTTTAAAGAGTTAAAAATAAAAAATGAAAAAAAAATGTGTGGTTTTAATTTTTCTTATTCCATATATGGGTGATAATTTTTTTTAAAATCCATAAATTATGGAACAATGTTCATTATTTAAAATTTATTTATTGATGGTCAAGCCAATTAAATGTTTTTAATTTTTTACAAATAAAAAAAATTGAAAATTTTGTTTAAGAAATTAAAAAAAATGGCCATCGTAAAGAACAATATAAGACGTCCTATTATAAATATATATATATTTAAAAAAAAACTCATAACTATATTATCAATTTACATATATCAAAAATAATAATAACAACATTATAAAAAATACACAAATATCCACCCAAAAAAATAAAAATAAAAATAAAACTTCAAATTAACTCCCAAAACAAAGATAGTTAAACAGATATATATATTTATTAACAATTTAGTTAGGGAAAAAAATACATTGGAAAAAAAAAGTCATATAGGAAAAAAAATATATACTCACATGAAAATAGAAATTTACAAAAATAAAAATAAAAATAAAAATAAATCACAAAAAAACAAACTTGAGATAAGTTTAGACAATTGACAAAGAGAGAGACTAACATTTACATCATTACATTTGAAGAAAAGTTGGTTGGACTGAAAAGAAGATCAAATGTTGAGTATTCTAAAAAAAAAAAAAAATTGTATTGAATTTTTAATTTGATTAGGATTTATATTATTTTCGGAAAGAGTAAGGGTGACTTACCGTATTATTTTGAATTTTGAAATTTAAAATCATATATAATTAGTGCATTTATTGTTTTTTTATTTGAATTGTTTTGATCAATATTATTTTTGAAAAGAGTGAAAGTGACCTATCATATTGTTTTGAATTTTAAAATTCAAAAATAGAGATAATTAGAGTTTTTTTTTTTTTTTTTGGTTTTTTGACTTGAAGAACTAACCAATACAGTTTTTTTTTTTTTTTTAATTTCTTTAAAAATTAACAAAATTAGTTTGGGAGTTTGGAACTCCCACAATCAATGTTTTTAAAAACTCTCTTTTTCTTATATAATATATAAATAGATAAATAAATTACTATTCTCACTCTATTTTATTTCAAATACACTCTCTTTTATGTATAATAAGGATAAAGAATAAAGTGCATTCGAAACAAAATTAATTGACAATGCCCCTTGACATGGGTAAGCCCATAAAGATCATAGCCCACCGTTTAAGGCCTAATACATATCTCAAATATTAAAGCCCAGCACTGCTAAAGCCCCACATAGCAATAAGAACCAATGACATCAAGACACGTGGCGAGAGAAGGGCAAGCCACATCAGCAGACAAAGATCTGCAAAGTTATTGCCACGGCACATCGCCATTAATGAGGCCCCTTACAACATTTATTGCGATAACCTCTCTCCGTCGGGACAGCACGCCCTCACCCTGAATAAGGTAAGCTACAGCATAGACTTTCGGCCAAGATGACAAGTCGGAAGGGACAAAAAAATGATTACCAGAGGATATTAGCAGACGTTGAAGATAGGAAGAAGGTTAAGCTTTCTATCTCTAATCTATCTCTACAATCCACTCCTTTTCCTAACTTGCTCGTCGGAGGGTTCACTGGGGGACTCCCCGTTCCCCGTTGGACTTTTGTGCAGGTTCTCCCGTGGACTTGGTCATTTGGACGTAGGCTTGAGGAGCGTGGATCAGTCCGACCTGTTCTATCATCACGAATCAGATCATCATCGGGCTATGCTTAGGGAACGCTTTGTTCACAAGGCCAGCTTGTGCTCATTGTCGCCGGAAACCCTGTCCCAACAACCCTTTCTTATTACCCATCAAAGTGTACGGTCACGACTAGATCTATGGCTTCTCACCATAACGCTGCCGACCACCAAGCCGACCCCCAATCCAAATAATCCACCACAGTATTTCATCAAGCTTACCAACAGCATTAACCGCATGGCCGAGCAAAACCAAGCCCTGATAAATGCTCTACTCCAAAGAAACCTTCCTATGCCTCCTCCACCACCTCCAGATATTCCCCCCAACCAAGAACGAGCCCCGAGCCATACAATTCTGCAGCCTAATCCACCCAACTTGGAATGCTTACAACCTCCTCCCCCAAATACAAATCCACTACCCCGACCCCCACATCCATCGATCCCGGCACCAACTCCTGACGGAGAGGCCAGTAGCGTCCAACCCTCACTGCCCTCCGGTGGTGACAACATTCCTCTCTGGGACGCAGAACTTCGAGCCATGAAACTCCAACTCCAAGGGGTCATGCAGAACATCCAGCATAAACCCTGTACCACAGCCAACTCGCCATTCGTTGCCTCCATCCGCGCGCCAGTTGTGCTCATTGTCGCTGGAAACCCTGTCCCAACAACCTTTTCTTGCTACCCATCAAAGTGTATGGTCACGACTAGATCCATGGCTTCTCACCATAACGCTGCCGACTACCAAGCCAGCCCCCCCAATCCAAATAATCCACCACAGTATTTCATCGAGCTTACCAACAGCATTAACCGCATGGCCGAGCAAAACCAAGCCCTGATAAATGCTCTACTGCGAAGAAACCTTCCTATGTCTCCTCTACCACCTCCAGATATTCCCCCCAACCAAGAACGAGCCCCGAGCCATACTATTCTGCAGCCTAATCCACCCAACTTGGAAGGCTTACAACCTCCTCCCCGAAATATAAATCCATCACCCCGAACCCCACATCCATCGGTCCCGGCACCAACTCCTGAAGGAGAGGCCAGTAGCGTCCAGCCCCCGCTGCCCTCCGGTGGTGACAACATTCCTCTCTGGGACGCAGAACTCCAAGCCACGAAACTCCAACTCCAAGGAGTTATGCAGAACATCCAGCATAAACCCTCTACCACAGCCAACTCACCATTCGTTGCCTCCATTTGGGATAAACCTCTACCCCCCAAGTTCAAAATGCCAACCATCGACTCTTTTGACGGTACGACAGACCCAGTCGACTACTTGGAGACCTACAGGACCCTCATGATCCTCTGTTCTTTCCCTGACGAAATCATGTGCCGGACTTTTCTCGTGACACTTAAGGGGTCAGCTCGACTTTGGTTTAGTCAACTGTTAGTAGACTCTATCTTCACTTTCCAACACCTCAGTGACTCTTTCCTCAGCCATTTCATTGGAGCCCAGCGCCAGCGACGTCCGGCGACCCAACTCCTCAACATCCGTTAGACTAAAGGGGAGTCGCTACGCAGTTTCGTTACCTGCTTCAACACCAAAGCCCTGCGAGTAGCGGAAAACGATGACAAGGTCATCCTTACGGCTTTCATGGCCGGTCTGCGATCATCTGACTTCCTTTTCTCTCTCTCTAAAAACCCCCCGACCTCCATGGCAGCCCTACTCTCCAAAGCCCAAAAATACATGAATGCTGAAGATTCCGTAGCCACCGGGCAAGATCCTATAACCAAAAACCCGACCCCCAGAGAAAAGAGAAAAGATTCAGAAACCAGAAATACCTGGTACAATAACCAAACATCTCAGTACACTGACCGACCCCCTAGAACTGACCGGTCGACCCTAGCCTGACCGCCCGGCCGGTTCGAAAGGTACACCCCCCCTAAACTCCCCCATGGAACAAGTCCTTCATCAGATCCAGCGGGACTACCCCCTAAAATGGCCCCAACCATCACGAACTCCTTCTAATCGGAAAGACCAATCCAAATATTGCCGTTTTCACCAAGATCACGGTCATAATACCAAGGAGTGTGTTAACCTTAAAGATCAGGTCGAGGGCCTGATTCATCAAGGACGCCTCAGCCGATTCACAGATACTCATCCTCAGCAGAGGCAGCGGACTGAACCCATCAGAATCAACCGCCGGCGCACCCCTCCCCGATAGCCAGCACAGCCTAACCAAGGTCATGATCACCCTCCACAGCAACCTCGGGCACAAAGTAACCCCACCCCACCTGTTGGAGAAATCAGAGTTATCTCCGGCGAGCTTGCTTGTGGAGGACCATCCCGGTCGGCTCAGCGGGCAGAACTCAGGAAAATAAAGCAGAGCTCAGACAAAGAGGTTGCCATGTTGGACCGACCCTCCAAACACCCCAGGCAATGGACCGAGCCTATCACCTTTACGAACGCCGACTGCATAGGCATCCGTTATCCTCATGACGACCATCTTGTCATTTCCGCCCTCCTCTCCAATTACAAGGTCAGACGGGTTCTCGTCGACAACTGCAGTTCTTCAGACATCATCTTCCTCAATTGCTTCCGCCAGCTCAAGATTGGGGAAGAAAGTCTGTCTCCCCTCCAAACCCCTTTGGTCGGTTTCACTGGCGACTGGATGACCTCCATTGGCTCCATCGATCTTCCTATCACAATTGGCAAGTACCCGCGGCAGACCACAAAGCTGCTCACCTTCCTTGTTGTTGACTGCCCCTCTGCCTACAACATCATCCTTGGCCGCACTGCCCTAAATGCTTTCCAAGCTATCACATCCACTTACCACCTTGCCATCAAGTTCCCCACCGATCTTGGGGTCGGAACAGTAAGGGGAGAGCTGACCGTGGCCAGAGAATGTTATGTCGCCTCACTTAAAAAAGTCAAGCTGAAGCAGGCTATAATCATTGAAGGACTCGATGTCAGAGATGAAGACGAGCTGGTCAGAGGGGAACCAGTGGAGGAGCTCGTCGAAGTCCTCGTCGACCCCACCAACCTAGCCAAAACCGCCAAGATCGACAGCCAACTATCCCCCCAAGCCAAGACCGACCTCACTGCCCTCCTGGTTGAACACAACGACGTGTTTGCCTGGACTCACTCTGATATGCCGAGTATTGATCCCTCCTTCATCAGCCACCGTCTCAGTGTTGAGCCCCATTTCCAACCTATCTGCCAGAAGCAGCGCATTTTTCACCGGAACGCAATAACTTTATTGCTTCTGAAGTAGACAAACTCCTTGAGGCACAATTTATCACTAATGTGGACTACCCTAGATGGCTGTCGAATGTGGTCCTGATTCGTAAAAACAATGGTAAATGGCGACTCTGTGTCGACTACTCCGACCTCAACTGAGCTTGCCCCAAGGACAGCTACCCTCTCCCTCGCATAGATTTGCTGATCGACGCCACGGCCGGTCATCAGATGCTCAGTTTTATGGATGCCTTCTCTGGATACAACCAAATCTTGATGCACCCATCTGACTAGGAGCACACATCATTCATCACCGACCGAGGCACCTACCATTGCCGTGTGATGCCATTTGGGTTGAAGAATACCGGGGCCACTTACCAATGATTGGTCAATGCCGTCTTCCATCATCAGACAGGCCGAAACATGGAACTATATGTCAATGACATGCTGGTCAAGAGCAAGCTCTCCACCGATCATCGGGCCGACCTGCAAGAAACCATCGCCACCCTACGATAGTACCAGATGAAGCTCAATCCGAAAAAATGTGCCTTCGGCGTAGGATTTGGGAAGTTTTTGGGATACATGGTCAGTCAACGGGGCATCGAGGCTAACCCCGAAAAGATCAAGGCCTTAATCGAAATGCAGTCACCCAGAACGGTCAAGGAGGTTCAGAGACTTACTGGCCGAGTGGCCGCACTTAATCGCTTCATTTCCCGAGCAATGGATAAGTGCCTCCCCTTCTTCAAAGTCCTTTGGTAAACTTTTGAATGGACAGCAGAATTTGAAGAGGCCTTTCAACAGTTGAAACAGTGCATGGCTAATCCCCCCTACTTTCTCAAGCCATCACGGGCGAACCCCTCTTCCTCTATCTAGCCGTGTCACACACTGCAGTCAGTGCAGCACTCGTCAGGGAAGACAGTTCCATCCAACGACCGGTCTACTACATCAGTCGGGCTCTTCGGTAGGTGGAACAGAACTACCCATTGTTAGAAAAAATGTCCTTAACCTTGGTCACCGCCTCTAGACGACTCCGCCCTTACTTCCAAGCCCATTCCATAGTGGTCCTCACTGACCAACCGTTGAAGAAGATAATGCAACAACCAAAGTTTTCCGGCAGACTTATGCAGTGGTCGGTCGAACTCAGTCAGTTTGATATCTCCTACCGGTCTCGGACAACAATTAAGGGACAGGCTGTTGCCGACTTCATTCTGGAATTCACTAACCTCACCCCAGCCACAACTCCTCCACCCCCACCAACCCCTACCGAGCCAGAAGACCCCCATTCTTGGACCCTCAACGTCGACGGATCATCCCGCAAAGAAGGCAGTGGGGCTAGTTTCATCCTCACCACCCCTGACGGTGGTTATTTCAAATATGCTCTTTGCTTCCTATTCAATACAAGCAATAATGAGGCCGAATATGAGGCACTGATAGCAGGTCTCCGCCTAGCCAGAGACATCGGTGTCAGCCATATCCGGGTGTTCAGTGATTCTCAGTTTATCGTCGGGCAAATTACGGGAGAATTCGACGCCAATGAGGACACCATGCGGGCATATAGGGATATTGCTCTCCCCCTTGCTCGCCTCTTCAATACCTTCCATATCAAGCACATCCCTCGGGCTAAAAACTCCAAGGCAAATGAGATGGCCCAACTGGCTTCTGCAGACCAGTCAGACCTCAACCACAGTGTCCGCCTCGAATACCTGTCCCACCTGGCCATCTCCCCTAACCTGCAGGAAGTCCACTTCTTCTAAGATGAACCTATCCCATGGGCGGCAGACATCTTTCTGTATCTAACAACAGGGGAACTTCTAGACGACAAACAGCAGGCCGCCAAAGTCAGGGTCTGGTCGTCCAACTACATTCTTGTCGGCGACCTCTTATACAAACGTGGTTTTTCACGCCCATACCTCAGATGCCTCAATCCTGCTCAAGCAACCTACGTGATGAGGGAAATCCATCAGGGTATCTGTGGTAATCATTCGGGCACCCAGTCTCTAGCCCACAAAATACTTCGCACCGGTTATTTCTGGCCTACTCTTAATCAAGACACAATAAACTTCGTGCTCAAATGTGATAAGTGCCAGCGTTTTGCCAACATCCCCCATGCTCCTCCTACAAAATTAATCACGCTTTGCAATCCCTACCCATTCGCCAAATGGGGGATCGACCTAGTCGACCCGTTACCCACTGGCCGAGGCTAAGCCAAATTTTCCATTGTCGCCATTGATTACTTCACTAAATAGGTGGAGGCAGACCCCCTTGCCACAATTATCGAGCGGAACACAACCAGATTCATTTGGCAGTCGATCGTATGCAGATTTGGCATCCCTCAAGCCATCGTCTCCGACAACAGCAAACAATTTGACAATGCCAAGTTCAGAAAATTCTGTGCAGAGCTTCAAATCCAGCCATGTTTCTCTTCCCCAGGTTATCCCCAAGCCAATGGTCAAGTTGAGGTCACCAACCGTTCTCTTCTGAAGATCATCAAAACCAAGTTGGAAGCTGCTAAGGGACTCTGGGCTGAGGAACTACCGAATGTACTCTGGGCCTACCGCACTACCGCTCGAACTCCCACTGGGGAGACCCCCTTTCGCTTAACATACGGTGCTGAGGCAGTCATCCCAGTGGAAATCGGTCTTCCTACCCCAAGGGTTCTACATCCGAATCCAGAACTGACTGAAGAGCTACGTCGGGCAAACCTAGACCTAATTGAAGAGCTCCGAGAAACCACCGCTATCAGATGGGCCTCATACCAATAAAAAATGAGAACACACTACAACCGCAAAGTCAGACCGAAGGAATTCGCCGTGGGGGACCTTGTTTTGCGAGAAATAACTCTTGCCACTAAAAATCCGACTGAGGGCAAACTGGCAGCCAAATGGGAGGGACCTTACGTTGTGAAAGCCAGACCACGTCCTCGCACTTACCGACTTTAGGACATAGAAGGTCGAGACCTCCCCCATCCTTGGAACGCTTAACATTTGAAGCGCTATTTTCAATAAAAGTTGTATTTTTGTATTGTCCAATTGTTGTATGTTCTTTTTGACAATCTGCACACATGAATGTTCTCATTTTCTCCTTATATGGTGTAAATTTATGACCCCATGGGCTACACTTTGTATGACAGTAAGCTTATATCTCAGTTATCTGTGGTATTCCAATAATGCTTTGATTGCAGCCTCAGCCAGACTGAGCACAAAAAGCCTCAGTCAGTCTTGCTCAGCCAAACCGAGTCACTTAAAGCCTCAGCCAGACTGAGCACGAAAAGCCTCAGCCAGACTGAGCATAAAGAGCTCAGCTAGATCGAGTCACTTAAAGCCTCAGCCAGACTGAGCACAAAAAGCCTCAGCTAGACTAAGCATGAAGAGCTCGGCCAGACCGAGTCACTAAAAGCCTCAACCAAACTGAGCACAAAAAGCCTCAGCCAGACTGAGCATGAAGAGCTCAGCCAGACCGAGTCACTTAAAGCCTCAGCCAGACTGAGCACAAAAAGCCTTAGCCAAACTGAACATGAAAAGCTTGGCCAGACCGAGTCAGTAAAAGCCTTAGCCAGACTATGCGCGAAAAGCCTCAGCTAGACTGAGCACAAAAAGCCTTAGCCAGACTGAGCTTGAAGAGCTCCGCTAGACTGAGCTACTTCAAGCCCCAGCTAGACCGAGCCACCATTGCGACTTCATGATCGTAAGCATAACGGCCATACTTAGTTAAATTCCAGTCCAATGTTTTTTACAATCAGAATTTTCCTTGCTGGTTTGGGATTCACAAACTTCGCGTCTTTAACACTCTTACAAGTTAAGCTTCACTCTGCATAAAATTTTTCTTACAAGTTAAACTCCACTTTACATTGAGTCTTCCTTACAGTCACTCTACATTGAGGTTGCCTTACGTTTTAAACTTCACTTTACAATGAGTTTTCTTTACATTTTGCGCTTCACAATGATTTATACATAAGCCTTATACAAGTCACCATTCTCATTCATTTCAGATGCGCAAACAAAAGCAATAGCATGAAAACAAGACTCAAAATTTTATTTATTCACAAACTTGTACATAAGTTTCTTACAGCCAAAAAAAAAACACAAAACAAACTCTAAGTACAAATTTTGACCACTTCCATCATTTCTCCTCACTTGACACAAGGTCTTCTTCTTCAACGCCCTCGTCTAGGGGGGTCTGGGCCACGTCATCATCGTCAATCTTGACACTGCTCAAGTCTAAGTCTGGGAACAGCTCTTCCGCTTTACGCTTGAACATCTTCCACCACCTTTTGGCCGATCACTCGACAGCTGACCCCTCCCCCCTCTCTTGCCAAGTTACTTGCGACCGCGGCATTGATCGTCACCTGGAAGTTAGCAGACCCCTTGAATCGCTTCCACTCATCGCGACGCATGGTCGGGTATCGCCCTTTCAGAGGTCATTTTAGTTTTTTCTTCCTCCAACTCCTTCTCCAACCTCGCCTTCACCTCCATTCCTAGGCGCTATCTTCCAAATTTTCTTCGCAAATTTCAAAGAATCTTCAAGTCTACTTCATCATTTTCTTTGATTTGCTGGGCGTGCAGTTCTTCATTGCTGGTCATAGCCTCTTCAAACCGCTCGGTGGCGACCGTGCAAGCATTTTGAGCATCCCCCAGCTTTTTCTGCTCACCAGCCAACGAGAACTCGAGCGACACTACCTTGCGGTGTTCGTTCTCTAGCTCCAACTTAATCGCGAGCAGCTCAGCATAGGCTCGAGCGGCAACATTGCACTGCACGATCGCCAACACCTCCATCTTCTTCGCCTTCTGAGCCTCTTCCAACCCCCTAGCACAAACGCTTCGTGCGGTCCTCCTCCACCCCGCAGTTTCACTCCTCAAACTCTCAAGTTGGGCTTTCGTCTTCTCCAACTTGGCCTTTAGAGGCTTCACTTTACCTTTTGTAGCCGCTGCTTTTCTCAACAGAGCCCCTGCTAAAGTGGTCGCCTCCATTTGGGCAGAGCACAACCCCCTTAGCAGCTCAGCCTCATTGAACTTGGTGGCAGAGCGCACAGCTGCTTCGTCCACTACCCCCAAGAGAAGATCTGCCGCTATCCTGGCTGGGCCTTCTTCTCTCTCTAGTCGCCCAGCCACTGCGGGAGCGTGATAGATGGCATGCTTCAGCCTGACCACCTCTCTTTGGGGCGCAGGACCCCCTTAGGCTGCTGCTCTATCACATCCTCAGGGTCGACTGACCAACTCTCCACTTGCATCTTGGGCATGGCACTCATATGCGTTTCTCCCTCCTGGTCCCCCTGACCTTTGTCCCCTTTCACCTCTGGGACAACCACCTTTTCTGGGGTCACCCTTATTCCCTTCTTCCCTGCTTCCTCAGCCATAGGGGTGTCCTCCCCACCGACCCTCGCCTTCTTCGATCTAGGCGCATCTGCAACCCCCTCAGGGACACTCCTCCTTTTCTTTTTCTTCTTCTTCTTCAGAGCCTCCTCCTCCTTGTTCGCCTTTTCCTTCAATGGATCAACTGGGGGCGGTCGTGGCTCAAAACTGCCCAAGTCCTTCTCCCCTAGCGGCTTGGGGCGTAGTCGGATGCGTTCCCTCGCGATCGGCTTCGAAGCAGGCCCCAGTTGGGTCTCCTTCTACTTGGCCGCTCGGGCGAACAACCTCCTCTCCTCCTCCTCCCCTGCCTTCCTTTACGCCTCTAACTCCTCCCTTGCTGGATCCTCCTCTAACGATTGCGGCCCCAAGTCCAGGGCAAACAACTTTGAAGGCAGGACCAACTCGTCCCACCTCACTCCCTTTTTCTCCCTCCATTCCCTCACCCTCTTCACTCAGTCCTCCGCCGCCTTGTCCAATTTGGGCTCAACCGATTTGGTGGGCACCTTTCATGTCGCACGAATTCCCTCCCCACCGTTCGCTGTTACAAAAAACCATCTCGGCCTCCATCCCTTCACTGACGATGGGAGACCCGTCACCAGCCCTCGTTCCGCCACTGCTTGCAAGGTAACCCAGGTCTCCTGCTGACCAGATGCTTTGTAACAAGAGAAGAACTCGCCTACGGATATTGTCGTCCCCCCAGTCGCCTGCAACTAGGCACTCGCGTACGCCATTACTATCTTCCAAGCGTTTGGCATCAATTGCCCTGGCGCCACCTCCAACCTGTTTAACATCTCTACCACCACTTGGGGGAGGGGTAGCCTCAAACCCCCTCGCAGCGCCTCATCGTACAAACTGAACTCGCCCGGTCGCACATCTAATGCCCTCTCCGTGGATTTGGGCAGTCTTAGCCCCATCTCCGCCAGAATTTGATACTTCTTCTTTATTTCCTCGAGTTCCTCCACTGTCAGTACGGATCTGTCTGGCTTGGTGTGCCAATGGTTCGACTCCACCTGGCTAATTGGTCTTGCGGCCGAGATCATTGTCCTGGGGCGAGCTCGCACAACCTGACTCGCTCCTTGCCCCTCCCTACGCTCCATACGATATTGTTCGGCCAAACCTACTGCATCATCGTCGCCTAGTGGATCAACCCTTGTGTTTGGTGCTTCCTCTTGGGCCATCTCTCTCGTGTGTCTGCGAATCGCTTCGGATGCGGGCGCAAGAAAATCCACAAAGTGTCGCAGGGGCGTATCGTTAGCAATGAAGGAGTTTACACTGGGAATGTTTTGATGTTTTGCAAACAGATAGGTAAAGCGAATAATACCAAAGGCCCAAGGCTTGCCTATATCCCAAGGGTGACAATTAATTCTCGCCAGTTTGAAAATTTTCAGAAAACCGCCCAAACTGTCTTTTCAACACCCTATCATGACCTATCGTTTCACTTATTGCCCAACGCCTAACCTCCTCCACTACGCGATTTCGCCACGTGTACGACCACGATCCACTGCCCCTTTCCCCTTCCCTTTCTATTCCACTTCACTTCAGCACGTGCCACGCCGCCTCTCGAGCCCCGCGTCACACCACTCGGCCACCTCCCGCGGTCGGCCTCCTCCTGCGGTCGGCCTTTTTCTTGGTTGGTCCCTCCACTCGGCCACCCTTCGCGGTTGGCCCTCCTCTTGGTCGGTCCCTCCACCCAGCCACCCTTCGCGGTCGGCCCTCCTCTTGGTCGGTCCCTCCACTCGGCCACCCTTCGTGGTCGGCCTTCCTCATGGTCGGCCACCCCTCTTGGTCGGCCTTGACCCTTCCAATCCCTCACAACCCTCATTTTCTTCATTATTCCTTTCGTTAGACTAAAGCTGCACTTGGGAATGGGGGACTACTGACATAGGTAAGCCCATAAAGATCATAGCCCACCGTTTAAGGCCCAACACATATCTCAAATACTAAAGCCCAGCACTACTAAAGCCCCACATAGCAATAAGAACCAATGACATCAAGACACGTAGCGAGAGAAGGGCAAGCCACATCAGCAGACAAAGATCTGCAAAGTTATTGCCACGACACATCGCCATTAATGAGGCCCCTTACAGTATTTATTGTGATAACCCCTCTCCGTCGGGACAGTACGCCCTCACCCTAAACAAAGTAAGCTACAGCATAGACTTTCGGCCAAGGTGACAGGTCGGAAGGGACAACAAAATGATTACCAGAGGATATAAGCAGACGTTGAAGATAGAAAGAAGTTTAAGCTTTCTATCTCTAATCTATCTCTACAATCCACTCCTCTTCCTAACTTGCTCGTCGGAGGGTTCGCTGGGGGACTCCCCGTTCCCCGTTGGACTTTTGTGCAAGTTCCCCTGTGGACTTGGTCATTCGGACGTAGGCTTGAGGAGCGTGAATCAGTTCGACCTGTTCTATCATCACGAACTACATCATCACCCCTAAAATTATATACAACATATAATAATAATAAAAAAAAGAAAAAATTATAAACACACTTCCTGAGATTTATTTAAATTACGAATTAGTTTATGTAGTTTTATAAATTACATTATACCTTCTAAGATTTTTAATTTCATAACAAATAGATCATTTTATTAATAAATCATTAAGTTAATTAATAGCTTCTAATAATGTCAAAATTTTATTTTAATTAATAATTTAGATAATTTTATTATTGTATAAATAAATAATTAAAATTTTCACTTTTCAATTAATTTTATTAAATAAAAAATTCTGATAAAAAAATATTTATAACTTTTTAAATTAAAAAAAATAATTCACATTTTAAATAAACTTTAAAGAGTGCATTCGTAATTTATTCCGAAAAAATAAACTTTTAAGGGAGTACAAATGGTACAGAGAACGGGTCCTTGAACTCAGCAAACTATAAAGGTTAGAGGGTTTCAACCAAATTTATTGAAGGGTAAATTATATAAATAGTTTTTATAGTTTGGGACTTGTGTTATTTTGATTTTTGACTTTTTAATTGTGATATATTTGATCCTGAATTTTGAATCTTGTTCCAAGTAAAGACAATTGAAGATATCATTAGATTTTTCAAGGGTAAAATTGTCAATTTGATAAAATATAAACTAATTTGATAAAAATAAATGTCAAACAAGTATTTTTGAATTTTTAAAAATTATTTCTACCTACTAAAAATAAAATTATGTAAAATTGATAAATCTTTTAGACATTTATTTATTTTTTTATCAAATTAATTTTTATTATGTGTTTGGATGATGATTATGTAAAATTAATTTTAAAAAATAAATCATGTAATTTTTATTAATTTTACGTAATTTTATCATTGGTGGATAAAAATAATTTTTAAAAAATTAAAAATATTTTTTTGGCATTTATTTTTGTCAAATTAGTTTATATTTTATCAAATTGACGATTTTACCCTTGAAAAATCTAATGATATTTTCAATTGTCCTTATTTGGAACAAAATTCAAAATTCAGGGTCAAATGTGTCACAATTGAAAAGTCAGAGACCAAACTATAGGGACTATTAATGTAATTAACCCTTTATTTAATAATAATCTAAAATGCCAAAAATCAATGTACCCAAATCCTAGATTCCTTCATTGGCCAGCGTCACCGTGGTTGTTGATGTAATCAGACGGCCGAAATTTGGAGAAAATCGTCGAAAGTGACGCCGTGGTTTTCACCACCGCCACCGCCACCGCCACCTTCCAATTGATCATGGCCTTTATATCTTCATCAGACGCTTCAAAAACCAGCCCGCCAGAGGTAGCTCCGGAGATCCTCCTCCCCTACCCTCCCATCTCCGTCTCTGTCCATAACCCTAAACGCCTCCTCCATCACCCCCAATCTCTCTCCTCCTCTACTTCCATTCCTCCTCGAATCCAAAACCTTCTCGAATTCGCCATACTCCACGTACTCGTCCTTGTTCGAATCTACCACCGACATCATAGTTCCGATAACCTCCTCCTCCGCCGCTTTTTCGCCACCGACAGAAAATTCAGAGTAGAAGCTACGGAGATCATCGCGGCTTATGTTGCCGTCGTCATCGACGTCAAGCATGTCGAATGCTGATCGGAACTCCGCAGTGCCGCTAGCGGTGGTGTCGAGGCGGAGAGTGGAAGCAGTGGTGCCGGTGGGGGCACATTGCGATTGCTATTGCGGTTGTGCGAGGAAATACAAACACAAGAGAGAGAGAGAGAGAGAGAGACATTGGGTTGGCATTGTATGAAAGCTATACGTATATATAGAAGAATAGTTGGACCTCCGTGAATTTTGGATAGGTCCATCGCCAGGAATCAGGATTGTCTCCTTGATGTTCCTACCTGATTTCCTACTTGCTGAGCCATTAGGCCTACTTTTAGGTCTAATTTCGATAATCTGAACCGTTTACATTTTAAAATTTGTTGAGTATATCATACCTATAAAAAATCAAATTGATCGGATATCATAAAGCATGTGTTCGAAAAATTATTTATTAAATTTTTTAAAAAATTAGTTTTTAGTTCGATGATCCGAACACATACTTTTTGATATTCGATCAACTTGATTTTTTACAAGTATGATATACTCAACAAATCTTAAAATGTAAACGATCCAAATTATCGAAATTGGGCCTCAAAGCAAGCCCAATAACCTAACAAGTAAGAAATCAAGGAGGGTTCCACCGCCAGCACGAGCTTTGTTGTTAGGATTTCAGTGGAGGAAATATTAAAAAATTAGAAAATTAAAAAAAGGTTATTGAATTGGGGATAATTAATGAACTAATTCGACGTTCAATTGTGATTTGCTGGTTAAAGTTTTTTTTTTAAAGGTTTAGTGATAACTAATGAATCAAATAGTTCGACCATGATTTGTGATTAACTCGTTAAAATTTATTTGAATTTAATTCGTTCATTAAATAAGTCAATTTTAAATATATGTTAGCAACTCTCATTAACACTTTGTTTGGGAAGTGGATTAACTTTTTAGTTTTTTGACTTTTTTAACTATTTTAGTTAGGGCTAAAAAGCCTAGTTTGTGAAGGACTTTTAATTTTTTTTAGTTTTTTTGATTTTTTTGTGAGAAAAAGAATGTAATGATTATAAGTTAGATGTGATATTTTATCTTATTAAATTAAAAAATTTATTTTATTTTTTATAATTATTTTAACCAAAAAAAACTACAAAACCTTCTTCGCAAAGATAGGTTGAAAGAGGTAGACGGGTGGGGTAGCGATGAGACTAGAGTGGGACGGTGTGGTATGGAGAGTTGCAGTTGTAGTAACCAACAAGAAATGGTACGGATGAACAAAAAGGATGAGAAAACGTTGGGAATAACATGGTGAAATCAATAGTGATCGCCAATAATTGAAGTAGTAAAGAAAAATGTAAGGGTGAGGAAGAAGTAAAGAATAAGGGACATACTGATAAAAATTCAAAGAGAAATAACTTTTTGGTTCCAATTTTTTTAAATAAAGTAGATTTAATCAATTTGTTTGGTTAGAGTTTTTCAAAAATATTTTTTTTAAAAAATTACTTTCTTGTTTTTCATTTTTTTTTAATTTTTACTAAATTTTTAACTATTTTTTTAATTTTTAGACATACTTAATATAAATATATCTAAAAAATAAAAAATTTGTGAAAAAACCTTTTAAAAATTCACTAAATATCAAAAATATATTAAAAAAATACGAGAATTTAGTACATTTTTTATATTTTTATATATTTATTAATTTTTTAAAATATTTTTTCACAAATTTTTTACTTTTAGATGCATCTAAGTAAGATGTATCTAAAAAAGTTAAAAAAAAATGTTTAAAATTTTAAAAATATTCACTAAAAACAAAAACAAAAATCCGAAAATTAAAAAATTCAATTTTCAAAAAATTTAATCCAAAAAACTCAAACCAAACACATTGAATAATTTTACAAATAATTTTGGAACTTTCATATTCTTTGCAATTATTTTTTGTTCTCTCATTCTTTCACAATTTTTTATTTATTTATTTATTCTTCATATCATTTATTTATAATTTGACACATCCATCAAACCAAGTAAAAAAAACAGTATAACAATGTTTACCACATTATCATTAATACGGGGTGTTTGGTGTAGATTATAAGAGATGATTATTGCTTATTTTAATTTGAAAATTTATGTTAGATTGTTTGGTATAACTTTTCTTTACATCTTTTTAGACCAAAATAACTTAAATAAATTGTAAAAAGTTGATTATTTAGAAGTTAAATAATAAATATTTTTGATTTCTATTTTTTTATTATCAACTTTTAACTTATAATAAATTATACCAAGCAAGATCTATATAATTCAGTAACAATCATATATATAAACAGTGACCTATATAATAATATTGCAATATATATATATTCTTCTTTTCATCAACCCATTACGAGCACGTTGCTAATTGCAGGAAGGACGTAGGGGATGACGTAATTTGAAGGGGCCAAACTTCTTGGGAGTCAATCAGTGTGTATGGCTTAGTAATATTTACGTTTTTAATTTTCTATTTATATTTATAAAAATTTTAAAAATTCAAATAACAATTTATTTAGTAAATTTTTAATTTATAAATTAATGGTCTCAATTTATAAATTTTGTCAAAAATTGTAAACTCAATAAAGGTGTTTCTATTTTGAATTTTGAATTTTTTTATTTTTATTTTTACCACCCAACACTATCTACCACCCACTATTATTTTCTACCACCTTCTTCCGCCACCACCACCCACCCCCCAACACCACCTGCCACCACCACTCACCACTCACCTGCCACCACTACTCACCTGTCACCCACCACCCACTCACCACCACCACCCACCTCTCGCCACCACCACCACCACCATCACCACCCACCACATCACACCACTCCACACCCACCTGCCATCACTATCCACCACCCGCCACCACCACCCACCCACTACCCACACGCCACTACCACCCACCACCGCCACCGTCACCCACCACCTACCACCACCATCACTACCACCACCACCCGCCACCACCTGCCATCCGCCACCCACCACCACCCAACCGCCACCCGCTACCCACCACCCACCGTTACCACTTTCCACCACCGTATTCCGCCGCCACTTGCCATTTTTCACTCTTTTTTATATTTTTAAATTTTTTTAAACATTTTGTCAATTACCAAACGCGTTTGTAGTTTATATTTTTCTAAAAATAAATAAAAACCAGTTTATAAAATTTTTGTAAATATAAATTAAAACGCAAGCGTTACTAAACAGACCCTGAGACTTTCACTCGGTTTAGCAAATTCTGCGAATTTAGGCTGGTAGTTGTGGACCCCGGTTAAATATGTATTCATAATGTGAACGCAAAAATAATTTTAAAAACATACACAAATATGTGTCAACATGTTCAAGCTCATATTGTAGTAGAAAGAAAATATTAGTGATAAATTCAATTTAAAGGTGTAAGATATTAAGTTTGGAGAATATTTTTTATTAGTGAGAAATTTACACTTTGTGAAATAGTTTTGTGAAAAGTCTTACGTGACATTTTATTTTTAATTTTATTCTTTAACTTTTTATTTATTTTTTTGACTCTTCATTGACTATCTGTTCAAATTTATATTTATCTGCTCAATTTTTTTGACTATCTGTTTATTTTTTCTCCTATCTGTTCAATTTTTTCCTAAATTTTATTTATTTGTTCAATTTTATATCTATCTATTCAAAAAATTTAACTATTTGTTCAATTTTTTTCTATCTATTAAAAATCGATGTCAACTTTTTTATATATCTGTTGCAATCATCATCATCAATATTAATTTTTTTTCCAGATCTGTCTCATACATACACACACTCACAGATATACATACACACTCATAGATATAGATACATACACTAACACACACACACACACACTCATAGATATACATACTTACACCAACATATATCTACTGCAATCCAAACTAAACCCTATCTGTTCTAATTTTTTTTTTTCTCAATTCAAATCTTTCTTGTCTCTTAAATCCATCTTGCCTCTCATCCTTACATATTCAACGCGAAAACAAAAACTCTATATGTTTCATCAACAACAACACCACCACTACCATAATATATATATATATATATATATGACACAGATCTATTTGTTTCAAACCCAAGAAGAAGAAAAAAAAAATCAAATATCAACATCAACAGATTTGTTCAAACACTAACCACCACCACAAACACCACACAGATCTATCTGTTTCAAACCCAACGAACCAAAAAATAAAAATAAAAATAAAAATAAAAAATTCAAGCAGCAAGTAAAGCAAAAAACGACAAAACATTTTGTTGGAAAAATGGTTTGGAAATAATAGGTGAGTGAGAAATTGACTTCTAAGTGCACAATTTGAGTATGGTTTTAAGACGAAATCTATTTAAATTAAAATTTGATTTTATTTAGACAAATTTGTTAATTTTTTGAGTCAAAATTAAACAGGATTCGATTCAGAATTCGAATTCTTTTAAAAAAACAATTTTTTTGTTGCATTTTTTCATGAAAAATATGTGACTCTTTTAAAAAGCCACCATGACCATTTGAAGAGCCACCAATTTACCTATATAAACAGGCCCCCTCATTGCATTCATTTGACATTGAATTCATCTTGTGTTTCCCTTCTTCTGCACTCTATCTTTTCTATAAGAGAATTATGCATAGTAAGATTCGCCAGACTTGCCGTGGTAGTACTACTTCTGCAAGGTTCGATCGTTGTATCTTGAGAGACAAACATCCAATAAAAAACTCGTGAGCACCGCAGCAGGGGACAAATTTGTCTTAAGGAAATTGTGTCCAACACAAGCCTCGATCAAATTTGTTTTTCATTTCCAGATCTTTACAATCTGTTTGTAAGTTTTCTACTTCTCTGTAAGTATTTTTTGGTTCTCGGTATATGGTTTGATTTGATTTAACCCAAACAATTTACGTTATATTCAACTTATATATATATATATTATATAATTTGGTAATATTTTTGGTGTAATTATTGCATGTTACACGCGGCCTTACTTTTGGGTCAGTTGGCCGACAAAAGCAGACCTCCTCAATTTGTAAGCTCGCCTTGGCTCTCTCCCCCTCCTTGTCTTCTTCTCTTCTGCATTCTTCTGAATCAGTATCTTCCCTCTTTTACTTATTCATTCATTTTTCCTTCTTCTTCATCATTTTCTTCCATCTCATTCTTCTTCATCACTCTTTTCTGTTTTCTTCTTCCTCATCAAGAGAAAAAGAGAGACTGAACGGATGAGAAAAGTTATCCCAAAACTCAGTCTATTCTTTGTTATTTCTCTGACTCTCATTTTTTTCTCTTTACATCTCTTACCACACATGGCCTCATCTCGTCTCCTCACTCTCTTTTCGGACCTCAATGATCCAAGCTCTTCTGGACCGCGTGTCCCTGCTCCTACTATTCCTAACCTTCCTAGACCGAGTGCCTCTGCTCCTATCCTTCCTAACCTTCCTGGACCGAGTGCCTCTGCTCCTACCCTTCCTAACCTTCCTGGACCGAGTGCCCCTGCTCCCACTCTTTTTAACTTTCCCATGATGTCAGTTGAGCAAATCATGGTTGCTCAATTTGACATTGAGGCCAACCACTTCACACTGAGTTCTTGCGTGGAAACAGTGACTGCGGTTACCAAATTATCTCACTGGTTGCAGAATAAGACCAATGAAGTACGACAGTTCAATGTCCAACTTTCTCTGCTCCAGCGCATGTACAAAGATGCGGGAGCAAAGATTTGCGCCCTAAAGGCGGAGAACAAGGAGTTGAAACGAAAGACCACCGTCATGACCCGATTCGGAGCACCTTCGTATTTCACCTTTGACAGCCAGCAGGGAGTCAACTCTTCCGGCGGTCCTGTACGCATTGAGACAGAGCCTTCAAGGGTCTTCCAAGGTGACAAAAAAAGAAAAAGCTCGGCGGGAGAGTCGAGTAAGTGAAGTTAGCATGTGGTTGTTATCAAAGACAAGTTTTCTCTTCTTTTTTTTCTCTCTCTTTTTTTTTTTTATTCCTCTGTAATCGGGGATGTCATCCCTTGACTTCAATAAAATCAGTTTTCTTTCTTTTTTTTTCTTTTTTTTTTTTAATCCAGTGCAATAATTTACTTAATATCCATCCAAAGTGATTATCTCAAGACTCTTAACCAATGAGAACACCTTCCCTTTAAAGATACAATTCAATGACATATTTTGTAGTTACAACCGTCACATGACAACTAACTCATCTCAATATTAAAAATGAATTCATACTCAGTTACCCAATTGAATAAAACTAACACAAACAATGACTCCAAATATTTCATCCCATGAGAACCTCCATTCATCCCTTAGTACAATCATATTCTTCCATGAATTATTCCAAAAAAACAAAATTCACAGGTCACCTTAGCCTCAACTACTTCACTTGAACAAGAAGAAACACCAATCCTTACGAAACATAATGCAATCATGCCAAACACACTACTCAAAAATTCTTAGCCACAACTATAGTTGCCCAACCAACAATTTCTGTATTATTTTTACCTATTCACTCTATTTCTTTCACTCGACGAACCAATTAACAGTTTACGTAAACTTGTTTACATCCACTCACACAATTTCACTCCAACATAGAATTTACCCAAATGCTCACACAATGCACTTCGAGTCTACATAGAATTCATCCAGACTAGATATACATTCTAGCAATACTAAGGCACTCCTAACAAATACTCATAGTTGTAGTGACTTTGAAATCTCCTTTGAAGTCTCTAGTCAGCTCGCTTCTACCCAAATTCTAAAAGATATAACCACAAGTTATGATGCCACTCATTCAGCCTTTAGTGGTTCCTTAGAATCTCCCACAAAAATATCTAGATTGGTTCGGAAGAACTCCCTTTTTAGCAGGAGTGGTTCTGTCTCTGCAACTGTGGCAGTTGGGGCCTGTGCTAGGTTCTTAGCCCTTAGTATGTTCAGTACCCCTGCTATCTCTCGTGCCAAAGCACCCATGGCCTGTTGCCTAACTGGCTCAACCATATTTGCCTGCCTTGTCCCCTCCTCCTGCGCTGGAATCTCATCCGGTATTTCCATCTCATGCCTCCTGGGCCTACCATGCCTATCACTCCCCCTTCCACGTCCTAACATCCTAATAAATGTAACACTCAAGATTGACGCAGTCACAATTGTGCCGAAACTAACTCACTTATGTCCTAATACATTGGACAACAATAAATCATTCCATGTATGCACACAGTCACATAAACACATATGAATTTTATTCCCAGATAATGACCGTCCCACGGCGTTGTTAGAGTTCCAATTAGAAATAGCAGTGATCAAGTGCTCTTCCAATAGGACTTCTAGAAAATCGTAGACTTAATCAACATCTTAGGAGCCAAATCTCATACTCATATAAGCACATAAGCATGTTATCACATAAGCATACAATACATGCTAACGTCTCAATCAAGCGAGACAAACCCATTGTGGTACTAACCACTTCTCACGTATCCAAAATATTCAAACCCGGTACCCTCTGATACCAAGTTGTAACACCCCCAAAATAATACAATAAAGATAACTCATATGCGGAATAAATATGAGAAACAACAAACTTTCATATATCAGAGTTCACTGTTAAATAATCAGTTAAATGCCATGTAGGCTTACACCTTTCCAAGTCATTTCTTAGTTACACAAATTGAGTCTCGCTTATTATATCTTAAGCCCTCGACTTTACAAATAACAAACATACACACATAAGGCATAAATAAAAAGCCCTTGCTTCCCGAAAGTCCACCCATGCTATTGCCTTGGAGGAAACATCTCACCTGCACCTGAAAATGATATTCCCGTATAGGGTGAGCCAACAGCCCAGTAGAAATAATCTAACACAATTTATGAGGTTTAGCAAAAGTATAAATACCATGTACATAAACAATAACTATTAGACTTATTTATTTTGATGATTTATTTAATTATGTTTTAATTTATTTGAAAGAGAAAAATAGAATCCAAAATTTATTTTGATGATTTATTTAATTATATTTTAATCAAAATTTATTTTGATGATTTATTTGAAAAAGAAAAATAGAATCAAAGTTTATTTTGTCGCTAAACCTTTATTCTAAATGTTGTTAGAATGTATTTAATATTTGATTAAATCAGGAGTTCAAACAGTCCAAAACAAAGGTTTAAACAGCCTAGCACAACAGCAGGCCAAAAGGTTCAAAAGGTTCAAGTGGAAGAAATTCAAATTATTAATGATGGAAGTACAACGGCTATAACGGCTATAAAGGTTCAGAATGTTCAAATGGAATATTTAAATTTATAATGATGGAGTGGAAGATATTCAAATTGGTAATGATGGAAGTATAACGGCTATAAACAGCTATAAATTCAAATTGGTAATGATGGAAGTACAACCGCTATAAACGGCTATCAATTCAAATGACTACAACGGCTATAAACGGCTATAATTTTCATTATATATACCAAAGCCTCTAATGTAAACAGTTACAAAAACTTGAAAATATTCTTTGATCTATAATCATTTGCATTTATTTTCAGAAATTATACACTGAGCCTTATAGCTTTAAGCCCATCTTTCCTGCGTGAGATTTACAGAAAAATCAAAATTTCATTTTATATATCTATCTTTGAGAGATATTTATTGTAAACTTTCTTTGAAAGCAAAAATACCATTTCATCTTGTAAAAGTATTGCAGACACTGTGTTCTTGAAATATTGAGAGTGATTGTGAATCACCTAAGATTTGCAAGGGTTTGGACTTGTGAAGTCTGTGTAAAATCCGTAGAGGATTGCTCCATTTGTAAAGAGGTTGCTAGCACCCCTGTGGAGCTAGAAGATAGCGAAAAATCTCAAGTGAAGCTTGAGGAGTGGACGTAGGAAGAGTTAAAGCCGAACCACTATAAATTTGTTTGCCTCTCTCTCCCTTATCTCTTTATTTTATTTTAAATTGCCATAGTTATATTTCGCATTTTTACTGTGCTAAAATCATTAACTGACATAGTTGTTAAGACAATTGTTTTAATTATTTTTATTTCATTAATTATATTTATCTATTGTGCTAGTCATAATTTTTATTAGGGTATTATTAATTTTAATTATAAAAACATAATTCACTCCCCTCTTAGGTTGTCTTTTGGGTAACAATTGGTATCAGAGCCTAGAATCTTGTTTTAGATTTAACCATCTAGGAGTTTCGATCCATAGCAACCTTAGCTGAAGGACAAGCCACAAATAGGCTGCCATTGTTTGACAGAAACAACTATAGTCATTGGAAGGATAAAATGACCCTATACCTACAAGCCACTGATTATGCCACGTGGATTATTGTCACCAAAGGTCCAAAAATTCCTACCAAATTAGTAGACAATATTAGTGTACCTAAAACTGAAGATGAATGTGATGAGAGAGATCATAAATTATTACAAGCCAATGCTAAAGCCAAACTCATCTTTATTTGTGGATTAGACTCTAAAGAGTATAATAGAATTTCAAGTTGTGATTCGGCAAAAGAAATTTAGGAAAAACTTAAGATAACGTATGAAGATACAAACCAAGTGAAGGAATCTCATATTGATATGCTTGTTCATAGTTATGAATTGTTTAAAATGAACTCTAATGAATTTATTTCAAGTATGTTTACTAGATTTACTGAAATTCTAAACTCTTTGAAATCTCTTGGCAAAACTTATACTAACAATGAGTTGGTAAGAAAAATTCTTAGGTGTTTACCAAAGAATTGGGAAGCAAAGGTCACCGCCATTATCGAAGCCAAAGATCTCTCCACACTTGGATTGGATGAGGTTATGGGTTCTCTTATGACTCATGAGATTACCATGAAAGGACATGAGGATGTTGAAAACAAAAAGAAAAGTGAAATTGCATTCAAAGTCTCATCAAATGAAAAAGAACATGAAAACTCCAGTGATGATGAAAGCTATGCCATGTTTAGTAGAAATCTCAAAAAGCACTTCAAGAAAAACAATTATGGAGGAAGAAAACCTTTCAAGAAAGAGTACAATAAAGATAACAAGAAAGAGCCTATTATTTGCTATGAGTGCACAAATCCTGGACATATGAAGATGGATTTTCCAAAATTGAAGAATCATGGAAAAGACTACAAAAGAAACAAAAAGGCCATGGTAGCAGCTTGGGGAGAAAGTGAAGATGAAAGTTCAAGTGATGAAATTGAAAATGAAGTAGCCAACTTATGTCTCATGACTCTTGAAGATGAAGACTCTACTCAAGATGAGGTAACTATTTTTTATGAAGAACTTGAAAGTGCATTCCATGAACTATCAAATGAATTTAGAAAAGTTTGTGCCAAAAATAATGTGTTAAAGAAATCTATTGCATCTTTATCTATTAATGTAGAAGAATTAAAGTAAGAAAAAATTATTTTGAAAAATCATTTTGATACTATCTCTAATGAGAAAACTACTTTAAAAAACAATGTTGATGATTTAACAAAAACACTTGAAAATTTTGTAAAAGGTAGAGATAATCTCAACATATTTTTTGGAAATCAAAGATGTGTTTTTGATAAAGCGGGTATTGGATATGACCCTATTAAGAAACAAAGAATCTCAATACAATTTTTGAAAAGGTATCTCTCATGACACACCCTCATATTACTTGTCATTATTGTAGAAAGAAAGGCCATTATATATCTTATTGTCCATTCAAAAAAAATATGAACTTAGGAATTAAAAAGATTTGGATTATTAAGGGATCTAACAAAATTAACCAAGACGGACCTAAGAAACTATGGGTACCAAAAACCAACACTCGATTGTCATCTTGTAGGTTTGTTTTAAGTCTAAAGCTAAAGAATGGAAGTGGTACCTTAATAGTGGATGTTCCAGACACATGACCAGAGATAAATCATTCTTTACTAAACTATCATCGAAAGATGGAGGATTTGTTACTTTTGGAGACAACAAGAAAGGAAAAGCATCGGTATTGGTAGCATCGGTATTTTTCCTAACTCTTCTATTGAAAATGTTTTACTTGTTGATGGACTTAAGCATAACCTACTTAGTATTAGTCAATTTTGTGATAAAGGTAATCGAGTTATTTTTGATAAATCACATTGCACAATTGAAAGTACAAATGATCATAAAGCTTTATTCGTTGGTAATTGTCATGATAATGTTTATGTTTTTCATCTTAATGATCTCTATACTAGTGATGTTAAATGTTTATATGTTAATAATGAAAATAGTTGGTTATGGCATAGAAGACTTGGTCATGCTCATATGGATTTAATTGCTAAACTTTTGAGAAAGGATTTGGTCATTGGACTTCCAAAAATTAAATTTGAAAAAAGATCATCTTTGTAGTGCTTGTCAACAAGGAAAACAAACTAAAACATCATTTAAATCAAAATCTCATATTTCCACAACTAAACTTTTATAACTATTGCATATGGATTTATTTGGTCCCTCAAGGACATCTAGTTTAGGTGGTAAACATTATTATCTTGTTATTGTTGATGATTATTCAAGATTTACATGGGTTATGTTTTTAGCACACAAAGATGAAACATTTTCTTCTTTCACAAAACTCTGTCGTAGAATTCAAAATGAAAAAGACTTTCTTGTTACTAATATTCAAACCGACTATGGTAGAAAACTTGAAAATGAGAAATTGGAATTGTTTTGTGATGAGCATGGTATTGGACATAATTTTTCAGCACCTAGAACCCCTCAACAAAATAGTGTAGTAGAAAGGAAGAATAGAACTTTAGAAGAGATGAGTAAAACAATACTTTGCGAAAATAATCTTCCTAAATATTTTTGGGCCGAAGCCGTTCACACCGCATGCTATATTTTAAATCATGCATTAATTAGACCTATTCTCAAAAAGACTCCTTATGAACTTTGGCATGATAGAAAGCCCAACATTAGTCACTTGCATGTTTTTTGTTGTAAATGTTTTGTGCATAATAATGGTAAGTATAACTTAGGTAAATTTGATTCAAAATCTGATGAAGCAATTTTTCTTGACTATTCCTTAACTAGCAAAGCTTATCGTGTTTTTAATAAAAGAACTCTTGTTATGGAAGAATCTATACATGTGGCATTTGATGAAACTAACATCTCTGCTCAAAAGCAAATTGTTAGTGATAATATAGATTTGGAACCAAATGTGGAATATTCAAGTATCTACAAAGAAGAGAACCAACCATGTAAGTTGAACAATGAGATTGAACAACCTATTCTCCCACCTCAAGAAGAAGGAGGAAACACTGATGATTTGCCAAGATAATGGAAGTTTGTTCATAATCACCCTAAGTATTTAATCCTAGGTGACCCTACAAAAAGTATTGAAACTCGCTCTTCACTTAGAAATATTTGCAGTAACTTGGCTTTTCTCTCACAGATTGAGCCTAAAAACTTTCAAGAAACTGAATTCAATGAACATTGGATGATAGCTATGCATGAAGAGCTTAACCAATTTGAGAGAAACAAAGTGTGGAAACTTGTGCCAAAACCTAAAGATCATACCATTATCGGTACCAAATGAATCTTTCGAAACAAGCGTGATGAATCCGACACAATTATAAGAAACAAAGCTAGACTTGTTGCACAATGATACAATCAAGAAGAATGTATTGATTTTGATGAAACCTTTGCTCCGGTTGCTAGATTAGAAGCCATTCGCATGTTACTTACATGTTTTAGAGATTTCAAACTTTATCAAATGGAAGTAAAAAGTGTCTTTCTTAATAGTTTTATAAATGAGGAAGTTTATGTTAAACAACTCCCAGGTTTTGAAGATCATGCTTTTCCAAATCATATTTTTAAACTATCAAAAGTTTTATATGGTTTGAAACAAGCACCTCGTGCATGGTATGAACGATTAAGTAAATTTTTTATTGAAAATAATTTTTCTAGAAGAACGATTGACACAACACTTTTTGTTAAAACTAAAAATGATGATATACTTATTGTACAAATATATGTGGATGATATTATATTTGGTACTACTAATAAAACCTTGTGTAAGAAATTTGCTAAGTGTATGCAATGTGAGTTTGAGATGAGCATGATGGGGGAGCTAAATTATTTCCTTGGGCTTCAAATCAAACAATGTAAGGAAAGAATTTTTATCAACCAAGCTAAGTACACAAAAGAACTACTCAAAAAGTTTGGTATGTATGACTCAAAAATAGCTGGAACACCTAGGAGCACATCCATTAAGTTAGACAAGGATGAAAAAGGTAAGTTCATTGATCAAACAAAATATTGAGGTATGATCGGCTCACTTCTTTATTTAACTGCAAGTAGACCCGATATTATGTTTAGTGTTTGTATGTGTGCTAGATATCAATCAAATCCTAAGGAATCACATCTCAGTGCTGTTAAAAGAATTTTTAGATATCTTGTTGGCACTCAAAATTTGGGACTATTTTATCCTAGAAATGTTGCATTTGATTTAATTAGTTACTCGGATACCGATTTTGCCGGATGCAAACTTGATAGAAAAAGCACCAGTGGCACTTGTCACTTTCTTGGTAACTCATTAGTATCTTGGTTTAGCAAAAAGCAAAATTCTGTTGCTTTATCAACGGCCGAAGCTGAATATATAGCTTCTGGGAGTCATTGTGTCCAAATACTTTGGATGAAACAATAATTGGAGGACTTTGATTTGCGTTATGATTATATCCCTATTAAATGTGATAATCCTAGTGCTATCAATTTAAGCAAAAATCCGGTTCAACACTCACGAACAAAACATATTGAAATTTGACATCATTTCTTTAAGAGATCATGTTCAAAAAAAGGATATTGTACTTAAATTTGTAAACACTGACAAGCAATTGGCGGATATTTTCACAAAACCCCTAAACGAGGATCGCTTCAATTTTATTCGTGGCGAGCTTGGAATGTCGATTTCTACTTAAAAAGTTTTGTTATGACTGTGAAACTTGAATTTTTGTTAAAATGATATATGTGTATTGCTACATTAATATGAAACATTTATATCAGTTGAATGCTCTCAAGTCCTTCATACATTTATTTTCCTTAACAGTTTGCTATTTTCAACTGTGTAATTTTTTTTTTGGTTCTACATCTTGAGGTAAAATTAATTTTGCATACATTAATTTTTTTTAAACCCTCATGATATTTTTTTTACATTACCATTCCAGCAACACCAATGTCCCATTCAGTTTACTTTCTATTGGTATTATTTATTTATTTTTTTGATTTTTTTGATTTTGCTGTTAGGCTTAATTTCTTTTATTTTTATTTTTTTCTCATTATTATTTTTTGTTTGGGCTTAATTTTCTTATTTTTTTTCTCTGCTTTTTAATTTCATTTTTCAGTACTTAAACATAAACACAACAACAAATCAAAATAGAAATATTTACATAACAAAAAAAAAAAAAAAACACATTTCATTTTTTTTTACGACCACACGCCGATCAAAATAAACATAAAAAAAAAAAGCCTTCATTTTTTTTCCCGGCCATACGCCGATCTTATTTGCTCGTCTCTTCCATCGTTCTCTTCTTCTTTTTATCACCTTGGGTGACCCTTGACGCCCTTGCCCCTGTGCTTTCGTCGAGAGCGACGACTCCCCACTGATTATCAAAGGCCAAGAACGACGTTGCTCCAAATCGGGCCATGGAGGTGGTCTTTTGTGTAAGCTCTTTATTTTCGGCCTTCAGTGCGCCTATTTCTGCTCGCGCATTCTTGTACATGCGCTGAAGTAGAGAGAGTTGGGCGTTGACTTGATGGAGCTCACTCGTCCTGTTCTGTAATCGGTGAGCCAATTTTGTGACTGCAATCACCGTCTCCATACTGGACGTTAGTGTGAAATGATTGGCTTCTATGTCTGATTGAGCTGCCATGATTTGCTCAATCGACATCATAAGAAGGTTAGACAGAGGAATGACAGGAAGAGTAGGAGTAGGGGCACTCGGTCCAGCAGCGCTTATGGGATCGTTGAGGTCCGGAAACAGAGTGAGGGGACGGGATGAGGAAGCCATCGATTAAAGGTGAAAGGTGTCAAATAAATGAGTTACAGAGAAATAGAAGCGAACAGACTGAGGTTTGGCCTCCTCTATTCAGTTTCTTTGTCTCTCGATGAGGAAGAAGACACAGCAGAGAGTTGTGAAGAAGAGATAGAAGAGAATGGTGAAGAAGAAAATGGAAGAGTGTATGATTAAGAAAAAGACAAAAGAGAAGAAGACAAGGAGGGAGAGGGAGCCGAAGCGCGTACAAATTGAGGCTTTCTTTTGTCGACCAATGATGCAAAAGTGAGGCCGCGTGTCAAACGCGTTTATCGAAGGAAAAAGAGAGACGCGAGAGAATTGTATGTGTATGCATATATGTATATATATGTTTTGCATTATATAGATGCCATTTATCCCTATCATTTTCATCCTCCTCCTCCAGATTCCGACCCGTGATTTCCTTTTGATAATGTCACAGGAAGAGAAATTATATGATGTTATATATTATGGTATTATTTTCAAACTAATTTGATATTATGAATTTATAGTTTGATATCTTAATCTTATATCATGTTATTAATTAAAACTTATTTATTACACATGTGCTAACCTATATATTTAGAAATGAATTCAGGGAGCATGACTTGAGAGGGAGCCCTTGTTACTCCCAAATCAAATCAAAATATCATTGTGTGTCATCATCAAAAAGGGAGAGATTGTTAGACTTATTTATTTTGATGATTTATTTAATTATGTTTTAATTTATTTGAAAGAGAAAAATAGAATCTAAAATTTATTTTGATGATTTATTTAATTATATTTTAATCAAAATTTATTTTGATGATTTATTTGAAAGAGAAAAATATAATCAAAATTTATTTTGTCCCTAAACCTTTTATCCTAAATGTTGTTAGAATGTATTTAATATTTGATTAAATCAGAAGTTTAAACAGTCCAAAACAAAGGTTCAAACAGCCTAGCATAGCAGCAGGCCAAAAGGTTCAAGTGGAAGAAATTCAAATTAGTAATGATGGAAGTACAACGGCTATAACGGCTATAAAGGTTCAAAAGGTTCAAATGAAAGATATTCAAATTTGTAATGATGGAGTGGAAGATATTCAAATTTGTAATGATGGAAGTATAATAGTTATAAATTCAAATTGGTAATGATAGAAGTACAACCGCTATAAACGGTTATAAACGGCTATCAATTCAAATGACTACAACGACTATAAACGGTTATAATTTTCATTATATATATCAAAGCCTCTAATGTAAACAGTTACAAAAACTTGAAAATATTCTTTGATCTATAATCACTCACATCTATTCTAAAAAATTATACACTGAGCTTTATAGCTTTAAACCCATCTTTCCTGTGTGAGATTTACAGAAAAATCAAAATTTCATTTTATATATCTATCTTTGAGAGATATTTATTGTAAGTTTTCTTTGAAAGAAAAAATACAATTTCATTTTGTAAAAGTGTTGCAAACACTGTGTTCTTGAAATATTGAGAGTGATTGTGAATCACCTAAGATTTGCAAGGGTTTAGACTTGTGAAGTCTGAGTAAAATCCGTAGAGGATTGCTCCATTTGTAAAGAGGTTGCTAGCACCCCTGTGAAACTAGAAGATAGTAAAAAATTTCAAGTGAAGCTTGAGGAGTGGACGTAGGCCAAGTTGAAGCCGAACCACTATAAATTTGTTTGCCTCTCTCCCCCTTATCTCTTTATTTTATTTTAAATTGCCATAAAATTATTAATTGACATAGTTGTTAAGACACTTGTTTTAATTATTTTTATTTCATTAATTATATTTATCTATTGTGCTAGTCATAATTTTTATTAGGGTATTATTAATTTTAACTGTAAAAACCTAATTCACTCCCCTCTTAAGTTGTTTTTTGGGTAACAATAACGATTTGGAAGCATCCACAAACCCACATATTCATATGCCACTAAGACCAATAGGAATGGCAACGGAGCGGGGCGGGGCCGGGGACCACCCTCCCCGTCCCCGATCCCCGATAGTGAGAAATTCCCCGACCCCGGCCCCGATCCCCGACGGGGACCCTATCTACCTCCCCACCTCGCCCCGACGGGTTTCGGGTTTCCCGACCAAAAAATCCCGAATTGCTCAAATCACCGATCTATCATAAACATAAACATAAATCATCATCATCAATCATCATATATGAATCTATACATACATAAATCATCATCATCAATCATACATAAACATAAACATAAAAAAATTAACTTAAAAAGAATCAGATAAAAAATCAGTATAAAAAAATCATCATCTTAAAAATTAAAAAATTCAGATCTTCATCTTAAAAAAATCAGATAAAAATTAACCAGATCTGTCATCTTCAAACCAGATCTTCAAACCAGATCTGGGACGATCGGCGGTGAGGAGGGAGAGACCAGATCGAGAGAGATCGTGGTGGTGATGTCGAGAGGAGAGACCATGGCGAGAGCGAGAGGAGAGACCAGTGGCAGAGCGAGAGAGAGAGAGGCCGTGTGTGAGTGAGAGGCTCGGTGGTGATGGAGGATCGCCGGTGAGGAGGCCTTGGCAGCAGATTGAGGAGAGACCAAGTGGCTGGGAGGAGAGGAGGAGAGTGTGTGTGAGAGTGAGAGGCTGAACTGAAGTGTTTGTGATGAAAGTGAAACCCTAAACAAAAGTTAGCATATATGATATATATATATATTTATACAGGGGCAGAACGGTAATTTTATCTCGGGGAATAAGCGGGGCGGGGGCGGGGCCGGGGGGCGGGGGCGGGGCCGGGCCGGGTCTGAAACACATGTCCCCGTCCCCGGCCCGGATATCATCGGGGATGAAATTTTGAATACCGTCCCCGGCCCGTAGGGGATATTTTTCGGTGAATAACCATAAAATTCGGGGACGGGGGGTCGGGTCACCGTCGGGCCGGTTTCAGATTGCCATCTCTAAAGACCAATCTTATTCTATTTTCCTTCAATTCATTTCCAGTTCATATATACTACTCAATTCATGAGTTAAATTCATCATCTTTCAACAACCAAAATGAGACTACAACTCAATGGTTTTCTATTTATGCAAAACACACATAAACACTTTAAACTTTGCCATTTTACGGATATTTCATCCGAAGGAATCGGCACCCATATATATATAAAATTTCGGGTCTTTCACCCAGGACACTTCAGCCAACTTACTTTAAATGCAGTCCATCCCTTTTCTCCTCCCAAACAAATATACATATGCAATGTATTTATAAGCATAATCATATATGGAGTACATTCACTATCTCTTCCCAATAAACATACATATACAATGTATTTATAAACATAATCACATATGGAGTACATCCCCTATCTCCTCCCAATAAACACACATTTATGATGTATTTATGGTACGGTCATATTCAATGACAATCAACAATAGATTAGCATTAAATCGCCTAATCCTTATATAATTTTTACAACAATCATGACTATTCTCCACCGATAGCCTAATACATTTATCTCTAGACATACATTAAATCTCAAGATAAATAATTATTTAAAACGTCCAAAGGTGTGAGATAATACGTATCCAATTTCACTACTTACATCAATAACTATCCGATTTAACATATTCAATGTTAATCCCAATTATTTATATAAAATAATCATTTTATCAAGTTAAGGCAAAAATTCTCTTTTTCCAATATTGACCCAAACATCAAAAATCAACTATTTTGGTACACCAAGATCTTATATTCAAACCCCATACTCATTTATCTCTCATACATCAAAAACCCCTCTTTTCATTTCACACCCACATCTTAAATTTGTCCAAACCACAACCAAATCTCATCATCTATACACAATAGCAAATAACTAAGCTAAAAATCATATTAGAGTGTAGAAAATCCCTACCTCAAATTTGACGAGAAAACACGCAAAAATCTAAATTTTCGATTTTGTCGGATTTTGATCTCCACCGATCAAAATGTTGCTCTCACCAAAGTCTTTACTATGGTCTCAAGAACAAGGATCTAAAACCTGAACAAGTGTAATTGCAGCCAAACATACAACAACATTGTGTGATGATTTCTCACATTCCCTCCAAAGAAGATTATGGGTTGGCATGCCTCCATAATTGAAACCAAGTTCAGCCAATCTCAAATGCCAGTCTCTTTCTAAAGGTTTCCCTCATGTATTTGTATTTCTCAGCCATAGAAATTATGCTCTTGGAAGCATCAAGCTGATAGGTCTTTAGCTTTTGAAGGCCAAAGGAGAATTTAGAACCAGAAAGTGCAAAAAGAAGTGTATTTCGCAAGGCATCATGTTGGCAGCATCCACCAATCAAGTAAGGTCGATTCTCTACAAATAATCACTTCAAGGATACAGCAGCAAGAGCTTCGGGTTCCTTCCTCCCTCTTCTCCCAAAATAATTATAAGGCTCACTGCGAGCACAACCAGACGGGTTAGATGGAGGACGGTAGTTTGAATATTAACGGGCAATTGGCACAATTTGATCATCAGTTGTTAAATGCCGGCTAGAAGGTGACATGTGCTTCTTGCAGTAGGAAGGCAGCCGAATGCACTGTTCATCATCAATTTATCTATAGAAATGAGATGTAGTCTGTCCTCATCTTCAAGCTCAACACAAAACCCGGCAGCACGTGCACAAAGTGGATGATATGCCACACGACAAGTATTGTTTGAACACTGGATACGAGCTCCATAAGACACACCACAGACGCCACACAAAAGCTTCCAACGGTCCTTATTGATTCTACTCAGCTCATCAATCAGCTCCATTTTCTTGATATCAGATAAGCATGTTTCTGGTATCCATATGGCACAAGCAAGATGAGCTCAGCGTCCATCTGTTGCAGGCTTCAAGAGATTAACTGGGTTTCTTTGATCGAAGGCTCTTCTCGAGATCAATGCTCCATTCCAAGGCACAAGTTGCAGATGTTCTATCCATCAAAGCTTATTCCTAGACTGCTTCTCTGAGAGAGAGAGAGAGAGAGATAAGTATTATTTTTTTATAGCCCCACCCCATGTGTCTCTTCTTTAATTTTAACAAATGCTGTCCATCTACACAAATCATCATAATCTATATTCTATCTTTTGTTTATTTTATTTCCACCACCGAAACATCATCATGCATGTATTCCCTTCCTTTATTTTTTATTTTTTATTTATTTTATTTTATTTTATTTTTTTGAGTCATCACAGATGAGGACGGACGGTGACGAATCTGTGGAGTGAAAGACGAACGACGATCGATCTGCAGATATGAGTGGCCTTTGGCAACATCAATGGTAATGAAAGACAACGAGGATGGGAGGAGGTGGCGACGCAAAGCGAACGACAACTCTGGTGTCGTGGCAGTGGCAATGGTAGTGGCGCGGAGGAGTAGAGAGAGAGAGAGAGAGAGAGAGAGAGAGAAAAAAAATGGACTGTAATTTTTTGGTTTTGTACCGTATGTATATTTATATATATATATATATATATGAGAGTATGTTAGTCATTTTATTTGAACTTATTTTTCAACAATGCTAGATATCATGAAAAATCTTTTATGAAAATGGTCATGAAAGATTTGTGACCTTTGAATTACACTTACAATAAAGTAGCATACACTTATCAAGGTAATCTAAGGGTTACAATTTTTTCATGATCATTTTCATGAAAATATTTTCATGATCCCTAGCATTTCTCATTATTTTTTTAGAGAAAAATTAGGATTATGAAAAAAATTTCATGAAAATGATCATGAAATTTTTATGATCTTTGGATTACCTTGATTAGTGTGTGGTGTTTTATTCTAAGTGTAATTCAAGGGTTACAAAGCTTTCATAATTATTTTCATGAAAGGTTTTTCATGATACCTAGCATTGCTAATTTTTTTTAACAAAATGTTTCATCCCTGGATTTTTATTAAAATTTAAACTTTTGGGAGTGACTTTTATGTTGACATATTTTCTTGTTTTGGTAAACTTTTTACACAAAATTGTGTAATATTTTCTTGGTGATAACAGTTTCATATTTAATAGGAGTATTTGCTGATTTTAGCGTCACATTAAAACCATGACCCCAAACTTAGACCTTGTTTGGCAGTTAATTTTTTAATTAAAAATAGTAAAAAAAATTATTAAAAAAATAATAAATAAAATAAAAAATCATATCAAAGACATAATAAATATTTTTTTTTCTCATAATTATCTATTCAATTAAAAATCATTCAAAACACACTAACTTCATTAAAAAAAAAAACAAAAAACCAAAAAAAAAAACTTAAAAAATCAAGTTACCAAACAGACACTAAACTGCTGATTTTAACGTCATATATAATGAAAATAATAAAAATACCAGACAATGTTACTAATTCTGATGAGGCCTACCTACTGACTTATTCTTTTTTTCTTTTTCTTTTTTTTTTTTTTATCTCTGATGAATTCAAATGAAATGAAATTTTTCTTCACCTTTTTCGGGTTTTACCTGCTGACTTATTCATTCTGCAATGAGAATGACTTTTACCAAAACTCACTACAGGAATTTGGAAATTTAACGGCGTTTAATGAACGACGTTTTGGTAAACGTCACTTTTTAAAAAAATTAACGGCGGTTTTTAAACGTCGCAATTGTTATTAATTAAAACGGTACCGTTTGGTGACTAGGAGACGTTTGAAAAGCGCCTCCAAATCGTCTCTCCCCTCAAACCCTACCCCGTCTCTCTAAACCTTTATTTTGAAAACCTATTTTGAGCACCGCCGTCTACATATGAAGTTCGAATCTCTCCCTCACTCTCTTTCTCTCAGAGGATCTAATCAATATGAAGTTCTCTCTCTCAATTCGGTGATTCTTCTGCTTGAGCGCAGAGCGATTGCGATTTCGAAGTTCGATTTTGAGCACCGTGATTTGGAACTCTTCTTCAGATCCGTGATCTTCGTCTTCTTCGATCAGAGGTTAGATATTTCTTCTGTGCTCTGTTTGGAACTCTTCGTCTTCTTAGATGTTTCTTTCTTAGATGTTTCTTCGGCTCCGTGAATCTCTTCTTCTGTCCCCTGTTTCCACTTTTTGCTTAAATCATTATCTTCTTCGTTTCTAGTTTTGCTTATTGTTTTGCTCAAATCACTATTAGGTGATGATCGATGATTCACTTCAGTTTGTCTCTATTTGATTTTTTTCTTTCTTTGCTTTTAAGATCTGCATATATACATACAATTTAATTTGTCTATTTATGAATTATATGATGTATAAAATATGTGTTATTTTTTTATGATCAAAGCAATCACTTGATTTTCATTTTGGTTGTCAAGTTTTACTTGTGATTTTTTTTTTCCTCTGCATTTTACTTGAAATTTTGAAATCTGGAGAATTTCACATCGAGAACGATAGGTTTGATGGAGATAGAAGTATGTTCAAATTGCATTTTTCTTTTCTTTTTTCATTCCTCAGTGATCATGGTATCTTCATTTTCCTGTTTGTCGGTTTACATGATGGTGCATTTTCTTAAATGTACAGTTGTTCTGATCTTAGGTCTTGCAAGCTTACTTTATTTTATACTTTTTTCCATTTTCTAGCCGTAATGAACATATTGTCAAAATCAGGATGCTACATTGGATTGACAAAGGGGTTTACATAATTATATCAAGGATCCAGAAGACATGGAAAAGATGTGGAATCATCCTATTGTTAGTAAACAGTCGAGCAAATCTGGGGAGAAACAGGGAAAAGTGCGATTTTCTCACGATGCCGAGAATAGACCTTATCTTTCTCGGGTAGAGTTAAGGGTAAGATTAAATAATATGGATCTGCAAAATATTTATTTTCTTGCATGTATTTATCATAACTGGATATTTTGAATGTTTCCCCTGCTGCTATGTTCTCCTGCTACCCCCTCCCCCCTCATCTTCTTTGTTACTGGTCACCATTTTCCGCTTCATTGGTTATCTATAAGACAACTAAGAAAGCATAATTTATTTTCCATCACCAGTTGACAAACTTCACCCAATCTTTGAATAGTTACCATCAGCTACTGAATTAGGGCAGGTTTTGAACTTAATTTAAACACAAAAGGTGGTATATGGATAAGCTAACTTCCATAATCAAGTTAATCAAAACATGCTGGAGCTCTTTTGGTGACAGCATGCAAACTGTGGGAAGTAATTTTCATTTTCCATCAATTGGCTTTTGATGGTTGTGAGAATCTGAATACATTATCTCAAGAAATCACAATCACCTCCCACATTCTTTCTGGCCCTCCTTGAGTCATTTGGGAAGCTTTAACTTGTTTTTTTTTTTTTTTTTTTGGCTAGGTGAGATTTTCCATAAAAATATATGAAAGAATAGAAGTCAAGTACAAAGAATCAAGAGGGGCATACATACCCCTTGTACAAAATGTACGAAAAACACAAGGTCATAACAGTAAAAATTTTAGATCATTTGGACTAATGTTGTTCCAGGATTGAAGGAGGGATAGACTAATTCCTGCAGTTGAGATGAGTGAATTTAACTGAGTGGCTTTGACTCTCTTTTTCTAACATGCTGCCTTTTCCTTGTAGGCAATTGCATAAATTATACTGTCAAAACACTTTAGTACAAGAGGAGTAAAACCAGTAAGTACCCTACATGGTTGTAAAAAAGATGCCATTATGTGGCTGATTTATTCTTTTCTGTCCTAAGAAATTTAAAAACTTTGAGGTGTTTATTCTTGGTCATAGTTTCACCATACATTCAAAGGGAAGGCCGACTAGTCAAACCATGCTGTTTAGGGAACTATTATCCTTTGTGACAAACTCATTGTTAAGTCACCACTAGTCCCAAAAGCTTAAGTTGTTAGGAAATGAGCCCAACAATGTATATCAAGCTATCCAACATTATGTTATATTAATTACTTTTTAAAGCTCTTTATTCCACCACCAAAAATTTTTAGATGATGGCCCACTATCTTTAGATTTCCCATTGGACATTGTTTCATTTATAATTAATTATAATGTTCATAGCTCTTTTCAACATTTCTGCTCCTCCATAAGATGTGGCCATTGAAGCCACCTCCTATAATTTTTTTTCCCATTTTTTTTTATCCTGTCTACTATTTAATGCAGATCCTTCTGAAATTGTCACACACTTTCTTACATTCATCTATTTCTACATGGGTGTATTCACTAGCTAATCCATATTTAAATTTAGAATTACAACCAATTCATATCATTGTGTTTCCTTTAATTAAAGTTTATTTGCTTTCTCTTCTTTTTGTTAGATGCTTACTTGGTGAGATTTAAAAGCTTGGGTTAATAAATATAGAGGTGAATTCAACTGCTATGAAACATCTGGAGTCAAATAACCAAAAAATTCAAATAAAAATAAAAAGCAAATTTGAAAAAGATTAAAAGCATACATTTCAAAATAGGAGACACCTCCTCGGAGCACTCAATGCAACATTGTCCTTAACGGTCACCTCCTCAACTTTGTATGATTTTTTTGCAAAATCTAAATGAAACCAAATCTTAGTTGATTGATTCACAATGTTTATAAGTTACAAGCTTTATTTATTATTTTTATTTGAGGTAGAAGGAGTAACGATTTGGAAAGATATGTAGAAAATCACAAAAACACTTTGAAAAGTATGATCATGTGATCCTATGAATCGATCCACAATCCCATTATGCTACTAATGCTTATTTTATTTGATCCTAGTTACTTGACGTTTCTATTCTCGATCTTATCTTTCTCGACTCATCTACTTGTTATTGTCTTTGTTTTTTGTTTTTTGTTTTTGATTTCCTTCCTAAAATTCACTGGTGTGAAGACGGTTTTGTGTGCTCTTGCTGAGATTGTTAGCATGCGTTTCGTGAATGGGGTTGGACCTCGTTCAGGAATAATGGGAATTGACTACCCCACAGCTTGCTAGCTTTACAAGTATGTGAATTCCAGGGCTCAAACTGAATGTTTGTTTTAGAACATTGTAATGTAGGTGTGGATAAACAGTCATAGTGTATGTGAAGATGGGGACTTGAACCCAAACAAGGGGGCCTCTATCATCTCCTGCTTAACCACCAAAGCTCTTTGGCATCTTACACTATGGAATAAAATAAAAAAAGTTCAACATCTCATGCTCTTTAATATAGTGTTTATTAGCAACTTTGTCATTTTGGCTCGTTACAGATATCAGGATACCTCATTAGAATGAACTGAATTGATCCAATTGCCTTCGAATTGGAAATTAAGTTAGAGCATAACCAAATTGATGTTGATTAAAATTAGAAATCACTAAATTTTTTAACCTCCATATGCTTCTTGTTGAACAAATTGTTAGAAAGATATTATACATTTTTAGTGAAACTAAAGCAGAACATGCTTATTCCAAGGCTGAAATTTGCTTGAATGTTTGCTTCTGATGTGTAGGGACTTGGGCTACAAGGCTTACATAGTAGAGTCCGTTGATGATCTAACAAAGCCTTTTGTTTCCTTGTACTTCGGCGCTGCCTATTTGGCTTGGTTATCACAATATGAAAGGAGTAAGTTTGTTTGCTACCAAAAACCATCCATCTGTTACTTGTCAAGTGTTTTTGATTGAATATATTTTGACTGACTTAATGATTATCATCTGGTGCTAAGCCAGGGAAAAGACCCCATAGTTTGTTGTTCAGGCTTATCTTGCAGGGCCAAAGAACGTAAACCTTCAGGAGACAGGTCCTCTTTGGCTTACATTTGAGGAAGCATTAAGTCGATACGAAGACCTAAGGAAGTAGGTTTCACTTCATACTATATATATGTGTTAAACACTATATGATTCTCTGTTCATATTTTTTGACGGTGAACATTATTTTACAGAGAACAAGGGAGCTGCACCATTTTATAAGCTGACTCGTTTATAATTTAGGCAGTTTGTGGAGGATCCTTTTTTCTTTTTTTTTTTGCAATGTTATGAATGAAAGCTTGGGGGTGGAAACGACAAATAAACAGAGACGATGGTTGTCGTACAGAGATGTAAATCATGTACTGTTAAAATAATATTTATGTGCAGCTCTCTGTACGTACCCTGTGTAGTAAGTGAATACAAACGAAGTTTTATCCAGGTAAAAGGTGGTTAATATAAATTTCTACAAATGTTTACTTCTTGTCCCCCATGTGTGTCCAGGGACGAATTCGAGAGGATTGAAGGCCATGGGAAGTAGCATGGAGAGCGATTCAGAATAATGGTGAAGGATGGATGGGGGTTGGGTGTTTTGGTTCACTTTCTTCTTATTTTTTGTGTTAAAATCGTTTGGATTTTAATTTCTCTTCTTTTTTCTTTTTTTCCTCTGATCTGACTGGGGGGTTGGGTGTTTGGTTCACTTTCTTCTTATTTTTTGTGTTAAATGAGGGAGTGGTGAAAGAGAGAAGAGGCTAATGTTATTTTGTGATTTTGTATATAAGGTATGTTATTTTGTGGGTAATGGTGATTGGATCTTAAATTGAATAGGAAAGTGAATTAATGTTGTATTTGCTATTTGAATGGGAGTTATTATTTCATATTAGTGCTATTTAGTTTTATTACAGGTGTTCTTTTAGTTGAATCACATAAAATTAGCACAATTTTAAAAAAAAAAAAGATAAGATAAGACGGCGTTTCTAAGATGCCACTATAACGGTTGGATTTTTAAAATTTAAAAAACATATGACGGCGTTTTAAAAACGTCGTTAAAACCATAATGACGTCACAGTACTGTTAGTGTAGGACATTTGGAAAACGCCGCCTATACTAATACAGCGACGTTTTTCCAAACGCTATAAAGCTATAGCGACGGCCGCATTGTCGACGTTTGGTACTAAACGCCGCAAAAATAATTAGCGACGTTTTTGATACTTATAGCGGCGTTTTTTAAACGCCGCTAAAAATCTAATTTCCCGTAGTGACTTACTGAAATTGGAAGACTCTCAAACTTTACTCAAAATTAAATGAAATTTGAAAAGACAAAAAATCATATAAGTCTTTAGTGCATTTTTTTAGAAAATTAATTCATTTCTAAATTTTTTTTAAGTTTTTTCTTTTTTTTAAACAATAAATAAAATATTAAATTAGATCCAAACAACTCAGTATTAAATACTTTTTTCATTAGCTTGAATAGTAGAAAACACCAAAAAAATGAAGAAATTTGACCTAAAAAAAAATTCAGTGAATACACAAGTCTTCTTAAAAGTTAGATATTTTTTCCTGTTAAAACAAAATTATTTAGAAAAAAAAAAAAAAAAAAAAAAAACTTGAATTAATTGACGTGTTAACTATTTGATTGGTTTGTGTTTCTAACATTGACTAATCAATGCTCCATTTCAAGTCCTCTACTGGTTAACTATTCTTTTCCTTTAATTTTTTTAAAAATACTTTGTATACTATTATATTTTAGATACTAGTTTCCTTCCAACAAAATAAAATTGCAAAGAGTACAACTAAATTCAAAATATGAAAAGTAAAAATCGAAAAAATCATTGAGTGCCATTTTGGGAACATAGCAAAAAGTCACGTTTTTTGACAAAATGTTCAAAAACGCAAGTGTCAAAAACGCCAGAAAACTGGTTTGGCAAGTGCTAAAAACGCAGGTGTAAAATTACAAATTAGGGCCTATGAAAAAAAAATTAAAAAAAAAATTTCTTATGTTGGGTAAGGATATTTTGGTCATTTTAATTTGATTTGACACCATAAATAAATATTAAACTAAAAAGTAAAAAGTCAACTTTTTACTAACTTCCCAAATCACTTTCCAAAAAGCTAAAAAGTTTGGTAAAAAGTCAAAAGTCAACTTTTTACCAACTTCCCAAAACACCCTTGAATCTGAAATTTGAAACAATTTTAATTTTTAGGGTTAGGTAGGACAACAGGGTTGCCACATTTTAGTTTTCATGTTTGCTCCCAAAATTTATGAAACCTAATTTATTGTTTGTAGAAGAAAATTTTCAAATCTTTATTTATATCAAGTTAAATGCTCACATTAGATGATACAATATAGAAAATAGAATTGATTGTAGCCAATTGAACTACTAAGCCAATTTGTTTTGTTTTGCTTTATTTTGTTTGGAATCTATAAGAATAACGAGGTTCAATTCAATCTACTTTTAAAATCTTGTGATTCACAATGCTTCTCCTCCACCCATTAATTTGCTAGCGGCCACATGGTTTAGGGACTAGCATACAAAAAGAGTATCATTTCAGTCTCCCCAACAGACAAAATTCAAATATTATCAATCAACTTTTTTTTTTTTTTTTTTTTTTTTATTAGGAAAGTTTTCTTCATAGTAGTATCACTTAAGTTTTCATTTTTGTAGAAAGATAATTTTAAAAATTTTGCAAATAACTTTTGATACCAAAACTTCTATAGTTTTTTTATAAATATTTTATTATTTAAATTAGGTGCATTCAAAAAAAAATTTTAAAAAAATATATATGAAAACAAAAAAATCAATTAACAAATTTTGAAAAAATAAACCAAATAATTAAGAATAAGGGTAAATTACACTCACACCCCTTGAGGTTTAACTTTAATACAAATACCCCCTCATGTTCTAAAAATTACATTCCCTTCCTCGAGATTTAAAGTCACATTACAAATTACCCTCTATATTTGTTGACTATTAGTTGACCTAACTGAAGTTATTATGTCAGCAGTTAAATTTTCTTAAATACCAATTTTACCCTCACTTTATTTCATTTCTCTTACTATATTTATTTATTTATTTCTCTCTCAAGGAAGACACCCGGCAACTACCATGCCCTCCTTCCATCTTCTTTCCCTCCTTCACTATAAGTACACTTTCTGCCTTTTACCATTACTACCCCATCGAGATAGGAATACACAACTTCTATATATATGAACATATATGTATATGTATATATAATTTTATTAGGATTTAGGAAATGAATAATATATATATATATATAAGATTATCAAGCTCCCAACACCTCAAAGATTATATGAAAAATATATATGTATATTTATATAAGATTATCAAGCTCCCAGCTTCATCTCATCTAAAGCATCTACAATAATTCTCATTCAGGGACTGCACAACCATGGCAAACCCAAATCACAAAAAAAGAGGAAGACAAACTTAGATCCAATTTTGAAGACAAACACAGACCCATTTGTGATCAGGACAAATTAATTCTTTGAAGCAATAAACCAAGCATGTTACATGCATAATTTGTTACAATCTTCAAGCTACCTCATGGAAACCACTCACAACTAACCAAAAAAATTACAACCACCCTCCATTACAGCCCCACACCCACACAAAAAATAAAACCCATGTCCACCACCGCTAACCCCTCCACTTTGTACAGCAATCCAGCTAAAAATCAAACCCACACAAACCAGACCAACAACAAACAAGAGTAGAGAGAGAAAGTGTGAGTGCGAGTGAGAAAGAGATAAAGAGTTGCGATAGTAGAGTGAGTGGTGGCACTGTGGCGGCTGAAAAAATGAACCCCATTGTTACCGTCAGTGAACATGGAGTGGCATTGGGATGAAGGACTTGGTGGAGGAATGTAAGGGAGGCTGTGTATGTTCCCAATTTTTGAGTAATGGTTGTGCTGGCCGGAATTAATGGAAAAGAGGGAAAGATTGCTGACTATGGAACTGGGCAGAGGGTATAGGGAGTTCAGAGAGTTGGGGGTGGATATCGTGTATGGTGGAGTGGAGAGTTCGGAGATGATGAGAAAGTGTTTGGGGTTGCAATGATTTGGTAGGTTGAGAGGGTAATACAGTAAATTAAAGTTTTTATAATTTGTTTTTTTTTTTTTTTGCGTAACTTCCGTTCATACATAATTTTGACAAAAGGGTCAGTGTAATTAGGGATGGTAATTTGAACCCAGCCCGACAGGGACCCGACCCCTCGATCCAATTTAAGCGGTTTTTTTTTTTTTCCAAAAGATACCCCCGACGGGACGGGATTGGTATTAAAAAATCAATCCCCGATCACTTTCGGGCCGGGGATGGGGATCAGTATCCAAGCCCCGTCCCCGGCCCTGCCCCCCGCCCCGGTTTGTCCCCGAAAATAGAATTACCATTTTACCCCTATATATATATAAAACTAAACCCTAAAACATTACACAGACCACCGCTTCTCTTCCCTTCCCCTCTCTCTCTCTCTCTCTCTCTCTCCATCTTCTCTCTCGGTTTCTCTCTTCCCTCTCTCTCTTTGATGGATCGGCGGCGGTAATGTGAAGGGATAGTGTCGCATTGCAATCGGTAGCGACGTGAGGGTCGGCGTCAAGCAGTGGCGATCTCCAATCATGTCTGAGAAGCGGTCGGCGTCGGAGGCGGCATTACATAAGCGTCTCCTCAAGAACACTGGCGTCGGACAGATCGTCCACTCTCTCTTTCTCTCTGACAGATCTCAGAGAGATACATGTATGTGACAGAGTCCATTTTTTTTTCTTCACCGTCTGTTGATGATGCCGATCGTCTATTTTTTTTCTTTATGTATTTGTCCATTTTTTTTTTTTTTTGGATTTATGATCTATTGATAATTCTGTTGATATGGTGATGTTGATGATTCTGTTGATGATGTTGATAATGATGATTCTGTTGTTGTTATTGATGGTGGTGTTAAAACAGATTTGGGTGGCGGGGAATTTTCGGGGTTAGGGAAACCCGATCACCGTTAGGGAGCGGAGATGTGGATGGTGGTAGGTTCCCCATCGGGGATCGGGGCCGAGGCCAAGGAAATTTTCACAATCGGGGATCGGGGACGGGAAAGGTGATCCCTGGCCCCGCCTCGCCCCGCCCCGTTGCCATTCCCAAGTGTAATTCTTGAAATGCCAAGGAGGAAGTCGTATTAAAATCAAACCTAACCTTGGGGGTGTTAAGAATAAAGTGACAGAGAAAGCCAACCTCCACATAATTTTTTGTCATCACTCGTTCCTTAGTGGGCTAGTCGTCCTGGCTGCTGCAGAAAAATTAGCCAACTTCCTGCTTTTAGAAAACAGAAAACATGCTTTTGGTTACTTTTGCAACAAAAACATAACAACAATGTTAAACTTGTTATATTTCTATATCATATTATAATTACCATCTTACTTGACACTTTTGTTAGATAGCTCATTGCGTGTCCTTCAGTTGCCTTCTTGTTGACACAATATTGACAATAACCACTCATGCACAGTAGCGGAGGCAGCCAAGGACGAAGGGGTCACGTGCCCCCCTGAATTTTGGTTTTTTTTTTTTTTTTTTTTACAAATATAAAGAAAGAGGGTGATTATTAATTTAATGGTTAAAACTTGATCTAATAACCTTAAGGTTATGAGTTCAAGTCTTGGGACCACCACTTTGTATATTATGTCAAAGGTTAGGTTTGTATTCGATTTTTCTCTTCCCAAACACATATTAATGTGTACTAATTGTGCGTTGTTGTTGTTGTTGTTGTTGTTGTTGTTGCAAATATAAATAAAATATTTTAAATAAAAAAAAATTACAAAAATATTATTAGAGTGAAATGTCAATGACATTTTAAAAATTATGAGAACAATAATGGTTCTTTTGAATGAAAATGAAGAGACTTTTATAAACCATATCATTTATGAAAATTTTATGAATTTTTTTTTAATGTAATGGTGATGTCATTATTATTAACATGCAAGTATAACTAATTTCACTATAAAGATATGAAATTTATTGGATTGTTAGTTACATCTGACATGTGAGGTTCACTCTCTATGTGTTTATTTACTATTAATTGGTGATATCACATACTAATGATGATGTGGTATTACCATTATATTGAATTTTTAATCAAATTTTGTATAAATTTTTTTTTTTATTATATAATTTATTTTAAGACTTATATCCATATTTTTTTCTATTGTCCATGATACACTAGTTATAAATAACATTTTTTTTTATGTTCCTCGAAATCAATCGTAAAAACTTGCGTTAAATATTTTTGTAAAATTTTTCAATAATACAATTAGTGTCCCCTCTAATTTGATTTTCTGGCTCCGCCACTGCTCATGCATATCTCCAATGTTGTACTAACAACTAGATGGACACATTAGATTGTCACTGTTGCATTACTCGAAACAAAAACAAAAACTTATTTTGTGCACATAAATGTTTTGTGAATATATAAAACGAAAATAAAAAAACATATTTGTGAGTTATTAGAAAGTAGTGGTCCGTGGTGGAGACCAACCAGAGGTAGAAGCCGATGGTTGTAGTGGCCGTTGGCATGGGTTGCTGGAGGTGGACAGATGGTGGGCAGTGGGTTACCAGAGGTTTCCGAAGAGTTGGCATAGGTTGCCGACTTTGGATGGTGGGGAAGGAGGTTAGAATGAAAATTAACTCAACTATGTCGTGCATCACTTCAATCCCCATTTTGAAGCTGTGCATCCAGTTTCTCTCAAGGTTCACATTAAACCAGTATTTGGATCATGAGAAAAAATAAAAAAATAAAAACTCTGTTTGGTTTTGATTTCTAAGATTCACTTTTTAAAAAATTCTACTTTTTTGTTTTCATTAATTTTTTAAAATATTTTTAGTATTTTTTAAAATTTTTAAACACACCTAACATAAATACACTCAAAAATTTTTATTTTTGTGAATTTTTTTTTAAAAATTTACTAAATACCAAAAATATATTAAAAAAAAGAAAAATTCAATACATTTTTCGTATTTTTGTGTATTTGTTAATTTTTTAAAATAATTTTTCACAAATATTTTACTTTTTAGATACATCTAAATAAGGTGCATTTAAAAAAATAAAAAAAGTGCTTAAAATTTTAAAAAACAAAAAAACTCAATTTTCAAAAAATTAAATTGAGAAAATTAAAATCAAACGCACTAATGTGTTTTTTTACTATTATGTTTGGATGGATAAGAAAACAAAACATGTGAGAGAGATATAATATTTTTTTTTCTTCCTTTGTATTTGTTGAGGCAATCTTGATATTATAAATATCTTATAACCAACAATTTATTTATCATTAAATCTTACCACTTTTTATGAGAAATAAAATCGATAAAATAAGAGCTCATTCTCACAATTCCTCACCTAATTTATAAACCAAACATTTTTTTTATCATCATTTCTTTACAGATCACTCAATCCAAATAAAGGGTAAGACTTGAAGTACAAAATAGACCTACCATTAAATAAATATTCCTTTCCTCAACTCCCCGTTTAGAAAGTGACCATTATAATGACTTTTTTACTATAAACCCAACTTCACAAACCAATTTGATTCATTTTTTATTTCTTTTCTCTTGATTCTCAATTAAATCATGTCATTATTATCAGTACATCTCATGAGTCTTCATTTATTTCTTTTACCACCCAAATCAAATCACTCCTTACAAATGCATACCATTAAAATTCGCTAGTTATCAGGTGGGTCGACACCATCATGGCCATATACCTATCCAATTACACGAGTGTCCAAGTGTTTACTTTGTTCCAAATTTTTTTCCTAAAAAATGGTGACATGCCCTCCTATTGTTGGGTCTACACATGATCACACACTTTTTTGGAAACATCAGATAACTTCTCCTAAATTGGATTTTTTTTTTTTTTTCCTTTAAAAAAAATAAATAACCAAGGCATGAGAAAAATGGGCCTGTGAAAATAAGTGCTACGATGGACGCACCTGATTTTTTCAGCAAGAAATCCTCCCTTCTTGTCTTGCTATAGCCATCCAGATTAGAAGCAATATCAGAGCGTACATAAACCCAACAAAATGTCACAGTTTCCATATTTCAGATATTGAGAAAGAACAACAGAGACATCCAACATAAACGGGCCAGCAAAAATCATGGGTACGATGGACGCACCTGATTTTTCTCTGTAGACATCCTCCTCCCTTTTCTCGCTATAACGACCCAGATTAAGAGCAATAACACCAGTGCCAGCTAGGCAAGTTAAGAAAACATGAGCCTACATAAACCCAACAAAATGTCAGTTCCCACATTTCAGACATTCAGAAAGAACAGAGAGATCAACAGAAACAGGCCCACAAAAATCACGGGTACGATGGACGCACCTGATTTTCTTCAGTAGATATCCTCCATTTTCTTGTGATAGCCACCCAGATTAGGAGCAATAACAAGTGTCAGCTAGGCAATTAAGTAAAACAAGAGAGGCTACATAAACTCAATAAAATGTCATAGTTTCGATATTTCAGATATTGATAAAGAAGCTTTTCATGTTAAGTTTTTCCTCTATCTATCAAAAGTGTCATATGCTGATACATGTATTTGTCGACGTAACTGAGCATCACAAAATTTGGAACAATTTCTGGGTGAGGATTGCGATTTTGTTACATCAGCGCGCAGGGGATGAAAAGAAAATGACTACAAAATATACAAAGAATCCGGCAAGAAGAATTCCAGCGTAGATGAAATTTTGGGAAGACTGCACGGGAGATTTGTATTCAATAGCACAGCATTTCATTTCCTCCTCCTCATTGGCCAAAACGTGCTCTACGTACCTGTATAACAGACTCGGATAATGAGCATAAAAATGATAAATATTGATTTTTGTTGTTGTTGTTTTAGTCATCGAATCAACAATAAGCCTCTTCCAATAAAAAGCGTAATAGCCAACATTAGGGGAAAAACAAAGGGTCATGATAACTTACTGTTGGGTGAAGATGGAGCTCTGGAGAATCTCTGAGCTGTTCAAGTGCGCATCTTGTAAGCGATGATCGTATAACAGAGAAGACAAATCTACAAGCTGTTCTTCAAAGTTCTGTTATTCAAACATTCAAGACAAATGTTGTTTAAAAGTAGATATATATATATATACATATATTTATTCGGGTATTTACAATATTGGTCTCTATAGTTTCAATGAGATTTCACTTTGGTCCTTGTAGTTTTTCAATTTCAACCCTGTACTTTCATATCCATTTTAATGTAGTCCCACCGTCAAAATAATCTAAAAATGCCAATGGAAAAAGCATCACATGCTTGGGACACGGGAACTTTTTCTGTTACTGACAGATTTAGACAGAAGGATTACATTGAAACTGAAATCAAAGTGGAGGGTTAAAATTGATGTTGAAATCTTGCTAAAACAACAGGGACCAATAATTTCATTTACCCTATTTATTTAGCTCAAACCTGTGAATCAAGTCAAGAGTGACTTACATCCAAGTATTTCTCTAGTCGTTCAACTAATTCATGTGGGAAAGGTTCAGGCAAGTTAGTCGTCTTCTTGTAGAACTTCTCCACCCACAGCTCGGTGCTAGACTTGTTCTTTTTTCCTTTCACTGGTTCACCAAGAGGGATTTTCAGGTATTCTCCAGCAAAAATTTGAACTGACTGTACAAACAAAGACAATAATCCGTAATCCAAACATATATGACCAAAATATGGCTAAATGGAAATCAAATTACCTCTGATGTTTCTCGAATTCGGCGAAGGGCAGAATCTACACGTGCATATATTGTGTTCCTCTGCATGAGAGTGAAGATTGTGAATTCATTTAATGTATATTATATACAATTGATCAGAACAGAGATTTATTAACCATGAGAAGAAACTACTTTTGTGCTGCAAGCTCAGTAAAGAAAGCCTATCAAAAACTTCAGCACATCACCATTAATCTCATTCTCGAAACTGAAACAGAAGAAAGGAGACCAGGATTGGCATTACCAATGCAACATCCTGAAGCATTTGGCTAACTTGGGAAGTATTAGAGAATGGTCCAAATGGATGGCAACCAGTTGCCCATAGCCAATTCACAAGCGGTCTTTCATGTATATGAGAAGCCTTTTCATATGGTGCACTTAATCCACCGACAACAGAAGCCAGGCCAGCCAATATATGCCGCTGCACCTGTGATGGGATAGCATGCCTTCTCTCTGTTTCTGAGACATAACTGTCCAAGAAAAACATAGGAGTATGATACTTAAAGAAGGATCACATAATTCTACTATAAATATGGAAAAATCTAACATGAAGCCTGTCATTTCTACATAAATTGAACAGATCCTTGCCTAATCAATTTGAACCACTATCAAAGGCCACAAACAGACTGCAAGGTCATATGAATTTCAGTTGGGTTCTTTTAAGAAAGATACATATATTCCTGAACTTATGTGATGGTCCATCATACTGCATGAATCACAATAATTTAGTGTTTACCAATAATAGATGCAAGTGATACTGAAGACAGATGGTAAAAGGGATATCGAAGACAAATCATTCTATTATGCTGTCATGTAGAACTAAAGCGTGCGCACTTGTTGGTTCGCACAACGTATAAATGAGTAGAACTAACAGTAGAAATAAGGATTGTTGTGAGAAGTTTTTAGTCGGCATGCTGTACAAGCTTAAAATGTCAGGCACCAAGTAGCCAAGTATACTCAATGAACATGACTAAGGTTGTCGAGAGGGATTAGTGATGAATCAATAAGGGAGCGCATCAAATAAATGCACTTAAGAGAAAACATCAGCAGTTCAGCACTACTAAGAAAAAGGCGAGAGCCATTGAAATGATTATCTTTTCTGAACACATAATGGCAAGATGGAGCAATATTATTTAAGCTGGTGATGTTGCTGCACATATGAGACACACCCCAGGAGCCACACAAACATGCCCCAAGTCACAGTTATGCATGTGAAATAACCAAATCTGCATCTCAAGCATACTCAAACAACCTAAATGATCATACAGTCATATCAGAGTATTATTAGGTTTTAGATCCATAGGAAATTTAATCAATGTCTAAGTGAGTGTCGAGCAGCATTTGGCTAGCCCTAACTGTGCTTATTGTGATCAGTAGGAAGGCCTAATGAAGAGGGCTGTGTATATACTTCACCACTCTTATAAGGACTTTATAAGGCCTTAAGAGAGTGAATCTGCAGTTTTCCAGCAGAAAATGCAAAAAAAAAATAAAGCACTTCCAAAGCCATGATTGACTAAGAGCAAATAGGCATTTCACCTAACTAAATATTACTACAAAATATATATTTTATTTTACCTGTCAATTGTTTCATGTTTCTACTCCAACCATTCTCTTTATTTTAGCTATTCATTCAAATACTATTAACTTTAAAGAATGCCATGTCAACAACAAAGATGGAGGAAAATAATCCTAACAATTAAATACATTTTGCCTAGTCTTGAAGGCTAGCTACATGTAGCTAGTGAATGTGAGTTGAGCTAAAATGCCTAATCATATGCCTAGTGCATTGGAGTTGAAAAAAATGAGCTACATTAGGCATTTTGACTAATAAGCATTATATGCCTAGTGGGTTGGAGATGCTCTAGATATAATAGTTGCACCTTGAGGCATGGTGCCACTAGGGTCTTCGAGCAATGCAATTGAAGATAGACTGAAAGCAACATGATCTGGTCTAACACCACATGTTAGGGATAAGGTCTCTTATAATTAAGTTTGATATTATATTTATTTTTTTCTTTTTACACCACTCACATTCTATGTCTGTGACCTATTTTACAGACCAAAATAAATAAATCCAGTCCACTCACCTTAGGGGTATCTTTTAATTTTGATGCTCAAGTACAATGACAACATCGTTACTTGTCCACACGAGACTATCATCTTCCATCATCAGTCGTGGATCCACATCAGCCAGTGAGAGAACAAAGCTGCATGAAGAAGTTGGCTGCATTTCAATAGTTATCTCATCAAAAGCATGCTTACACAATTTACAGCAATGTCACGTGTTAATATTAAGCATGCATTCTTAAGCACTGACGGAGCAGTTCAAAGCACCAGAAATATCATTCCACTATGTAATACTAAATAGTCAATATTTTGAGTCAAAACCGTAGAAACCAAATTTCAGAAGGGGATTTATTTTAGTAGTCTTGAATATGGTAGAAAAAAATACATTGGTTGGACTTGGAACCCACAAACTTCAATGCTCTCAATTATGCTATCTTTCTTGAAGAGTCTTTACAAAATAACTCAACCAGACTAAAGCATGCAACATTCATATAATTATGCAATAAATTATAGACATATAGAAGTGAAAGCAAGGATGAAAATGATTAATATTCCAACACTGAGAGCGAAGACGAAAATGCTTTCTTGATGCTTCAAAGTTATGAAGTGGGGTCTAAGTACAGGAATTCTCTCTCTTCCCTCTATTTTCTTTCGTATCTTTTGGCAAGTAGTTTTGAAATTGAGCATTATAAAGTTCTTTCCCCCCCCCCCCCCCCCCCTCTTTTCACTTGCAATCAGAAAGCAAATAGTTTTGGCATGGTGAACACAATTATGCTTTAACTGTTTAAGTAATCCTTTCTCCATTTCTTTCTTTCTTTTCCTTTTTTGGGTGTGTGGAATTCATTAAAGGTATGAAATGGGCTTCGTTATGTATACTTACAAGGTGATATATAACAAATGCATGCACAGATATTAAATACTCCTTAATTATTCCTTTTATAAATATCATTCTGTGCAGTACAGGGGTACGTTTTCAGCAAGTTCAACAGGTAATAGGGGCCTACAGAATTGTACTCCTACCGAAGAATTCACAATACCAAATGGCTTGACTTGTAGAAAAAAATAGCAAGCTAGGGGGATGTCCTCACACAGGGATGATTCTTGTCCCATATGTCTGGTATAAACCTTTTTGTTTCTTTTCTTCCGCTCTCTTTTTCTTGTCCTTGCCACGTTTGGAGCTATAAGTGGCCCAAAGAGGTTTATGCTTTATAACTGAATCACTTGAACCATCAGACTCATCCATCCAGTGCTGGAACACAAACTAAGATTAGGCATTGTGTAAAAATGAAAAGCAACAGACAAATTCACAAACAGTACTGCAAAAACTTCTAAATATATTTTGGAAACAAATCCAAATTTCTTAAACAAGACAAAGGACCAGCTAAGCATCCTCCATTACCATTATTTGTTTCTGGTCAATATGTTTTTAGTTTTATTCTTGAACATTTACATCTGCACGCGGTTGGAACACAAATATATGCTATTGCATCTGCACGTATTGCTCAGAAGTAATTTCAAAATGGTAAATTAATCGAAGCTTTGAGCTATAAGTCTGTGCATCTTAAGGTCTTAAATCTATTTGTGTTTTTTCTTAGTTATTATTTATTTTTTCCTATTTGGTGTACATGGGAAACTTATTGATTTGACTGATTGCAGAAAGTTATTTGCTGGCCTTGTGTGAAAGTGACCGGAAGAAGGAGCTTTTGCTACTACTACATATCATTGACATAAAGATTATTTCTCTAGGTCATCTACCAAATAGTTTCAGATCCTTGGGGAGGCTTTCATTGGAGTCTTTCGTGAAGAAATTTATTTTGGAATTAAAAAGCTGTGGTATGTCTATGATTCTTTCATTTTTATGATTTATAAATATAGCAAAGATCAAGTGCTCATTTTTTCTTGAGCTTCATATTTTATGCTTACTGTAATTTGGTTATCTTGTCAGGTGCAGATATTGGGGCAGAAAATACCTCAAACTTCATCTATAATTATGCAATTAGCATGCCAAATTTAGCAGTGAGGAACCTCTCGTGAATGCTGCTGGTAATGTTCTTGAGGCCTCAATTTTATGAGGCACTTCTGCTCTAGAAGCAGCTTGCTCCTTCCATTTTTAAGAATACAAGTCACCTGTATTTCCTCTAGTGTAAGGAAAAAAAAAATCTAGACAACTTTCTCAACCAAAGAGTTAAAATTGGGTTGCTCTGAACATATTTAAGAGTAGGACAGGACTTGGCGCAGCGGTATGGTTGCACTATTGTGACTTGGGCATTATGGGTTATTCTTTGATGTGGTTTGATGTCACTTGTGGAAGATTGTGAGATTTGATTGGAGAATGGTTGGTTCCTTCATGATGACAGAGTAACTATTTTGCCGATTGCTCTGTTAGTTTTCATGATATGATAATTAGAGTTTGCTATTATATTCTTAGCCTAATTACCATTAAACTTAATGTTGTATTTTCTTTTAGAATATAGTATATTGTAATATGCATCAGATTGTCATATTCTATATTTTTTCTCAACTAGACAATGCTCCAAATATTTAGTTGTCGCCCCCTACTAAACAATGTTCCCATCCATTTTTGTTCATTATCCTTTGCTATTCTATATTTTTTTCACTGTTATTGATTGTGTGCCTTTCTTCTCCACCCTCACCCTCACCCTCACCCTCACCCTCACCCTCGGATGAGATTATTGAATTTGCATAAAAAAAAATGGCTGAGATGACATTATGATGACATCATAAATTTGCCTATAAAAAAATAGCTGACATATGATGAGATCATAACTTTTGTGGCCTTGGTAGGGAGTGCTGACAGCATTATTTGTGCAATTTCAGGAGCTGTCAGCAGTTTTTTTTATGTGGTGTTTGGATTACCTGGACTGAAAAGAAGGTTTTTGTGTTTGACCATGTGAAATATAGTTTTTTTTAATATTATATATTTTATAAAATTTAAAAGCATACTCAGCCAAAGGGATTTGTTTGGGCACAAATGAAACTGCTGCCTATAGCTAAATGTTACAGTTACTGTTCTCTGTAGACTAGGTAAAATTGAAGAGAGCCTATTGAAGAAAGTTTAAAAGAGAAACACAAACTAGGTTCCATATTTCTTTAATTGGCCAGGTGAGCCGCCTTCTGTTACTTCTTCTCAGTTTTACCAAATCAAACCAATTGCTTCTTTCTGTGTGTATGTTTGGAAAGCATTGTGCTAATGTCTGACAGTTCAAAAACACCCCCATACTAAAACCAAAATTATGGTTAAATGCATTGTTCATCACCAAAATATACAATTGGTTTTTATTTGGGTTTATGATATGTCAATTTGGGTTCATAACCAAAATATACAATTGGTTTTTATTTGGGTTTATGATATGTCAATTTGGACTAAAAACCTTATCCAATTTGTGTTTGAATGATTATACCACCGATTTCATCTATGGCAAGTTCACCCACTCTAACCATTCCTTTTTTTGCTCAATAGAGACAAATATCATAATCAGTGAGTTTTTACTTTTGATTGATTAATAAACTGCCTGAATTGTTTACCAAATACGGCTATTTCTTTGTAATTTGGAAGGCTTACGAAGCCTTTGGCATGGTGGGAAGTGGAAGGCGGTGGTTGTGAGATGCTGGGTGGAAGAGATGGGCTTGCCGGAGGGACATGGTTGACTTCCACCACAGACAGAAGGATTGCTTTCCTTACTAATGTTCAGGAAGTCCAGTCAATCCTTCAAGCAAAGAGCAGAGGTCACCTACCCGTTCGCTTCTTGGAGGTTACCTTTTGACATTCACATACAATGTTTTTGTTCTATTGTTCCAATGGATCATTTCACCATAAAAATTAGATTGTATTGTAGCCATTTTTCTTATAGTTCTGTATGATCACACAAACTCAAATGTTAACCACAAATGTCTTTTGTTTGCACAACTAGTGGAAATTTGTCATGGGGGATTTGCTACTCTTCTTAAAAATTGAGAGAGAGTGGAAAGAACAACGGGAGAGGGGTTCAGAGTCGGTTGCCATTGTTTTTTTTTTTTTTTTTTTTTTTTTTGCATTAAAAAAATGGAAGGGTCAATATTAAGCTTTTGTAATCTAATGGAGTACATATAATATACACCTTAAAAGAGAATGTGTAGTTGAAAGGTTCTTCAAAGATAAACATGCTACATGTCTAATATTGAGAATAACTGACCTTCTGTCATCATTTTTTAAAAAAAAAGAAGAAGAAGAAGAAAGAAGGTGAATTCCAACAAGGTTATCAACATTTTGATTTATACATGCGCACATATATATATATATATATATATATTTTTTTTCTTCTCAAAAGTTTACTAAATAAGGGGTCAACGTAGAGGATTAGAATGAGTTAATAAAGGATGTTTGATATCTAATTTAATATTTAAAATTAAAATGAAATGTATTAAGTGAAATTAATCCAGTTGGTTTGATAACCATAATTTATATATGAAATAAAAAAATTTAAGTGACTTTTATAGTGTAAACAAAAAATTTTAAAAATTGAAGTAATATTAATATTTATTTAATGCCAATTGAATTTACTACCACCACCACCACCATCCCACCATCACCACAACACTATCCCTCCACCTCCACCATTATCGTCATAGTCACTACCATTGCCACCACAATACAAAATTGGAAAATAAAATTTAAACATAATATTTTTTTCATATTCAACAAGCTATTTGAATTTATCAATTAAATTTTTATCAAACAATTGCTCAACTTAAAAAATTTAACTTCCAATTTTATCAAACCCCAGCTAATTAGAAAGTTTTATGAAAAAAGGCTCATCTCAATTAGGTTGTTACACAACCTAAACCAACTGTGAGCAAACACCTTAACCACAAACAGAGAAAAAAGAAAATGAACATATTTGGAAAGAAGAGACAAACAAAGCATACGCACCTGCATTAAAATAAATTACATAGCACTCCCTTAAACTAAACTAATCAGCAACAAAGTCTACTATCAAGAGACTAAGCAATAAAATCCAACCAGAATAAGAGCAAAACCAAGATGAATAGTGAGTCATTAGCAAACTGTCTTCTCCAATGAATGAATTGACTCCCTAGAGAGCACATCCATGTCCGAACCAATTAAAGCAGAATACCTCCTCTGCCATGCTTCAAAAACCTTAGCATCCTCAAGAATCTCCAACACATAACAAATTAACGTCACACAACATAACATAATTATAAAGAGAAAGAGCAAGAATTATTGCCAACTGAATCTCTCACTAGTCCCAAAGAAACCAATTGCCGAGGTAGTGCACAAAGATTGAGGTTATAGATTATTACAAATTGAACAATACTGATTATCCCTGCCAAGTTGGTAGACCTTTTTGGTCGCTGGATGCACTGCAGATGCATTTCCAGGAACGACATTTCCATAGAGAGAGAATTGTAATTGGGATGCCTCTTCACTAGTTGATTGGCTACTCTTCTGTTCTTGCTCCTTGTACACAAGATAGACTCCGACCTCCTTCACTTGAAAAGATTTATCTCCAACCACTGAAATTTTCAGTTCATCCCCACCTCCCAACTGATTTTCAAACTTCCAATAACTTAACCACATCATATCCTCATCAGCATCTGGAATGCCAAAGACTTGCGGGGAATGACTCCAAATCAAACTCTTGGTCGTGTTACTGATAATAGTATGTGCCCAAAAATTAAATCTACGATGCCCTGGATTATTGCTAAGAAGTGCATACATAGAACACACACTCAAGGCTTGAATTCTGAAATTCAATGGCACAGTAAAAGACAATGAAGATCCTATATTTTTCAGACTAAACCAAGCTGGAATCTTACTTCCCGGAAGATAAGTGTAAAATATATGTTGTTCATGACATCCCTGTACCAAAGAAACCATAATTTAGCCATTACAATTTTTTATTATTTTTATTTTTATTTATTGAGAGAGAGAGAGAGAGAGAGAGAGAGAGAGAGACCTGTAAAGGAAGCTTCCTTCCAGTTGAGAACGAGCTTGAAAGCGTAACAGTTCGGCTTTCGTTGGATCCAAAGCTAGAGAAGCCCAAATTATTTAGTATCTTCATATCAATATTCCCTATGGGTTCTAACTTCAATTCGCCCGTAAACTCAACCAAATTGTTACAATTACCACCTAGTAGAGCTGGTCTCCAACTCTTGTTCACAACGAAGTGATTCTCCCTAATGTAATTATGTTTCAGGCTATATGGATTTGAACCCAGTGAACATTTTGAGATGTACAATTCTCCCAATTTATGCCACATTATACATTCATCATGAACGTTATTTAATTCTATGGTTGATGGAACTGATTGAAATATTACTTTCTCCAACAATGTACAGCCAGAGAACAACAATACTTTCACATTTTGCTCCACTATAAGAGATTGAAGCCTTTTACACTTATCTAATTCAAGGATTTGAAGTCCAGTAAGACCTCTGATGCAATTCGGGAGGCTACGAATTGGATTCTTGCTCAGATTTAATATCTGCAATGAGGATAGGTTGCTAAGATCCTTTGGAAAAGCATCCTCTGATAAATTGCAATCCACAAGACTTAAGTGTACCAAAAATCGTGGTAAAAGAGCACAAGAAATTTCTACACTTTTTCTTGGTTTCGATAGAGAAGGCCAAATGAATGAATACCATGGTTTGACCTCCTTAGTGGCAGAGAGTAATTGAATTATGGCAATTCCATCTGCATTGAACTTTGTCAAAGAATTCATACTCCCAATCTCTGTTGGCAATTCTTTAATATTTGAGCAACCTGAGATGTCAAGTGTTTCCAAAATTTTTAGCATAACAATGCTTCTTGGAAGCTTCCTTAGATTTTTGCAATCTTTTAAATTTAATAAAACAAGTCTCTGAAGGTGTCCAACAGATTCATGAATATCTACCAGTCGTGAACAATTTTCAAGTATTAGTCGCTCAAGATTGGGTGCTTCCAAGAAATCAGGAGTTTCGGAAAGGCAATGGGAATGACTAAGATCGAGGATTTTTAATGACTCGAGAAACTGTAATAGAAAAAAAAAAAAAAATGTTGGTTATTATTGCTTCTTTTAATTCTTGAACAAAATTGAAATGAAAACAAACAAATGATTAACATACCTTGGTTCCGTCCCAAACTTTTTGCAAGTTGCTATACTGCATGTCAAGAACAACCAGGTTATCCAAAGGAAAATCATCAGATATAGAGTTGAAAGAGCATCCATGCCAACACAACCATCTTAATCCTTTAGGAAAATTTTCCAAGCTTCCATTGACTTGTAAATAGTTGAGCTGCAAAAGTTTTAGTTTGTGCATCCTTGCAAATGCATCAACTTCCAAAGCTATCTTATCTGAATTTCGTAGAGCAATGCCTACTGTTTGCCGGGAGAAGATGCTAAAACAATGTCTTTTAAATGAATTTCCTACATTTGACACCGATGTGCTGAGGAATTCTTCAAAATTACGTTTTCTATTGACACCAAAGACTGTCCTGCCATGTTTATCCTCCAAAATATTCATATCAACTATGAGACCTTCAATTTTTCCTGTCCCCTGACAAAGAATGAGAGGGAGATGACATTGATCTAGAAGAGCAATGCTATACAAACATTTTATTTTTTTTTTGGGGGTACAAAATTGTCATACAAAATGATGTAACTTTCATTTCTAATAAAAACACCATCAATGTAATTTATGAATGATTTTTTTATTTTCTTGTATGAAGTTTCTAAGTTCGGATAATTTTTTTATAGTAAATAACTATACAAATACATACAAATATAAATTAGAAGTAGGATTAATTCTTACAGTATTTTCTCTCAAGACATTGAAGGAGTCCTTATGATTCCAGAGTCTACTACGTTCTCCTGGCTCCTTGGGTGATTCTCGGCGAACAATTTCTTTTCCCATTTCTTGAACCAATTGATGCATCACCAACTTTTTGCTTTCATCAATCGTTAACAAACATCTATCAATGAGATTTTGAATCCCAACTGTTGTGAAAAAATCACATCCATCTAGAATGGTAACTACCCAATCTTTATCCATCCCAACAAAAAAACAAGCAACATGGAGGAATAAATTTTTGTCGTGGTCATCTTGTAAAGAGTCATAGCTTATTTTGAGCTTTTCGATAACTTCATAATAGGGGATTGCTTTCAATTTTTCTAGTTGACTTTTCCAGACATTTAAGCTTTTCCCAAATAGAGAAGAACCCAAAATTTTAATAGCTAGTGGAAGCCCTCCACAATATTGTACCACCCTTTTCGAGTCCTCCATGAAACCATCAATGGGACAGTTTTTCCCAAAGGCATGCCAACTAAAGAGCTCCAAGGATTCATTGTAATTCAAATTTTCAACCTTGTGAACCTGGTAAACTTCATGAGCCCTTAGCAACCACTCACGTCTAGTGGTTATGATGATTTTACTACCTTGAAAAAACCAATCTCGCATTCCCAGTATTGCATCTAATTGGTCCATTGTATCCACATCATCAAGAATTACAAGAACTCTTTTGCAACATAATGCATCTTTAATTTTAACAATTCCTTCATCAACACTGTACAAATTTTCCTTTTTTCCCTTTAAAATGTCTGAAAGAAGTTGTGTTTGTAATTGAAGTAAACCATTTGGTTGTTTTAGAGTTTCTCTTACATTTGCAAGAAAACTACTACCTTGGAATCTTAAGAAGTTCGAATTATATAGAAATTTGGCAATGGTTGTCTTCCCGATTCCACCTATCCCACAAATTGCAACTATACCAACATCACTACACTCATCTTGTAACCAAAGCCCAATATTTTTGGCTCGATAATGCATTCCAATCAAGTAGGGGAAATTGCCCAAGATTGTGCATCTTAGTTTGTCTGCAACCACTTCTACAATTTTGTGGATAAATTTTGACTCGAACCTAAAGATAAGATCAAGATTAAAAATAAAGCACAATAAGAATGCCATGACTAGAACTTAATTATAAATTCTCATGCAATAATGAACAAATGACTATGTTATTCTCTTTGGTGAAACAATTGGACGAGTCCTAGATGAAAAGAAAAGGGTTTTCACAACCATGGTTCTGCATCAATATTCTTTTTCTAATATGAATTGTTTTCTGCGTTTTGCAATTTTTTTTATTTGTTATTTATATAGTAAGCTAAGCTATTAAATTTTTTGAAGAATAGTCTAATTTTTTTTCAATAAAATTTTTACGGTTAATTATACCAAAACCCCTCAACTATTAGTAAATATCATTTCGCTCCACAACTATGAATCCATACTTTTTTTTGGCCCTTTCAACTATAAAGGTGTATCATTTTCACCCCTCTAGACCACCTCTAGAATTAGTAAATTTGTATGATTTTTATACTTAAAGCGGGTCAATAGGTACAGATTCATAGATGAGGTAAAGTGATATACACTACTAGTTGAGGGGGTTTGTCTTGGTGTAATTGACCCAAATTTTTATGGTTGCAAATGAATAACTTCATATCATTTTTCAAATAGATTAAAAGGGAGAAGCATACTAAAAAAATCATAGTTAATAAATTCAAGTTTTTTTAGAGTATTATGAAGAACGTCCATACCGATTTGAAAAGAAATCAACTTGTAGTATGTTGGGATATTCCCTCGAGGACAATTGAACTCCTGTATTTAAAGGTTAACTTCTAAAAATTAAAAGATGTCAAACTCTTGTATTTGAGAAAAAAAAATTCATCCCAAATTTCGATTAAATAATTCTAAATCTAAAGACCCTCGTATGAAAAACTTCTAATTATGAAATCCCAAAAAGGGTGGTGCAAATAATGCTTAGCTAAAAAAGGACATGGAAGGAAATTACCCATCAACTTGATTTTGTAAATTCATCCCTGCTAAATCTGTAGCTTCTTTGAGTGCTGCTCTCCATTCTTGTATCTTGCCCTTCCATTCATCTTTTTTTTCAGCCCCTTCTGTACGGAATCTCTCTTCATGCCTCGTGAATGCTTCTTCAAAACTTTCCATTTGGTTCCTCACATGGGATGGATCCACGTGATAGAAGATAGGTAGCACTACATGCCCAGTAGTCCTTCTACGTTTGAGGATCATTACAAGTTCATCAAGACACCAGCTCGAAGAAGCATAGTTTTTTGAGAAGACAACTATTGAAATCCTCGACTCTTGAATTGCTTTCTGCAATTCAAACTTAATATTTTCTCCTCTTTCAATCTCATCATCATCTCTAAAGGTGCAAAATCCTCTATGCTTTAAAGCTGTGTAGAGGTGGTCAGTGAACGTCATGCGAGTGTCTTCACCTCTGAAACTCAAGAACACATGATACCTACATGGAGAATCTGAAGAGGAGGCATCTTGGGCTCTAACAATCTCCATTGGATTAAAGCTTCACGAAGAATAAAGGAGAGAAAAGCTATGGGATGGAGTGAAGGTTATCTGTCAAGGCATCATATATATTTTATGGGACATGTGACTATATGTAACCATATATCCAAGAGGAAGGACTGCGTAAAAAATAAAATAAAACAAGGTGTGGAAATGCTACCATAATTTGCCTGTTGATTTATGATTTATCATGGAAGCTTCAAAGCTAGTGAAAGGACATTTTAAGGTATAAATATCAGAATTGTAACTAAAATTTATTTATGATATCATTAAAACTTATTAATTGATTTAATCATTTATTAATAAAATTAGACATTTGTTATGTTATTAGAAATTTGAAGAGATGCAATGTAATATTTAAAATTACAGGAGATAATATATATTTTAAATAAATTACATAATGCGAATTTGTAATTAACCCTAAATATAAAATAAGGAAAAGGCTAGAGTCCCAAATGTATCCACCCAAAATTGTTTGAGTGGGTAGTTGTCTGGTGGAGATTAAATTTGTATAGTATGGGGTCTATGTATAAAATAAATCTGAATCAGAAGATGCTAAGGAGTAAATTACACTTTGCACCCTTGCACTTTGCACCAAATCCCAGTTTTACCCTTACCATGAAATCATGACAGTCAATTCCTTGCACTTTTGGTCAAATCTCACTTTGGTCCTACACATGAAATTGTGACAGTCAATCCCCTGTACTTTTAGTCAAGTCTCACTTTGGTCCCTATACAATTGTTAATGTACCCCTTCTGTTACTGCATTATTTAAATCTTTAATAGAATGTAGTTATACGACAAAAATATGACTACGAAAAGACAATAAAAGAGAAAAATCATCCTAATTTTTCACTAGTATGCACTTTATCTCAAAATTTATACCAAATTATGATTGTATTAGGATAAAATAAAACACATATTGTAAATAATTAAGAAGATGAATCAGGATTTTGTATCAATTGAAATCACATAATTTTGTTTTCCAAAGTAGTACACTTTTAATTGAAAATGGTGTAGCCAGTAAATTCAAAACAAAATTGGTCCCAGTGGGGTAGTTGATCTTCACCCTCAAACTCTACTAGGATTGGAACAAAGCAGATTATACCTCCCCTAGAAGAAAATATACTCAATGAAATAAAATAATAAAAGAGGGCAAGAAGTGACATGTTTGTTTTTTTTCCTTCTTGTTATTTGAACCATTAGGTTACAATCTTATCATGTTTTAGCCAATGATCTGTTTGAACTATTAGGTTACAATCTTATCATGTTTTAGCCAATGATCTGTTTTGAGGATTTCAAAAGTTAAGTTTCAATTTTTGGATGTTTTTACAATCTTCCTTAGTTCTTTTTTGGAAAATGACCCAACAACATGATTTGAAACAATTTTCATTAGCAAATTAGAGGCCTATCTACAACATCAGAATTGAAGATTTTGGGCATAAGTTGAAAATTTTAATGAGATTTGTTTATGTATTTTTATATATTATGATTTTTTTCTGCAAATGTTACTTTTGTCAATATAAATAATATATGCATTCAAAAAATAATTTAATCTTTTTATATAATTCAATAGAAAATTCTATAATGCACACTCTATTTTGGGGTGTGTATCATATGTACCAATTATGATGTTTGTAGTTTTTTTTGTTATGACTTATTGTGGTGCTAATTATGATTTGGTTATGACGCGATTATAATTCATTATGATGTTAGTTATGACCAGTGGCGTAACCAGGAATTTGATGGAGAGGAGGCACAAATTAATGATAACATCAGTGTGTTTGGTTTGAGTTTTTTGAATTAAGTTTTTTAAAAATTGAGTTTTTTGGTTTTCGTGTTTTTTTTTTTTAGTGAATATTTTTAAAATTTTTAAAATATTTTTTTTACTTTTTTAGATGAATTTTACTTAGATGTATTTAAAAAATTTATGAAAAAATATTTTAAAAAATTAATAAATACATAAAAATACAAATAATGTACAGAATTTTCATATATTTTTTTTTGTATTTTTGGTATTTAGTGAATTTTTAAAAGGTTTTTTTCACAAATTTTTTACTTTTTAAGTATATTTATGTTAGATATGTCTAAAAATTAAAAAAAAAAAATCAGTAAAAATAAATAAAAAAACCCGAAAAACAAGAAAGTAGAATTTTCTGAAAAGTATTTTTGGAAAACTCTAACCGAGCAAATTTTTTATTTTTTATTTTTATAATAAACAACAATGAGATATTACTAAACTTAAATATTAAGAGTCCATTTGAATAAATGTGAATTTTAAATTATAGGATTTGAGATTAAATTTTATATAAACATTGGGGAGTAACTGTTTATAGGTAGATTGAAAAATTAAAAAAGAAGATAAGTTGAGATAGAAATAATATATTTTAGTAGAGAAATTCTATAAAACACACCATAAAAAAAAGTATCTATCATATGTCGTAATTATGATTTTCGTGGGCTTTAGTTATGACACATTATAGTGTTAGATATAATTTAGTTATAACTTCTTGTGGTTCTTATTTTGGCTATTACTATATATCAATTAATAGTTAGTTATGACTCATTTTGATATTAGTTATGACCTATTGTAATTTTTTACTTTTTTTTTTTTATAATTGAAGATGTGTTACTTGATTATAATTTATATAGTGGTCATTTTAGTTATGAATGGAAAAAAACATATGGAGGACAAATTCTACATGTCAAATGTACGTAACAATCCAATAAATTTCATATATCTTCATTGAGGTTAATTATGTTTATATGTCAATAATTATAGATATCACCATTATATTGAAATTTTTATAAATAATAATATAACTTATCACAGTCTCTTTACTTTCAATCAAAATAACCATTATTGTTCTCATAATTTTAAAAATATCATTGACATTTCACTTTAAATAATATTTTTATAAATTTTTTTATTTAAAATATTTTCTTTATGTTTAAAAAAAAAATTCCAAAATCCCAGGGGGGCACGTGACCCCCCTAGGCCTTGAGTGCCTCCGCCCCTGGTTATGACTCATTGAGATGTTGGTTATGACCTATATCGTTTGTTATACTTCATGCATTGTTTAGTTATGATTGAAAATAATTTAAGGGTTAATTACTTAAAGTCTTACTGGGAAGGTTGGTGTTCCATTAAGTCATTCTTCTTGTTTTCTAACCCATGAAGTCCTATTTTCAAAATATTTATGTATATATAACCGCTTTACCCTTATTAAAAGCGGAAGGAATTAAGAAGTGCTAATAAAAAATTATTAGGCATTGCAAGTGCACCATATCACAATTGGGGTGCAACTCGGATGAGTTCAATCGGACTGGAAGGTTGTTCAAGCCTAGTTCAAGTTGTGATGAGACCTGCCCAAGCCCGAATTGTAACCCGAAGTTGTTTGCCCAAACCCAACCCGAGTTAAATTTGAATTGTCCGAGTTGCCAAGATTGCCCAAAAATATTAGTAATTTTTTTTTAGCTAAATTATTAATTTATTAAAATTAGACTCTATTTACATTTTTTTAAAGAAAATCATTAATAACATCAAAACAAATAATTTATATAATGTAAGAGAGATGTCACTATGGTAGTCTTTACAATTTATGAGTGAGAATTACTTATGTACATAATATATTCAATATGATTTAATGATTTAAATTACTTTAATATCAATGTATCATGTAATGACTAATAATTTTTATGTATATTTAATATTTTTATATATCTACATATACAATTTAGATTTCGGGTTGTTTGATATCTTTGCCGAAACCCATCCAAATTTTATTCAAGCCTCTGAAATTTTGCCCAAGCCTGTACCGAATTCAATAATAGATTGCTCAAGCCCTTAAAAATTTTGGACTGGGCTCGGGTGAGCCCACCCAAGTTGCACCATACATGACAATATTATCCATCAATCACCAAGAATTATGCTTCATGTTCCAATACAAAATTGTGGGCCCAAACCTCTCTACCAATCACAAATCTTTTGGTAATCATCTAACAATGACTCAAAAACACTAGATATTTTCTCTTATTGAATTGGTATTGTTGATGTAGCATTTTACTTTTCTTTTGTTATTGCAAAACTTAAAAATTTCATAAATTTTACTATACAAATTTATTTTTAATAAAATTTATATTTTTGGAGTCTACACAATGAGATCTACCAAACAAGACCAATATTAAATTTAAAATTATACAAACTAACAATTTCTCAATTTGCGAAACCATCCAGTAAACTTGAGAAATTTCTCAATTTTTTCCAATATTAATTGAGAATATTATTAGTTTTTAAGAAATTTCTCAATTTTTTTTCAATTTTAAAATAATTATAAATGATGAACAACAATTGTTTGAAGGATAATTTCGTATATTAAAAATTAATGAGACTTGAAGGAGTAAATAGTCTTATCTAAAAGTTAGTTTAGTATAAATTCACAAAATGGGAGTTGTGTGTGAATGTCTCCCAATTTAATTATGGCATTTATACTAATCAATATTATAAATGTCATAACTTACATACACAATTCAATATATTAATTGAAATTTTTAACATTAAAATTACACCCGTTAAACCAACTATCAATACTTGATACACACAAAAATGCCAAGCACTTACAAATATTTGAAGACCTTATTAGCACTTAGCATCATGCCGCTAAAGACTTAAGATGACATCGGATCGGACGACTTATAGACTAGACTGGATCAATGCTGGTGGGCTTCCTCTCTGTAAGATTTAAAAACGAAGTGTAAGTTATGCAAATGGGCATTCTAATTTATATGATATGTCAATTTAGTTCCTATTATTTTAAGTTGTTCGATTTTACTCTTTAATTTAACAGATTGTGTCATATTGGTCCAACAAATAACAGCCGTGAGATTTGTTGGATGGAAAGTTGTCATGTGCTCAAACGATATGTCAATTTGGTCCTTATAGTTTACACAATGTGTCAATTTGGTACTTATTATTTTAATTTGCTCGATTTTGACATTGGTCAAATTGATACATCATGTGAACTAAAGATACCAAATTGACAAATTATTTAAGTTTACGTCCACCAAACTAACGACCGTTATTTATTTGACCAATATGACACAATCTTTTAAATTAAGAAATAAAATTGAATAAATTAAAATAATATTAACCAAATTAACATATCATATAAATTACAGAGACTATTTACATAATTTATTCAAAAAATAAATCCTTGAAAAATTTTCGGTAGGATCCTTTTTAAAGGCCCTCTGATAGTCAAGTTAAAGATGATTGGAAAAGAAGATAATAGTGAGCATGAGAGTGTAAAAGATAGCAAACTTCTCACACCAAAAAAAAAAAAAAAAAAGGAAAAACTTTTCTATGAATTAGTATGGGTATATGTATGGGACTCACTTTTCACTGTCAACATTCACACGAGGGAATAATTTTGTTAGCCTCTCAGCCAGACCAAGTCCGTATTGATAGAAAATAGAAATGATTTTCTTCTTATCCTCCCTTCATATATACATACTTGTCGCATGAGTAATTCTATTAAAAATTTAAAGAATAGAATAACAGAAGGTGGATATTGACAATTAACTAAAAATGTAAAGATTGATTTTCACGATTTTATATGTAAAGACTAAAGTATGATTTGATACTAAATAAAAGGGTGTAAAATATAATTTACTCTAAACTAATTATTGTCAAATCACTTATATCATTTAATTGTTCTAAATGCCAAGGATTGAGTTACGGTGAGAGAAATGTCACCTTCATCGACCTGTTAGATTTATGATAGCAGTAATATCACAACTTAACTAATTAATTATGTTTACATGTGTCTTGACAAGAAAATTTTAAGGCTATATTTGAATTATGCCTTTACGTAGATATTTAAAATAAAAATAAAAAAAATAAAATAAAATATATATTAAACGAATGTGAATGAGACTGCATGATAAAAGAGACTTTCGATGGTGCATGAAGGAAGCTGCCACGGAGATGGGGTTGATGGGTGAAGGATCAGATTATTAAGAAAATGAATGAAATTATTTTAAATAAAGTTTTCCGTGATTAAGGCCTCGTTTGGGGACTGGTTATTTTAGTCAAAAAATCAAAAAGCCAACTAAAACTAGTCACATCACCTCTCTACTTTTTTGCACATCTTTTCGTAAAAATTCAAAAAGTTACTAAAATAACATGTTCCCAAACGAGGCCTAAATATGTAGTCTACTTCATTAGTCTTAATCAACTTTAAAAAAGTAATTATTTTTTGATTGGACTACTTCACATGGACAAGTGAAAGGGCTGGAATGGCAAAAGCTAAGTCTATTTAAAAGTGGGTTGACTTTTTGGTTTTTTTGATTTTTTTTGTGAAAGAAGAGTGTAATGATTATGAGTTAGATGTGATGTTTTGTTTGTTGTAACTAAAATAGTCTATTTTGTTTTTTGTGACTATTTTAACCAAAAAAACCCAAAAAATCTCTTCTCAAACAGAGGCTAATTTAATTTAAAGATATTTTAAATTGTCTCAACCGTTTCTAGAAAATAAGGAGTGATTGAGTCCCACATCACACAAAAACTAGTTATATCATTATCACAGTTAGCCTCTGTTTGGTAAGTTGATTTTCAGGTTTTTTGGGCTATTTTAGCCACAAAAAACAAAATAGGCTATTTTAGCCATAACAAACAAAACATCACATCCAACCCATAATCATTACATTCTTCTCTTACAAAAAAAGTCAACAAAGTCAAAAAACCAAAAAGCCCTTCCTAAAACAAACTTTTTAGCCCAGGTTAAAATAGCCAAAAAAGTCAAAAAGCTAACCTACTTCCCAAACCAAGCCTTATTTGCCAAGTCAAAATACATGTGAAAAAAATAAAAGGAAAAATCACACGAGTCCTATTTGAAAGTTTTGTACTCTATTTACCCATTATTTGGGAAGTGAGTTTGGGGCTAAAATAGCCACAAAAAATAAAATAGGCTTTTTAGCTCCAATAAGACAAAACATCATATCCAACTCATAATCATTACATTTTTTCTTTCACAAAAAGTCAAAAAAGCCAAAAGTCCTTCCCAAACCAGACTTTTTAGCCCCAGGCTAAAATAGCCAAAAAATCAAAAAAGTCAAAAGCCCTTCCCAAATCAAACTTTTTAGCCCCAGGCTAAAATAGCCAAAAAATCAACCCACTTCCCAAACCAAGCCTTAATCTCAAAATCTTTTATTTATATCCAAAAATCTCGTGCGCATTTTTCTTCTTCTTCTTTTTCTCTATGCCTTCAGTCTTCTTTGTTTCTCTCTCTTTCTGATTTGCGACAACTGTCGACCATGCATACCTTCTTCTTTTTCTTTTTCTCTTTCTCTTTCTGATATATAGTCACTGGAGACCAGCGACTACCATCAATTCAGGTTCACCAGCAACCACCAACTTCTTACTTCACCCTTACTGATGGCAAAGGAGATGAGTTTCCAGCGAATAAGACAAGTAGATCTACATCAGATTCGGCTAGATCTAAACCAAAAATAGTTATCGGAGTACAATCCTCTCTATATCTATCTCTCTCTTTCGATCTCTCAATTTTTCTATATTTTCTCTGTTACACACTTCTTTTTGAGTTTTTTTTAAAAATATTCTAAAAAAAATAAAATAATTTAGAGAATTGACCCACTTTTCAAACTATTTAGAAATTAACCTGTTTTTTAAAATCACATTTTTGAAAAAGCGATTTTGAAATTAAAATTGCATTTTCAACATGCAATTTCACCTTGAAATCGTATGTTGAAAATGCAATTTCAAAAAGTGAAGTCTATGTCATCATAAATTGCATTTTCAACATGCGATTTTAAAAAGTAAGTTAGTTTCTCAAATAGTTTAAAAAGTGAGTCAATTCTCTAAATTATTATTTTTTTAGAATATTTATAATAAAAAAAAACTCCTCTTTTCTTGTCTTAATGGAGAACATTTTCAAATTTTGAAAAAGTTGTTTACGAGTTTAGAACATGTTGTTTTCGGGTTTTAGTTACAAGTAGTGAAGACAGTAAAATTTACAGTTTCAATTTTTTTGGTGCTGAAATGAATCATGTTTCAAAATTACAAAATTTTACAGTTTCATAACTTGCTTTACAACTATAAAATTTTGTAGTCTTTCATAACATGTTTTTCAATTTGATTAATAACGCCAAATGTTTAATAGAATCATACTTTAAAACTAAAACAATTTTACAGTTTCAAAACTTGCTTTTCAATCTGATCAATATTAGAGATTATTTACTTAAATCCTACAAAAATTGAAAAATAACATATAATTTTCTTCCATTATTGTTGTTTGTTATTGTTATGTTCTTTTTTTTCTTTCAGTTTATTAATATTTACCATATTTTTCTATACTTTTTCATTTATTCTTTTTCTTTGGGCAATATTTTGTACATTCTAGTGAGTCTCTGATGATATTCTTGACATCCAGCGAACACTCTGGCTATTCCGGCGACTTCCAGTAACGTTTAGAACACTCCGGCGAACTTATGTCAATACTCTGGTGACTTTCTGATGATATTGAACATTCCAGTGAGTCTCCGATGATCGTCTTAGGAAAGTTCAACGCTGATGGAATGTAGCAGCGTTAAAAAAATAAAATTGTAACAATTAAAAATATGTACAACCAATTGGTATAAGTGTTTTGTTTTGAAATTAGATAGATTTTAAATTTTCTGTATGGAACCTACCGATAAATTCCCCAAAATAAAAAGGATCGCGTGGACCACTTGACAAGCATTTGATAAGCAAATCTCCATATCTAGCCGTTAATGGGGAAGTAGTTGCAAAACTTGGATTCCAAATGAGAAATCATTGCACAAGTTCTTAAAAAAAAAAAAAAAACAAGGAATTATGGCACACTTGTTACAATCCGAAGCAGCCACATCCTGATAGTTGGCGGAGAAGTAGGAGGCAGTTTCTAGCAAGTTTTCACTACGACAGATTTCATGGCCAGCATTTGAAAGGCCAGTACAAAAACAACTAGTTAGTTCTTGCACACCCTACTTTCAATATATTTCTAGCAATTTCTAGCAAATTGTTCTAGTTTGATTATTCAATTTTAGCGATTAGCAATTTTTTTTAAGTGTTTTTTTCTTTTCTTTTTTTTTTTTTTTGGTAAATTGCACCACTAATTCCTTTAGTTTGAGTAAAATTTTATTTTGGTTCTACATGGTTTCAATTAGAATAATTTGGTTTCTACACTTTCAATTTTGTTACAAATGTAGTTTCTACATCTGTGTTGTCAAGATTTTGAATGGAAAAAAAATCACATGCAAAATTAAAGAGACCAGAGTAGAATTCAAAACAATTGGTGATCCCTATAATTTGTTTGGAATTTCACTTTGGTTCTTCTTGTTTTGCACATGGCATTTTTTCGTTCCAAATTATAACAAGTGATAGAGGGACCACATTACAACAAAATTGAAAGTTAGTGACCAAATTATTTAAATTCAGACTACAGGGACTTAAATAACACTTTCCTTAAACTATATGAACTAATGGTAGAATTTACCCATATTTTTTCATTTTGCTTCAATTGTACTTCATTCTTAGTCAATGCAAGTTCAATTTATCATTTTAGCACTCATACATTGAGTCATTGTTTTTTGGGTGAATATTTGAGTTTTGAAACACCCCAAATTTCTAGTCCAAGTGATAATGCAACAATCATGGTTCTCTTAAAGGAAAATCAAATATAACTTCCCATACTTGCATTACATAATAATAATAATTCCTCATGCAATTTTACATTGATTCAACAATAAGTAAATAGCCAAATAAGCACCCCCAAGGGGTTAACAATCTTCCAAGGCTTTTAAGCCCGGTTACACAAAATAGTTATTCAAACCCATACATACATAGCCCTTGGCTTACAAATAAGATCACAGCAAATGTGAACTTTTGTGCTCTTAACACACACATTTTCACGCCCTCAATTAGGTTGATTCACCACGTCTTTTCCTGCACAAAAATCCTGTAGGGTGAGCATAAAACCCAGTAGGAAATCCTAAACAAAGTATATACATTTTATATAAGTCTTAAGAGATGAATGCACATGCCATGCTATGTTCTTTTAAAAGTAAGACACATCTTCATCTTTTGAAAATCATCATGCTCAATAATGTCATGCAACTCCAACTGTTCAAAATTAACCAATTTAACTCAAGGGGCGGTAAATACAATTCTGGTAATCCTTTGGTCAGTGTCTGCAAGTAGACTATACGAGTACTACTAATTGTCATTTTTACCGGTATTAACCGGACGGCTCGACACCTATCTGCGCGACTTTCTGGTCTTTCACCAAGGACACTCTGGCCAACTTAATTAATTCCATCTACACCACCTATCAAGACTTATCACCGTATTTATCCCAAAACCTTTTCATGAAAACCCGTTTTCCAACATTCTTTTCTCAATGCAAGGTTTTCAAATCAACGTTCAAAGTTTAATGTAATTAAATAAATTAATATGCCAATGCAACAATAATCAACACAATGCAACAATTCTTCCATTTTCAATTCTTCCACACAATACTACAATTGTGATCAAATTCCCATTTCTCATTTCGATGCCATTTCTCAAGATGAATAGATACACATTTATTCCCATTTCATCCAAGGGATAACACATTTCCCACATTTTGAGCATTCTCTACAAAGTAGCCATTTCAAGACTAAATCAACATTTTGAATAACAATTTCCAAAATGAACAACAATTCTCATATTTCACAAACTTCATCATTTATATACATAAATAAACAATTTTCAAAACATCCATTTATTTTGACCCACAAAGCAAATATGACAACATCATCCAAGGATTTTCAACTTCTTTCAAAAAAACCCCTATTTCTAGGTTTTCTCACCAAAATCATTCATTTCCAAAATATTTAGAAAGGTCTCACCAAAATCATCTTTCTTCAATCAATATAATTCAAAACCCTCAATTTCCATTTTAAAAGGAAAAGAAAGTAAACCCACTTTCAAAATTACTCTTCTTCTTGAATCAACAATCAATTTTCAAAACTAATCAACGGATGATTTCGAAAATCATCTACATCTTGCAAAAACATATATATAACTCAAAGGAAATCCCTACCTCAAGTTTGAAGAAGAAATGAGTTGAAAATCCCAAAATCAACAACGATAAAACTCGATCTCCGCCGCACACAACGTAACTCTCGCCTAGACAACCAACTTTGATGAAGAACTTGGATCTAAATCCCAATGGATTTGAAGAAATCAAAGATCTTGTGAGGTTTTTGGTAGGAAATGTAGACAGAAGGGAGAGGAAATGTTTTTAGAGAGAGAGAGATATAAAAAAATGACATTCAATCAGTCCAAATAGAGAAGAAAAGGAAAAATTTCGAAACGACCAACTCTCCTGCAAGTGCGCAGGCCCTTCCTGCACGTGCGGCGCGTGCTCCCGCACATGCGGCCAGCACTCCCGTACGTGCGGCCCTTCTCCTCCCACACCTCCAGTCGCACTTGTTTTTTTAGCAGAATGCTTCACTCCCTTCCCCTGAATTCCGCACGTGTGGCCTCACCTGCCGCACGTGCAGCCCTCTCCCGCATGTCCAGCCCAAGACCCTGAGCTCGGAATTCTCTCAGTTCAACTCCCGACACACCGAATCTGACCCTGCACCCTCCGAGACAAGTGAAACTCAACACTAGAGTAAACAAGGATGAGAACTGTGGAGAAAAGATTCTAAACATGACAAATTCAAACGAACAACAAGACTCCAAGTCTAAACCGTCTCTCTAACATGGGTAACCCAAGATAAACAAAGAGGAACAAAAGACACATAACGGGACCGGTCGTCACAAGTTTTGTTTACTTTTGACATACAACAAAATTAATAAAGTCCTCTTCATTCAGGCGAGAACCAAACTCGTGGCTCATCCTATTGACCACACACAGTCTGAATTCCTAACTTAGAAGTAAGAAACCCACACCTTAAACTAGGCTAACAAGTCTTGACATGTCTGCAATCATCACACATCACCACCTATGTGTTCCATACATCACCACCTATGTGTTTGTGCTCTTTTGAGGTGCAAACAAAAGCTTATAAAGTTAAAGAACATTGAATAGTATTCAAATAATTATATAGAGGGTAAATTACACTCTGCACTCTTACACTTTGCACCAAATCTCACTTTGGTCCTTATACATAAAATCATGTTGGTCAATCCTCTGTACTTCTGGTCAACTCTCACATTGGTCCCTACACATGAAATTTTGGCAATCAACCCCTTGCACTTTTACTCAAATCCTACTTTGATTCCTATGCAAGTGTCAATGTCCTTCTTCTATTACTTCATTTTTAAATCTTTAACAAATTTAGTCACGTGACAAAAAATATGACCACAAAATGAGGGTAAAAGAGGAAAATCATCCATGTTTTATACCAATACACTTTGTCTTACGTGATAAGCACATGATAGTTATATAATACAATATATATATATGTTCGTATGGTACAATATATATATATATATATATGTTCGTATGGTAAAAATTGGGACAAAAAGACAAGAAAATATAGTTATTGAAATTTTTAAAAAAAAATACGACAAAAAAATCAAAGAGAAAGAAAGATAAATATACAGAAGACTGTGTTACAATGAAAAATAGAATTTCGTGATTCCAATTTATAAAAACCCCTAGTTCATCTTCTTAATTGGTCACAATCTGCATTTTGTTTTACCCTAATATAGTCACATTTTGATGTAAATTTTGAGATAAAGTATGTATTGGTAGAAAATGTAGATGATTTTCCTTTTTTACACTCATGTCGTAATGACATTCTTATCACATGACTAGATTTTGTTAAAGATTAAATAATTAAGTAATAGAAAGGAGACATTGACAATTGTGCAGAGACGAAAGTGAGATTTTACCAAAAGTACAGAAGGTTGACTTTCACAGTTTCATATGTAGGGACCAAAATAGGATTTGACTAGAAGTGCAGGGGATTGACTGTCATGATTTCATTTGTAGGGGCCAAAGTGAGATTTAGTATTGTGGGGAAATGGTTTTGGAAATACTCTTCAGATCCTGGGAGACGCTCCTGATACTCAGCTAGTCACCTGCAAAGACAAATACTCCGATCGGGGGTGCCGGGATTAGCACTCCGACGGGCAAGTCAGTTCTTCTACTCAAGAAAGCTTGTTTACTAAGTTTAGTGAAGTATTTTTTTTTTTTACATACCATTCCAAGAACGCTGCTTCTTTATTTATATCTGTTCCTCCTGAGGCCTCGGGGCCTGGGCTTAGTTTTCAATCATTACCCGTTCTTATATTCGGCCCTCAACGATCTTTTTAATCGACTTAATCGGCTTACGTATCGTATTCGGCCCATCCTAGTCTTGCAGGATGGGGCCGATTAATATTTGCTGGACGACTGGTTAGTGTCAATACTAAAACATGCCCCTTCCGATTTAGCCATATATTCGGCTCCCACAATTGCCCCCCGAACTCCCTATTGACGGTAGTTAATCGGCGTGTTTGGTTTAGAATTCAAAAAGCCCATCATAGATCGGGCGGCTTCGCATATCCCAAGGCGTCAGAAAATGTTAGAAGGTGCTCGCCTTTTCGTTTATCATTACACTTTCCCGCCTCATTCATGCGTCTCTCGCATTTATTGCGATTTGAAACTTCAATCCTTTTTGGTGCACGTTTCGTAGATCATCTGATACGTTTGGACCGCCAGCGCGCATCCCTTCTCTCACTCGCGTTTTCTGCAACTTTCGTCCGTCTACCTTTGCCTCATCTGCTCTTCGTAAGTTTTCTTCCCTTTTCTTTGTAGCCCTATTCTCTGTTTATCATTTTTACTTTCGGCGAATCCTTGGGTCCCCGTCGAAATGGCTAAACACTTGAAAGACCTCCTTTCTGAGAGTCGCATTTCTGGATTTCGGCGACATTTTTCCATTCCCGATGACGTCCATCTAACTCTTGTAATGGACAGTACTCTAGATATGGAGAGGGAGGATCAGAATACAATCGTGTTCCCCCTCCTGTCCATAGTGGAAGGCGGAGTCCATTTCTCCCTACATCCACTACTTAGGGCTGTCCTTCGCTATTGGAGTCTGATTCCTTCTCAACCCAATGTAAATTTCTTTCGAATCATTATGGGTGTTATAGAATTGAATCGACGTCTTAGGATTGATCTCGGAATTTCGGCCATTCGGCACTGCTACGCTTTAGCCAAATCCTCTGGTCGGCTGGGTCGGTACTTCCTTAGGGCCAAGGATACTGACCATCATTTGGTGACTATGCTTGGCAGTTTTGGTAAGAGGGTTGACAATGTAATGGTCGATGTCCGAGGTAATTGGGAGTTCGCTGAAGGCGAAGATCGCTTAGACCCCATTCCCAGACATAAGGGTGACCTATGTTGCCACGTAGTATCTTGTGTTTAATGATTTATCTTTTAATCGGCTTTCTTTCCTTAATCACTCATCTTTTGCAGGTAATAAATTGAAGAAGATTCTGACTTGCGTTGACAAAGCAGTCCTTAGGGATATTAAGATTGCACTCGGCTACTTTGGCCGCCCAAACGTGCAAAAATAGGGGAGAGCCGCCCACATTTTACTTTGGTACAAGCCCACTTATACCACGTTCTCGGCTGCGGACAACATTCCGATTCCATCCGGCGATCAGCAGCTCTCGGCTCTTATCTTCCCCAGCTACAAGAACCTTAGGCAAATTGGACTCGAAGATTCTGATTCGGGGCGAGACGCAGAGCCGGTAATAGAAGTAGTTGCCAATCCAGCTGGACAATTCACTGAGGAGGCCGAAGAAGTTGACGAGGCCGTGCGCTCGGCGTTTGAGGCTGCCGGACTCGATCAGCCTTCACCATCCGCGTCGGGTCGGGCAAAAGTCTCTTCCAGAGATATTTTCGCGAATTTGGGCGACCTAGCCGGCGATTTCTTCGAAGGTATGGCGAAGAAAAGCCTTACGCAAATGGCGCGTAGGAGAAACACCGAGCGAATGGCTGCTCAACAAAAGGCCGAGGTCGGTGAAGAACGGCAAATTCCGAAGAAGCGCGGTCAAAAACGTAGCGCCGAGGGGGAAGCCAGTTCAGAAGCTAGTCCTTCTGACAAACGGCCTCGCCTCGAAGAATCGGACGTGGTTGCTCCTTTTGTTATTCAGCCAAAGATCAGAGATACGCCGATTTCTTCCAATGCTTCTGCCATTGAGGATCCGGCCGTTGCGTTGAGCTTGGCGGCTTCGATTTCCTTGCCGGCTGACAATGCAGCCTTTTGCACCGTGCCGGATATTATGGCCGTAGCCTTATCTGTGCAGTCGACACTCCTGGTAGGAATCTTATATTTATTTCTAAATTTATTTTTCATAAAGGTATCTAATGATCCCTTATTCTTGCAGACCGTCGGCAGGATTTCCGAATTGGGCCGTCGCTTGTATGATGCTTTTGGCAGAATTGACTGTTTGCAAGCCGAAGTGGAAGGTCAGAAGAGTAGAGCGGAGTTTGAAAAAATGAGGGCCAATGGAAGCGCCATGAAGTGGAGAAGGAGGGCTCGCCAACTTTGAGCGACTTCAATCTGATGCTGAGGCTAGAGCGAATGCGAGTGAGGAATCGCTCAAGCTCTCAAATGACGAACTTGCCAAGGTGGAGACTCAGCTAGAGGAGCTGAAGGCGGCCAAGGAGAAAGCCGAATCCAATGCTTTCGAGGCGGAAAAAAGTGCCGCTTACACGGAATATGTTGATGAAGTTCCCAAGTTTGAGAATCGGGGGTTCAAACATGGGTGGCTCAAAGCCCTTGCTGCCGCTGGGGTTACATCGGATTTACCAATTCCTTACGAGCAAGTGGATGTTGAGCCACTCGAATCCGACACCGAGGAGTGATTTGGGAGGCGTTTCCTATTTTTTTTTTTGTAAGTTTTTTGCTTGGTAGGGTTTTGTTGGTTCAGGATAGTTTTCATGTATAAATTGGTTACTATCTTGTATGCAATTTATTAATGAACATTTCCTTGTAATGTCACTGCTACTTGTGCACAATTTGTGTGATTATGTTAATGAAATATTTTGCTGAGTTTGGCTCAAAGCCTTTCGCTACTTTGCGTAAAATGTGATTATGTTAATGAAACATTTTGCTAAGTTTGGCTCAAAGCCTTTCGCTACTTTGCATAAAATTGTTGCTGAGTTTCAGCTTTTAGTGATTGAATATCCTGTGTCAACATTGATTCGTCTACTTTGTGTAAAATTGTTGCTGAGTTTCAGCTTTTAGGGATTGAATATCCTGTGTCAATATGTATTCGTCTTTCTCATGCCGACTGGATTCGAATTATGAACTATCAATTCGAGAGCCGGCTGGGGTATCTAAGCCGGATAGATTGGTGAATCTGCCCTTGCCCCAGGCGGTTCTTGCGGGGTCGAGGACCGGCTGGGGTACTTGAGCCGGATAGATAGATGAATCTATCCTTGCCCCAGGTGGTCCCTGCAGAGGTTAGTAGAATCGATTGGGGGGCCCGCTGGGGTACCTGAGCCAGATAGATTGGTGAATCTGCCCTTGCCCCAGGCGGTCCTTGCGGGGTCGAGGGTCGGCTAGGGTACTTGAGCCGGATAGATAGATGAATCTGCCCTTGCCCTAGGCGGTCCCTGCAGAGGTTAGTAGAATCGATTGGGGGGCCGGCTAGGGTACTTGAGCCGGATAGATTGGTGAATCTGTCCTTGCCCCAAGCGGGCCTTGCGGGGTCGAGGGTCGGTTGGGGTACTTGAGCCGGATAGATAGATGAATCTGCCCTTGCCCCAGGCGGTCCCCACGGTGGGCGCCATGGAGCCGAATGGGTTGATGAATCTGCCGTCGCCCCAGGCGGTTTGTGATTATGGTAGAATCGTGCCCCTGCCGTCGACTTAGCCGGTGTCGGGCGATTCAGGATCTCCAATTAATGAGATTACCTCGAACGTACTGCCTCTGTGAAGGATAAATGAGCAAACGTACATCCTTTATGAGCTTGGTAGACAACTGAGCTGAGCTCTTGGGGGAAGACTAATTGCGCGAATGTCGAACCGACTTTTCTTTTACAGTAAAGGGGAAGTGAAGACCCTAGCTGAGCTTGGCGGAGATATGAATCGAGGTGGTGAACCCTCGCGGGCAGGAAGTAGGAGTTCAGTCGAGAGGCGTCGATCTCCTCGGCGTCATAATAGAACGCCAGTGAGAAAAGCAATCGCGGTCAGGCTCCACGATCCGAGTCGAAGGAGGTCCGACGAAACCGTGCCCATTAAGCTTTGCGGTATTCGTGAAGAATAGACCCATGACAGAGGCGGACTCGATCGTTCGAGACCGGATGTGATCGACTTTGCCCGACAAATATTTCCGCCTGAGGTTCAGAAATCAATGCTGGGTCGACAGGATTACGAGGTGTTTCGCGAGGGCATTCACGGCGCAGTGAAGGGGCTTTACACTGCTTACGAAGTCGGCATGCGACTGCGCGCTGCCCGTCAAGAGATGGAGAAGAAGGACGAACGTATTCGAAGTTTGGAGGCCCGCGTGGAGGCGGCCGAGCGGGAACTAAGGAAGACCAAGGCGGCTCAGGCACAATCCACCGCGCACGCGAACCCAATTGTGGAAGAGAGGGTTACGAGTCGGCTTATCAGCTCCGCACTTGCCGATCGAGAGACGGCAAGTATGTTCGCAATAGAGAGTGCGAAGGGGAGGGCCTATGAGAAAGGTTTCCATGAGGGCCGAAAGGTGGGAATCGAGAAAACCAGGGAAACACTGGCTGAAGAAGTATGCCGATGTGAAAACTGCGGGTTTAGACACGATTGGATCAAGGCATCTCAAGCGCGAAGCTCTTGACGTCGGGAATTGATTCGGCATCACCACGCTACAGGAGTAAAGATTTTCCGTTTTGTGCCTTTGAGATTGAGAAGAGTAAGGATGAGGGTGACGCCGTATGAATTTTATAGTTGTAAGATTGGAACGCAGGGCGTGTTCGAAACTATGTAACTTATTGTTTTATTGAATAAAGATTGTTTCATTATAATTGTTTCGTTGTCATTCATATTCGGCATATGTGTATTTCGTGTTGCTTAAATGTTTGAATGTCTAAATATTGCCCGACCTAGATAGCCGTTAACTGCCCAGCAAGACGCGGGCCTATCGGCAGGATCTGCACATGGGCAGGGTCGACACGTCTGCGGCGACCGTTAGGATTTTATTTAGGCTATTTCAACGGCCATTTATCTTTGATTTGGGTGAGCGTATTGACGCTTAAGCAGTTGGATTAATGGGCTGGTCGACGGTGATCGGCAAGTGAATATTTGGCCGACCAATTTAATAAATATATTTCACTTTGGCCCGACCGGTAGCGTTTTAGCCGTCGATGGCGGATGGCGTGGCGAATGTCAATCGACGCCTGTTTTATTCAACCAATGCGTTTTTGGGCATTAAAATTTTTTTTTTGGGATTGGGACCTCGAGATCGCGGTCGTTGCTGAGAATAAAAGGAGTGGGCGCTTCGTACCAATAATCCCATTTGACTCATCATTCTTTGTCTGGGATGGTGATTTTGGTTACAGAGGCTCAAACTTCGGTCAAGTTTGGTGTTGAGATGGTTTGCGGCAGAAAACCTCTCCGTGAGGGAGTTAGGTCATCTGAAGGGCTTGAGATCTGTGAGTTTCCAAGTCGTCGAAGCAGATCACCCCGAAAGAAGAGTCAACAACTGTCAAGTTCATTCTTCCTTGTCCTGCATCTTTGCCTTGACATTGTCAATGGTGTCAGGGGCAGTTTGGCGTTATGCAAGTCGTGGGCTTAAGCATAACCGGTTCAAGGTAGTGCACGCCGTGGAGGGGTTTAGGGCGACGGTCGTCGATCCGGCGATGCTGCTTTACCAGCGCGTTCTGTCCCTTTTTTGCTTTCGATATTATAATGTTCGAATGCGGGTTGTATTTATGTAACAACTGTTTAATCAAATAAATGGTTTTATTTTAAATCTATTTGCGTGTTATTCTGAATTTTGCTTGTGTACTAAAGCTCATTACTTCGAATGCATGATCTGTTCTAGTATGTTACATAGGATCAATTATCAATATCTTTTGTTCGTATAGCGTTTGCTCGGATTGAGGCGATTAGCACTTAGCATTGTATGATCCGTTCTTGAATCCAGGGCCCATTTGGCCTTAAGGAGATTAATCGGCTCCAAACCCGGAGACTTAATCCGGCCGATCGTGATATTCACGAAGGGCGCTCCGAATCAGGAGACTTAATCGGCCCTAAGGCGTCATGCGCCAAAGGGGGCTCCGAATCCGGAGACTTAATCGGCCCTAAGGCTTCATGTACCGAAGGGGGCTCCGAATCCGGTGACATTTTGGCCAATCGTGATATCCACGAAGGGCGCTCCGAATCCGGAGACTTAATTGGCTCTAAGGCGGCATGCACCAAAGGGAGCTCCGAATCCAAAGACTTAATCGGCCCTAAGGCTTCATGCGCCAAAGGGGGCTCAGAATCCGGAGACTTAATTTGGCCAATCGTGATATCCACGAAGGGCGCTCCGAATCCGGAGACTTAATCGGCCCTAATGCGGCATGCGCCAAAGGGGGCTCCGAATCCGGAGACTTAATTTGGCCAATCGTGATATCCACGAAGGGCGCTCCAAATCCGGAGACTTAATCGGCCCTAAGGCTTCATACGCCAAAGGGGGCTCCGAATCCAGAGACTTAATTGGGCCAATCGTGATATCCATGAAGGGCGCTCCGAATCCGGAGACTTAATTGGGCCAATCGTGATATCCACGAAGGGCGCTCCGAATCCGGAGACTTAATCGGCCCTAAGGCGGCATGCGCCAAAGGGGGGCTCCGAATCCGGAGACTTAATTTGGCCAATCGTGATATCCACGAAGGTCGCTCCGAATCCGGAGACTTAATTTGGCCAATCGTGATATCCACGAAGGGCGCTCCGAATCCGGAGACTTAATCGGTCCTAAGGCGTCATGCGCCAAAAGGGGCTCCGAATCCGGAGACTCAATGTGGCCAATCCTAGCAAGTGCCCCACTGGGAATTGACATATGATTTTCAGCGTCGAGGAAAAATAGTTCATATTGCAGAGGCAAAATATATTTACAGGTATCAGAGCCCTGGATCGAATCGATGATAGGGTTTTTCGAAATCGCTTGTCTTGATTAGGGAACCACGTATTTCTTCAATCTGAGTGGGTTGTTGGGAAATGCAGGATCTGATGGTAGGTGCTTGGGACGGCCTTCATGATATGTAGCCAGGTTCTTCCCATTATGGCATTATACGGCGAGGGGAGCTTCACGACCAGGAATTCCACTTCGACCGTTCTGGACCCCGCTCGAACAGGTAATGTGACCTTGCCCAATGGATATTCGGGGTTCGTATTAAAGCCGAACAGTGGGTGAGGCGCCGGAGATAGATCCGCCTCGTTGAGGCCGAGCTTGATGAAAGTTTGATAGTACATGACCTCTGAACTACTCCCTGGATCTATGAGGATTCGTTCAATGATGAACCGGTTTATGCGTAATCCAATGACCAACGGATCAATGTGGGAAGCCGTTGCGTCATTGAGGTCGGAGTCGTTGAAGGCAATTGTCGGAGCTTCTTCGGACCGGTCAGTCGAAATACGGCGCCCCTGTAAAGTTGGGTGCGATTGAATTGTGTGCATGGCTGGGAGTGTAGGCAGGCTGTAAATTACGTGGATCACGCCAAGTAGGGGAGAGTCCTGCCTTAATGCTAATGCCTTGGTTGGCTTTCCTTGTTTCACATACTGCTGCAGTCGACCTTCTTGCACCAGTTCTTCCAGGTGATCTTTTAATGCGTAGCAACTCTCTGTTTCGTGGCCGTGATCTTTGTGATATTCGCACCTTCGGTCCCTTCGTCGTATATCGGGTGGCCCCACCATCTTTGACGGCCATTTGAAGAATGGAAGGTGTTGGATTTTGGTCATTACCACGGTGATTGGCTCTGACAGTTCCGTGTACTTTTTGTCGGCGTGCCTCGAGCGCCTACTGTCGACTTGCAATTGCTCATTCGTCAGGTGGGAGCATTGATCACTCAATCGGCGAGAGTCCTGCCTTTTGTCTCGTTTAGCACGTTGTCGTGGCTCGGGGCTCAGAGATGGCACAGAACTTATCGGCTGAGCAATATCAGGGGGTCCCGATTTGGTGGATGCTTGTCTAGCTTTGATCCTCAAGGCATCGTCTTCCACTTTGCAATACTCTTCGACTTTCTTCATCAACGCCGCATCGCTTTTGGGGGTCTTCGTCAGGAGTTGCGAAGAGCACCTGTGGATGTAGTCCCATTTTGAAGGCGGTGACGGCCATGGAGTCGTGCAAGCGCCAACGAGATTGAAGCACTCCCAATATCGCTGAATATGCTCGCGTTTCTCCCAGTTGGATTTGCATAGCCCAGAGAGTCGGCTGTTTAATGTTTCCTCGTTGGTGATGAACCTGGCCTTGAAGGATTTTTGTAATTGATGGAAACTTCTGATCGAAGCCGGCTACAGCTTGTAATACCATTTGACAGCTAGTGGCCCCAAACTGCTGGGGAATATTCGGCACATGAGGGCTTCATTGTCTGCATGCAACGTCATGGCCTGCTTGTAGTGTCGTATATGATCAGTGGGGTCTGATTTTCCGTCGTAGAGAGTAAATGATGGAGCTTTGAACTTCTTGGGTAGGGCCGCCGAATTGCGGAGCTGGAAGTGTCTGAGTGTCCATTGTTATGCTCCGTGGATAATGAATTGGAGTCGCTATCAGTTTCCCTTGGTCGGGTTCGAGGTCGTTGTTTACCTACCCTCAGGGGTCGTTCGGGGTCTTGGCGCGCGGCTTCTTTGGATTTTGCTACTTCCAGGGCGAAATCTTGTCAGAGGCGTTCATTTTCTGTGAGCATATTTTCTAGCCTTTGCTCATTCTGTTTAGCTTGTTCTATGATGGCTTGCATCGTCTCCTGCGCTGAAGTCGTTGGTGAGCCAAAATTCAAGGCGCTTCTCACAACGATGGTTTCCTTCCCGAACATATTTGCCGGGGTGATGTCGTCTCTCTGTGTGGTCTCGTCGGTGGTTATCGGAGGATCTTGCGTCACGCCTTCCATGGATGTATTTGAGTATTCCTACGACCGGTTAGTGTTAGTACTAAAACATGCCCCTTCCGATTTAGCCATATATTCGGCTCCCACAAGTATAAAGCGTAATTTACCCTTGCTTAGACTTATTATTAGTAGCATGTTCAAATTAAAACTAGCCACCTATAGTTTTTATTAAGATAATTTTTCTATATTAAATAATATTTTAATAATTGATTAAGTACAAAAAGAATATATTTTATACGTTGCTTCTTGGGTGAATTCCAAACAGTTATTCAAGAAGTTCCCAGCAAATGATTTTATTTTCAATTTTTATAACATTAGAGCTTGTATTTGAGATTGGGTATTGCATTGGCTTTGATGATGGTGTTAAGATGATGCTTAGATTGGTACACCAAAGGGTGTTGTTGATAGGATGGGGGTAGGGGGTTGTTTGAGTTTCACTGTCTGTTTTCGTTCTTCACAGTTGGAACCTCTCTGTCTGTTTTGGGGTGTGCTTACAAATGATTAGGTAAGCTTCTCCGTGCCAATTTAATTGGGACTAGTATTATTTACTTTGATGCTATTTGTACGCCCCTCGATTGCTTTTTTGATCTCTTTGTATATCTTGTACTATTGAATTATGTCAATTAAGCTTTTTGTTGATAGAAAAAAAAAAAAAAAAGGAAAAAAAAAAAACCCAACCCTACTAGTCTTCAATAATTTTAAGCTGTTGATTTATAGTTTTTACACGCTAGAAGTGAGTGAATGCACTTTTTTTTTTTTTTGGGGGGGGGGGGGGGGGGGAGGGGGGTGGTTAATTACATTTTTCATTTTTGTAGTTTGACTCAAATTTTAATTTAGTCTTTATAGATTCAATTTGAACAATTTGATCCCTAAACTTTAAGTATAATTTTAATTTGGTCATTCCCACTACAACAAAACTAATTATTTACGCCTTCATGTTTGCAACTTGCATTGAATGCATGTTGTAGTTAGTACATTCTACAACATTTTTTTTTCCCAAGCCGTTAATGCTTTTTACAGCTTGCAAAATTATGCCGTGAAAAGTATAATGATTTATGGCATGTAAAAAAGCGTTGTAAAAGATTATATACGGCATACAAAGTATGCCTTAAATGTTTTAATTTATTGGTTTTTACAACTTTACATGCATGCCGTAAATGATGATCAACTTTTCACGGCATGTCATATAACGACATTTGTGTGCATGAAGTGAAAGAGTTTTTACGGTATGTATTGCAAGCCGTAAAAATTCGATTTTGTTTTAGTGTTTGTCCAAATTTTTCTTAAGTTTGTCTACATGTACACCTTACAAAATTGATAATTGTCCCAAAATTGTTAATTTTAATTTCCAATATAGATGGAAGAACCAAATTGAAACCTTAGAAAATTAACATGTGTACCAAACTTATTAATTTTAACCTCTAATTTAAATGGAAGGACCAAATTGAAATTAGACTTAAATTAAACTATAGGGACTAAAGTAAAATTTGGATCAAATTACGAAGGTGAAAAATGTAATTATTATTATTTTTTTTTAATTTTTTTTTTATAACTTGGCGTTCGAGCCAGTTTACACTCACTTTGACTAATTTCAAAGACTAATCCCGCTTCCCACTTGCGGGGGTCCCACTTAAAACTAGAGCAAACACCCTGTATGAACTGGTCCTCAAAAACTTATTGAAGCTAGTGAGTATTAAACATGAGACTTAAAGGGAGTATGACCCATCCCCAAATTATGCCCAATAAGGTGGTGTTTGATAAAATTGAAAATTGAAGACCGAAAATTAAATATTAAAACTAAAGGCTGAATTGTTTAAGTTGAAAAGTTGTTTGGTAAAAAATTAAGTGCTGAACTAAAAATAAGCTATTTGATATTTATAGGATCAAATTTAAAAATTATTATTTTCAAATTATATATTTTAATTTTTATATTATGATCCTAATAGTAGTGGCGGTGATGATATGATAGTGATGATAGTGGTTATAATGGTAGTAATAATAGTGACGGGAACCAAATAGGCTTTAAAATGGAGAGAGGAGGGTGGCAACCGGTGATTAGGAAAAGACCAGTGGGCTATCGGCTTAATAGAGGATCAGGAATGTTCACCGTTTTTGTGGATAACTTACCAGAATCGATGGATCCAAGAGGTTTGTTCAAGTTATTTAGTAACTATGGAGTGGTAAAGGATGTTTTTATTCCGAAGAAGAGAAGGAAAGTTATGGGAACAAGATTTGGGTTTGTTCGGTATGATTGCCAGGTTGTTGCAAGTATGGCAGTTCAAAAAGCTGAAGGGCTGTGGTGTGATAATAAAGCACTGAAGGTATGGATCGCGGAGTATGGTAATGAAGTTCAGAAGCCGAAGATGCAAGAGTCAGGAAAGGTGAGCACTAATTTGATCAAACAGAGGATACAATGGCAACCAACAGAAGGGGTTAAAGGCCAGTGTTCTTATGGGGATGCAGTCCGAGGGTTTAATAGAGATATTAAAAGGATTCATCTCAAAGTTAAAGAGATTGGCAATGGTTGGCTTTTCGTGAGTTTAGTAATCAAGCTAAGAGCATTTTTCTCCTTTGCTGATTTTAAAAAGGAGTGTAGTAACAAAGGGGTTAAGGACGTGAACGTCAGAGATGGGGTGGGTAGAGTTGCAATGTTAACATTCAAGTCGGTTGAACATATGAAGAAATGGAAAGTAAAACTAGAGGAATGGATATATGAGTGGTGCATATCAATGGAGGAATGAGAGAAAGGAAAAATGATTGAAAGTGAAAGGTGTGTTTGGTTATATTGCTTTGGAATTCCTCTTAATTTGTGGAACACAAATACTTTCAATGTCATTGGGAGAGTTTGGGGCGCAGTAGTTCAACATGATCAAGACACCATTAACAAAGTCTCATTTCAATGGGGTAAAGTAAGGATAATAACCACAAGCAGAGTTTATTAATCTGATGGTAACCCTTGAGTGCAAAGGACACAATATCCAGTTAAAGTGTGTGAAGAGATAAGCTTCCCGGTAGGGACAACCACAGTTGGGTAGTTATCGACTTAATGAGGAAAAGAATTCAAGCTTTGGCGTTAGGCAGAATATACTTTCGGGCACCATTGAAGGTAGGAAGGAGAAGCAAAGGAAGATGAAGGTGGTGATGACGTGTCATTTAATGATGAAGTGGCAAGCGGGGTGAAGGACACAGTGGAGGGTGGAGCAATTTGAAATGGACAGAAGGGAAATGAGGGTGGCAGTATCATCATTGAGGCATGTTGATGGAGGCTTGGGAAACTCAAAATGTGGGGGCTCTGGCAACGATGGCATGATGAAGACTGTGGAAAGTCCAAGAAAAGAGGTGGTTGGGAGCATGCAAAAGATTGATGATAATATATACTCACCAGGGTTCATGTAGAGTTTGAGTGGGCCCGAGATGGGCAGACCCAATATTAATTTAGAAATAGTGTTGCAGGGAACCCATGTTGAAGCTAACCATAGCAGGCCTAATGGGCATTCATTATCAAACTTGAGTGACTGTGTAGACTAGACTTAGCTTCAACAGGTAAGCCCATAATCAGCCCAAAAGATTGAAGCAACTAGCTATACGAAGATTAAAAGAAAGGTTGACAGTAGAAAGAAAGGAAATAAGGGGAGAGATAGAGGAACTGTGCTGAAAAGTAAGTTGTTGCTATTACAGAGGGGAAGAGTGCTTCCAAAAAGTTTCAATAGAGGTGCTATTTTTAGAGCTACAGCGGCAACTATATCACATTCACTGTCAATTAACAGTGAGTCCAGTAAAAGCAATAGAAGACTGATTATGGAAGCTAGGGCAACAGTCCAGATAGGGAAATCATTAGGCATAAATTTTGAAGGAAAAGAAGATGAAGCTATAGAGAAAATTCTTCAAATGTAAAGCAAGGATTTGGAAAGGATTGAAGGTAGTGGAAGGGCTGTTGAAGCCTAAGGAATAAACACAAGGGTTCAGGAGCAATATATGGTTTCCTATGAAGATATTGACATGGAATGTTAGAGGTCTAAGAAGACCAGAAAAGATGAGGAAGATAAGAAGTGTGATAAAGGAGGGAGGAGTGGTTGTAGTGTTATTGCAAGAGACAAAGAGGAGTTCATTAGAGGAAAAGTTTATAAAATTTATGTAGCCATACGATTAGATGGAATTCATGGGGGTTGATGCAGAAGGTAGTGCAGGAGGTTTGCTATGCATTTGGAATCTAGATAGCTTTAATTTGAGGGAGTGTTGTAGTTCAAGGCATTTTATTTTGCTATCAGGTACAGCTGGAGTGGGCTTTCAGTGTACCATACTTAATGTCTATGCTCTGAATGACGTAGTTAAGAGGAGGCAGTTATGGGATTCACTAGGTAGACTAAAAACACTTTATTCTAATCCTTGGTGCATGGGTGGAGACTTCAATGAAATCAGGTACATCAATGAAAGAAAAGGATGTTCAAGAAGAGAGAGAGGCATGAATGATTTTAATGGGTTAATAGATCAGTTAAATTTAGTGGATCTGCCTATGATGGGGAGAAGTTTTACATGGTGGAGAATAGGTGGCTTGAGGAGTACTCATTTAAGCAATGGGAACTTCCTAAGAAGTATTTCGGATCACTGCCCAATATTATTAAAAGAAGATGATAGAAATTGGGGTCCAAAACCCTTTAGGTTTATTAATGCATGGTTACTTCATCCGAAGTTCAAAGTAAAAGTAAAGAAGTCTTGGGATGGTGCAATTGAACCTGGATCGGCTGGCTTCAGGCTCAAGAGGAAATTAGCTAATCTTAGGGCCAATCTTAGAAAATGGAATTCGGAGGTTTTTGGCAATGTGGATATTCAATTAAAGAAGGTAGAGGAGGAACAACATGAGCTTGATTTGGCAGCTGAAGTAAGGAATCTATCAGAAGCTGAGCTGATCAGAAGGACGGAAGTTAGAAGTCAAGTGTGGAGTTTGAACAGGAGAAAAGAGAGCTTATGGTATCAAAAATCTAAAATGGTGTGGGCTAAATGTGGTGATAAGAATATAAGGTTTTTCCATTCGATGGCTAGTTCTAGGCAAAGGAAAAATATGTTGGATTCAGTTGTGGAGGATGGGCAGAGGTTGGTGTCCAACTAGAGTAAAACAGGTAGTCCGTAATCATTTTGAAAGAGTATTTGCTGAGGAGTGGTGCTCCAGGCCTACACTCTCTGGCCCCTTTTTTATCCCTTAATTCTATATAGAAGGATAGTTTGGAAGCAGCATTTACAGAGTAAGAGATTCGGGCGGCAATACAAGACTGTGATGGTAATAAGGCTTCGGGGCCAGATGGGTTTAATTTGGCATGCATTCAAAAGTGTTGGAAGATAATGAAGAAGGAGTTTCTATAATTCATGAGTGAGTTCCATGAATATGGGAAGCTATTCTCAGGTCTGAATTGTTCTTTTATCACTTTGATACCAAAGAAAGAGAACTTAAGTGGTTTAGGGGATTACAGACCAATAAGCTTAGTTAATTCAGTTTATAAAGTTCTAGCAAAAGTGTTGTCCAGAAGATTAAAGAAGGTAATGCTAGCAATTATAAGTGAAGTCCAGACTGCATTCTTGGGGGGGAGATCCATTCTAGATAGAGTATTGATTGCTAATGAAGTGGTGGATTGGTAGAAATTATCTAAAAGGAAAAGAATCATTCTAAAATTGGGAGTTCCTCTTTTCAATGATAAAGAATTTTGGCTTTGGAGATAAGTGGATGAGGTGGATCAAGACACGCACATCTTCAGCCAAGATATCTGTTCTGGTTAATGGACCTTCATCTGCTGAATTTTCACCCCAGAAAGGGCTTAGGCAGGGTGACCCGTTATCACCATTCTTGTTCAACATTGTTACTGAAGGATTAAATATACTACTTGAAAGGGAAAAAGAGTTGGGTTTATTAAAAGGTGCCACTGTAGGGCCTAATGAGTTAAAGGTTTCTCATTTGCAGTTTGCAGATGATACTATAATTTTCTGTGAAGCTGACAGGGTGGAATTGGTCACTATAAAGAGAATTTTGAGGTGTTTTGAGTTAATGTCTGGTTTAAAAATCAATTTCCACAAGAGTGTGGTGTGTGGGGTTGGTATTAATGAAGGGGAAATTGATGACTTTGTCTCAATCCTACACTACCATAGCCAAAAACTTCCCATTTCTTATCTAGGTATACCTCTTGGGGCAAATCCTAGGAAAAAGAGCACTTGGAATCCAGTGATCGAGAAAGTAAAGAAAAAATTGGCTTCATGGAAAAGGAAGTTGCTCTCATTTGCTGGTAGATTAACATTAGTGAAGTCAGTTCTGTCTAGTTTACCTTCATATTTCCTATCAATTTTTAAACTACCTGTGGGTGTGGCAAATCAGTTAGATAGGATTCAGGCAGCATTTCTGTGGGGTGATTCTGAAACAAAGAAGAAACTTCACATGGTAAATTGGAAGGTGGTATCAGCAAACATTGACCAAGAGGGATTGGGGGTTAGAAATCTTAGAGAAGTTAATGTCTGCCTTTTGCTCAAATGGTGGTGGAGGTTTGGGATAGAGGATACAGCTCTGTGGAAAAATATTGTGTGTAGTAAGCATGGTGTGGTTGGGGGCATATAGGTTCCAAGTAATCCAGAGAATGTTGCAGTGTCCAGGATTTGGGGTGATATCCTTCAACTTGTTTCACATAGCCCTGTTTTAGTTGATTTTTATTTATCTAATCTGAAACTGACAGTAGGAAATGGGGGTATAATTCAATTTTGGGCTGACAAGTGGCTAAATAATATATGCCTGAAGGAAGAATTCCTTAAACTATATAGCTTATCTGAGGAGAAATATAGCACTGTGCAGCAGATATATCAGAGGATGGGTCAATCAAATGAGTGGAATTTATGTTTCAGAAGACCATTGTTAGCTTGGGAGGAAGAGGAGACCATCTAGTTGTATGACTTGCTAAGGGAAGCTCCTAGTCTTTCTATGGAGACTGAGGATTCGTGTAAATGGGTGGACAATTCAGGTGGATCATTTACAGTAGCAGCAGCATGGAAGTGGTGGATGTCTTCAAAAAGTCCTTTTGTTAGTGTTACTAAGGAGTTTTGGAATAATGTTGCTCCACCCAAGGTATAAAGTTTTGTGGGTGGTTATCATGGAGAGGTAGACTTAAAACTGCAGCTGTCTTGAAGAGTTTCGGAGTGTTAAATAAGGAATCAAATGCACTGTGCTCGTTCTGTAAAACAGAAGAGGAGTCAATCCAGCATCTTTTGCTGTTTTGCCCATTAGCTTGGAAACTATGGACTGATATGATAAAGTGGTGGGATCTGGTGTGGGTTCTGCCTGGTTCAGTTGAGAATTTGTTGCTTTGGTGGTCAGGAATAAATTTCAGCAAGGTGGTTCTTAGATTATGGAAAGTGGTTCCTTTAGCAGTTATCTGGTCACTTTGGAAAGCAAGGAATGAATGTTTTTTTAGTGGCAAACCAGTGGATTGGAATGAACTATCAGAATTGGTGAAAGTAAGGGTAGCACTTTGGGGTAAATCGAATATTAAGGGGATGCAGTATTCAGTACAGGAGATAGTCACGAATCTTCAACAAATCAAGGCCTGTGTGTGTAGAAGAAGGCTGCATCCTGGTTGATGTTAGGAGAACATGGTAGTTAATAGTTGGGGCTGTGGCTGATATTTCTGATATAAGTCTATTTTGTGTTGTTTTGGCGTGGGGTAGAGCGCAGGACAGACTCTACTGTCTGATCACTTTACCAAGGACAATAGTAAGGTCTGATCTAGATGTCTTTGGTGTCTTGGTCTTTGTTGTTTATTCTTTATTCTTGTTCTTTGGGTTTGTTTGGTGTGGTGTACTGGCTTGGTTTGGTGTAATTGGGCTTGTTAAGAAGGCTTTCCAGATATCAGTGTTTTGTGATGTTGAAGTTGCATTCATCTTGTTCTTTTCCATAGGCAATCCCATTGGCTTCTTTCTTAGTCTATATGGTGGTTGAGGTTTGAGTGTGTGTTTAAAGGGAAGTAATCTAGGATGGTGGAGTTGACTGAATTGATAAAGATTAGAATTGCAGTCTGGTGTAAATCTGATTCCATAGAATGTTTTTACTCAGTGCTTGAGTTAGTGTCTAATCTGCAATAGATATATTGGTGCTTGGGTTAGTTGGAGCTCAGTCCTCTGTTTGATTATGGTGGATTTCGAGATCATGGTGGTGTTGATTATGGTGTTGATCTGCTATATGCTGTTGTGTCACAGAGTAGATTGCTCATGTTGCTGTGGGATGATGTTTTGTTGCCTCTGGTTTTGTAATGCTGTTGTAGGTTTTTCTATGTGGTAGTTTTGTTTTGGTGCTGTGTTGTGACACCCCTGTTCCGTATTATGCTAATTGGTCCTTAATTTAAGTATGATTATGTGTTTAGCATGATTTTATGTGTCATTATGTGAATGTATGTGATTTTGAGTTTTTATCTGTTCACCGTAGGAATATCTGTTTGATAACCCGCTTCGGAAATTAAATTGAGAGCCTTATTGGCCACAAGACCCGAATATGATTACGCCATTGTGATTGGCATAATTTTTAGAGCCTACGGTGAAATTTAATTAAAAATTGACTCTGGTCATTGATGAATGAGAGCCCAACTACTCTATTATTATTAAAATGGCCGTAGTGGGTTTTGTTGTCAAGGCTTTATACACCCAACTCCCCTCTTTAATTCATTGGGCTGATATTGAACTCAAGAATAGAGAGAGAGAGGGTCGGCCTTAGAGGGAGAAGGGAGAGAGTTGTGTGGTTTTGGCTCAAGACTTGGGAATCTTGAAGATTAAGTCCAAGAATTGACTAGAGTTTGGAAGATTAAACTCCTAGGTGAGTAAATTCATGAGATTGAACTTGTAAGTTGTGTTATGATTGATGAATTTGAAGTTGAAATGCACATGCATGTATAGGATCACCATGATTTTACATAAACAAGCATGTATTAAGTTGAATGTGGAAATATGAGTGTTAAATCCTACATGCAAGCATGTTTTTGTTGTGTTCCATGAGAATGAACACCATTTGCATTATTTGGGATGGAAATGAAGTCAAGATGGCCTTGCATGTTTGATTAATTAAAGATATGAGCTTGAATGCATGAACTTGTTATATTGGTGATGGGTTTGTTATGTTTTGGGACATGCATGTAAACAAATCAAGAAATTGAACTTCATAATGCTATAATCTTGCAAGGGAACCATGTTAGTATGACTATATTTGAGATTTGAGCCTTTGCATGCAAGAATGGTAGGAAATTGAATTGAAGCTCAAGAACACAACACGAAATTTCGAATTTTGACTGCTCGGCGAAGTGCCGTTCGAGCGAAATCGAGCTCCAAAGCATTTTCTGGAGACTGGTTCCCCGAAGCGAAGTTGGCCTTCGGCGAGGAGCTATGTAGGCGGAAGTCCGCTCGGCGGCGAGTTCTTCGGCGAGAATTGAGGGCAACGATACTTTTGCAGACCTAAGGGTCGCTCGGCGAAGTCACGCCGGCGGGGACCTATTTCCGAAATTGCATTAATGCATTACGTATTCATTTTCCGTTCTCTTTCACTTCTAAACACTCTTAGGCATGCATTGAGCATTGTGATTGAATTAAAGAGATAAGAATAAAGCCTAAAGAGGAATATGTGAATTAAAGAACGGATTGAACTATTTGTGACTCATATATGTTATGTGATATGTAGGGTCAAGCTCCAGGGCAAATCCACATGCCGACCACTGTGAGTAATATCTAAATTATGTTATTGTCCCATTTGCTTACTCTTATGTAAGTTTTGTAAAGTTCATTAATTTGAATGGTGGACAGTTTGACATGAAAGGCCTATGTGCCAGTTTGATATGAAAGGCCTATGTGCCAGTTTGAAATGGAAGGCCTATGAGCCAGATTGATAAAATGTGGACCGAAAGTCGTTTGATGTAAATGTGGGCCTAAGAGCCATTTTGACATGAAAGTGTATTTGGGCCAAAGGTCGATGGAAATGAATAATTGGGCCGAAGGCCGATGGAAATGAATAATTGGGCCAAAGGCCGATGGAAATGAATGATTGGGCCAAAGGCCGATGGAAATGAATAATTGGGCCGAAGGCCGATGGAAATGAATGATTGGGCCAAAGGCCGATGAAAATGAATGATTGGGCCAAAGGCCGATGGAAATGAATGATTGGGCCAAAGGCTGATGGAAATGAATAATTGGGCCAAAGGCCGATGGAAATGGAAATGAATGATTGGGCCAAAGGCCGATGGAAATGAACGATTGGGCCGAAGGCCGACGGAAATGAACGATTGGGCCAAAGGCCGATGGAAATGAATTAGTGGGCCGGAGGCCGTTTTGACATAAATGAAAGATAAAGAGGCCAAAAGGCCAGTATGTTTAGAACCACAGTCACTTAACTTACATTGTGTATATATATATTAATTAGAAATATGAATTGGGCCCAAGGTCATTCGGATTATGTTGTTCTACATATTGTTGTATCTTTTTATTTGATATTATTCACTGGGCTTTCGCTCACGCTCACGCTCATTCATGTGTTTGTAGGTGAGCCAAGGGAAACTCAAACTCGACCTCGATGAAATGCGTATTGGAACAACAAAGGTTTTGGAGAGTCGACCCTGCGTCTCACGTCTGAGACTTGCCTTCGCCTTTGTCGTCTTTGTTCTATGTTGTCATGTCGGCGAAGTTTCGAGTACATTTGCATATAGTTTGTTGGTTGACTCAGTTTTGAATGATCCTGTCTATACACAAATTTATGTTGCTATGCTTTATGTTGTGAGTTATTAACATATGTATATCTGGAATATTTTGATGTGCATATAAGCACGCCTCTATGGACAAAGTTTTTAATTTGCTTCCGTTTGGCCCCCTTTTTACTCCGATGAGTTTCGTCTTACATGGTTTGAGGCCGTAGGTAATCTCATGATTACTGGCCGGTTATGTCCTTAACCCATGGGGGCGGGTTCGGGTCATGACAGAGTGGTATCAGAGCACGAGTTAATAACTCACACACTTGTTCAAAAGAGCAGTAAGCGTCTAGAAAAGATCTAGGATGCATTCATGTGATAAATATAAATCTGAAAGCATCAAGGATATGCTTCAGTGTTTCGATGTGAACAGTTATGTGTTATAATTCGCAAATTGCTTACATGGTAAACCTTTGGCATATGTATGCTCCCTAGTATATGCATACTTGTGAATCTTTATATAAAGTATAATGCTATGTTTTGCATGAGCAATTGCTCAAATTCTCTTTGAACATAATTGTGGTATCCTTAGCGGAGGCCCTCGCCCAAGGGACATAATACTATGGCTTATGGTCATGAGGCCCTAGCCCGGGGGAAATAATACCGTGGCACAGGCCCTCGCCCGGGGGAAATAATACCGTGGCCTATGTATGAGATATGTTGATATGCTTGACCAACATGATATGTCACGCTAAAGGAAGTACCACACATGATTCGAATATGAGATATGAATTGTTACACTAATGTGTACAACAAGTTTGTTTTGTTATAATGCACATACATGAAAAGTTGTTTATGTGCATTCAATTCTGCCTACGGGTGTCTATGTGAAGTATGAACATGATTTGAGTATACAATTACTTAGTAAATGTTCAGCATGCAATATCTGATGAATATGCAATTATCTGTTACGTATGTGATTAATTGAGTACGATATGTGAAATGAGAATATAAAGACGTGCTTATGCACGAATGTGACTTTGTGATTAATTTCGTATTGGGCATCCCAGTAATTGGCAAGGTTTAATAAGAGATTGTGTAGAGTATGGATTGAGTAAGGGCATGCGAGCTGGAAGGCTCTTCCACAGCCCGACTTGATAGACTGGAAGGAATGGTATAGGAGATGATAGAGATCTTAAGACAGTAACATCAGTTGCCGCTACGGCGAGAACCTTTGCCATCACCAGTGTAAGGAACATCGGGGAGTTATTATCGGATTTCTGGGGTTTGCTATAGGTGTGGTGAAATGGGCCGCATGGTGAGGGACTGTCCCCGGACTGAACAAATGTGAATAAATCTTCTGCCTCAGCGAGATTCGTACAAATGGTAGGAATTGCCAATCAGGATAGAGTAATCACACTCCTCTCAGAAAGCGCTCAAAATACTGCGACCGTTATCCCAGGTATTTGTACTGTTATAAATGAATGCTTATGTGTTGATTGATTCTGAATTGGTACATGTGCACATCTTGCTTGGGATATTATTTGATTCGGATTGGCATGTTCTTTCATATCTGCTGCATGTGTATTTAGATTGGTTAGACCCACAAGATCGGGACCATATCCCTTAAATGTATATACTCCATTCAAGAAATTGTGAAATACGTATTGGGATATCGATTAACTCTGCACATGCGCATGTACAGCTGAATCTATGCTTAAGGTGATTTGTTGTACTACTGTCTTTAATGACTTTGTGATTGTGTGACCGAGTTGAGCACCCTAAATAATGAACTCTATGAATTGTGAGATCATGCATCTTGATTAATGGGAAGTTGACTGGACTATGTGATTATATTGAGCTCGACTCGTAACCCTATGCTTTTGTGATTGATTTAGAACTTTTACATAACAGACCCTATCTTATGTACAACCAGGGAACTTCGTTTAATATATTACTGTGCACCATGTTCTTGCCTATAAGACTTATTTGGAAACTGCTATATTGATTATGATACGTACTTCCTGACATGAACAACTGCACGCATATGCAACTACACCCGAATTTATGTAGACAATACCGTATTGTACATGATTTGAAACATATTGATATGAACTATTGTGATGAATGATTCTGATATGACTTTGAGAACTGATGAACTTAGGGTAGTCGAGAAACTATCAACCATGTACCTAAGCAAACGAAGTATGCCTTATAGAACCAAATGTGCCCTATTTGAGAAAATTTTATTTGATTCGATCTGATGGAACCTTTGCCCGGTACTGTTTCGATGGGACACTCATTTGATATAATTTGACGGAACCCTTGTTTGATTTAAATTGGCAAGACTTGTGTCGGGATTGGTTTGATAAGACCCTCTGTCTGATTTAATTTTGTGAAAAGGGATTGAGGATTGCCTATAAATAAATAGCCAGATTATTCTTGGCGGAAAAACTGATGGACCCAAAACTTGAATCTGTTTAGAGTACTTAGCCTATTTGAAAGACCTTTTGTGGGCTATGACAGATTGACCTAACTAAGAACACCGTTGAGAACCAACCCCAAACTATCGAGGACATATGTGTTGAAAATGAGCCGAATTGTACAAATCCCGTGATTGGGTGTCTTAAGAAACGATGCTTGTGTATTGTCCCATCCTGGTTGGTTTGACGATATGAGGACTGATGATGGCAGGTTGATTTGGTATGCGATCTTGAACATTGTCTTTGTTGATCGAATATGTTTTGTAAGGAGAGTAGTTGCTTCAATGTTATCAGTTTTGGGAAATCGGGTTATAGTGAATGATATTATGTTTGTTTTGATGACATTACGGGAGGCGTCCTTCGTGCTAGGGGCGTTAAGCCTATGTAGCACCTCTGATTGAGTTATCTTTTGCCACCGATGGTCTTATGCGGGTGGGTTTGTCTAATCGATCTCGAATTGACCCGGCGATCGTGAGCAGGTGTAGCCGATTCGAGACGATTATTCCTTTGTTTTGTCGGAATGTCATCTTTTGGTATTATGTGGATGTTGTTAACATCCAAGTTTTGAAAAAAAAACCCCGATTATCCGAAAGTGTGTGTGAATTGAAGACGCCTTGTGTAAATAATCGCCGATGCCATTGTATCACGTAATTAGGGCTTTGAGGATGTGTAAATTGTGTTTAACACGTGATTGATTGTTTTAGTATTACCTTTGGCCATGGGGATTAATATATGAATTGCCTTACCTTGGGCGACTATGAAATAGTGTGGAAAGACTCTTTGGAGCAGGGAATCGAATGTTGAACCGAATTGTATTGTTGAATGAATTAGGAACACGTGTATTCTATTAGAAGTCATTCGCCTCGGTGTTATTGTACTTTACAATCAATATTATGGGGACATTGGCCTATGTGCATTGTATGGGTAATTACTTCAATACTATCTTTGTTGACGGGGATCCTTTTGGGATCCACTTTAAATTCTGTGGACTTTTGGTTGACCTTGAATAGGCGTGAGTCATGAACTAAATACTGGATCGGATTGAGCCTTTGTGAAATTGTTGAAGAATGAATTGAACTTTTGTGACCAAGGAATAGACCGAACCACGTGATAAAGTTAGGCGGCATCTGAAATGAATAAGTTGGCGAACTACCTTGAAGGGCAATTGGTGAATTTGTGCCTAAATGTTTTCGGTCTTGGACAAGTCGAAGTTGGATAACGGATATTTGAACTATAACCTCTCTCTATTTGGAATGGAAATAGGATATACAACTTCTGAATTTCATTGTGGGGCTCGACATTACATTATGTTACCCGGATCCAGAGGTTCCTTTATGGAACTGGTTATCCGTAACCCCACGTGTATATGTTCTGTTCTATCCTGTTAACGCTAATGGATGTATCACGTAAATTTAATCATGACTTATGATTTCTGTATGTGATCTGGACGGATTATGAATTTGATATGAAACTGAATTATGATTCGGCGCCATTTTCCATCCGCAAACTGATGTATGATCAGAAAGAACTTTTTAGATTCTGGGAGAAATGCTCCAAATGTATGTGTTAGATCTCCGGGGAATTGGAAAGATCTGTCCACCGTTGGCAAACTTTGTTTACAACAACAGCTCACACTCTAGTTTCGGTATGGTACCATACAAGCCTTGTATGGCATAAAAGGTAAGTCTCTGACCGATTGAAAATAGAGTGTTGCTTGATTTGGGACCAGGTGAATAACTATTAGAAAGGATTGGAACCGTTAAATGGAAAGTGTTCCGAATTGTTTTCGACTGAAGGTAAATTAAGTTTGGAGGACCAAACTTCCTAAAGGGGGGGAGACTGTGACACCCCTGTTCCGTATTATGCTAATTGGTCCTTAATTTAAGTATGATTATGTGTTTAGCATGATTTTATGTGTCATTATGTGAATGTATGTGATTTTGAGTTTTTATCTGTTCACCGTAGGAATATCTGTTTGATAACCCGCTTCGGAAATTAAATTGAGAGCCTTATTGGCCACAAGACCCGAAATTGATTACGCCATTGTGATTGGCATAATTTTTAGAGCCTACGGTGAAATTTAATTAAAAATTGACTCTGGTCATTGATGAATGAGAGCCCAACTACTCTATTATTATTAAAATGGCCTTAGTGGGTTTTGTTGTCAAGGCTTTATACACCCAACTCCCCTCTTTAATTCATTGGGCTGATATTGAACTCAAGAATAGAGAGAGAGATTCGGCCTTAGAGAGAAGGGAGAGAGTTGTGTGGTTTTGGCTCAAGACTTGGGAATCTTGAAGATTAAGTCCAAGAATTGACTAGAGTTTGGAAGATTAAACTCCTAGGTGAGTAAATTCATGAGATTGAACTTGTAAGTTGTGTTATGATTGATGAATTTGAAGTTGAAATGCACATGCATGTATAGGATCACCATGATTTTACATAAACAAGCATGTATTAAGTTGAATGTGGAAATATGAGTGTTAAATCCTACATGCAAACATGTTTTTGTTGTGTTCCATGAGAATGAACACCATTTGCATTATTTGGGATGGAAATGAAGTCAAGATGGCCTTGCATGTTTGATTAATTAAAGATATGAGCTCGAATGCATGAACTTGTTATATTGGTGATGGGTTTGTTATGTTTTGGGACATGCATGTAAGCAAATCAAGAAATTGAACTTCATAATGCTATAATCTTGCAAGGGAACCATGTTAGTATGACTATATTTGAGATTTGAGCCTTTGCATGCAAGAATGGTAGCTGAGAAATTGAATTAAAGCTCAAGAACACAACCTGGAAATTTCCAAAATTTTGACTTCCGCTCGAGCGGGGGAAGTGCCGCTCGAGCGGAGAAATCGAGCTCCCAGCATTTTCTGCAGACCTGGTTCCCGCTTGAGCAGGGAAGTTGACGCTCGAGCGGGGAGCTATGTAGGCAGGAAGTCTGCTCGAGCGGCCGAGTTTGCGCTCGAGCGGGAATTGAGGGCAACCAGTACTTTTGCAGACCTAAGGGTCCGCTCGAGTGGGGACCATGTTTTGCCAAAATTCTGTTAATGCATTCTGTGTTCTGTTTTCCGTTCTCTTTCACTTCTAAACACTCTTAGGCATGCATTGAGCATTGTGATTGAATTAAAGAGATAAGAATAAAGCCTAAAGAGGAATATGTGAATTAAAGAACGGATTGAACTATTTGTGACCCATATATGTTATGTGATATGTAGGGTCAAGCTCCAGGGCAAATCCACATGCCGACTACTGTGAGTAATATCTAAATTATGTTATTGTCCCATTTGCTTACTCTTATGTAAGTTTTGTAAAGTTCATTAATTTGAATGGCGGACAGTTTGACATGAAAGGCTTATGTGCTAGTTTGATATGAAAGGCCTATGTGCCAGTTTGAAATGGAAGGCCTATGAGCCAGATTGATAAAATGTGGGTCGAAAGTCGTTTGATGTAAATATGGGCCTAAGAGCCGTTTTGACACGAAAGTGTATTTGGGCCAAAGGCCGATGGAAATGAATAATTGGGCCGAAGGCCGATAGAAATGAATGATTGGGCCGAAGGCCGATGGAAATGAATGATTGGGCCAAAGGCCGATGGAATTGAATAATTGGGCCGAAGGCCGATGGAAATGAATAATTGGGCCAAAGGCTTATGGAAATGAATAATTGGGCCAAAGGCCGATGGAAATGAATGATTGGGCCAAAGGCCGATGGAAATGAACGATTGGGCCGAAGGCCGGCGGAAATGAACGATTGAGCCAAAGGCCGATGGAAATGAATGAGTGGACCGGAGGCCGTTTTGACATAAATGAAAGATAAAGAGGCCACAAGGCCAGTATGTTTAGAACCACAGTCACTTGACTTACATTGTGTATATATATATTAATTAGAAATATGAATTGGGCCCAAGGTCATTCGGATTATGTTGTTCTACATATTGTTGTATCTTTTTATTTGATATTATTCACTGGGCTTTCGCTCACGCTCATTCATGTGTTTGTAGGTGAGCCAAGGGAAACTCAAACCCAGCCTCAGTGAAGTCTGTGTGGAACAACAAAGGTTTTGGAGAGTCAGCCCTTGCGTCTCACGTACGAGACTTGCCTTCGCCTTTGTGTCGTGCTGTTCTATGTTGTCATGTCGGCGAAGTTTCGAGTACATTTGCATATAGTTTGTTGGTTGACTCAGTTTTGAATGATCCTGTCTGTACACAAATTTATGTTGCTATGCTTTCTGTTGTGAGTTATTAACATATGTATGTCTGGAATATTTTGATGTGCATATAAGCACGGCTCTATGGACAAAGTTTTTAATTTGCTTCCGTTTGGCCCCCTTTTTACTCCGATGAGTTTCGTCTTACATGGTTTGAGGCCGTAGGTAATCTCATGATTACTGGCCGGTTATGTCCTTAACCCATGGGGGCGGGTTCGGGTCATGACATGTGTGGTCCTTCTGCTTTCTTTGTTTTTTTGTCGGTTGGGTCTTGTGCTGGCATATGATTGGGCTTCCTTTGCGGTGCTAACCTAGTTGGAATTGTTTGGGTTAGCTATGATGCTTTTTACACAGCCCTACTTGGTTGATGTTAGTCTTGTTTTGTATCTTGATCTTTTCATCAATAAAGCTTTTTTGCTGATAAAAAAAAAAAAAAAATAGTGACGAGACATGATGTGGTGTTTTGGGAAGTTAATAAAAAGCTGATTTTTTGGCTTTTTGACTTTTTTAGTAACGTTTTTGACAAAAAACTGAATTGTTTTAAATAAAAAAACTGACTTTTTTGACAACTTCTCAAAAGACCCCGATATATCGTAGTGGTGGTTGAGTGAATGCACACGTGGAGCCAAAACATTACTGGTCCTAGTTGGGTAGTTGATCTTGACCACCAAACTCTATTAAGATTGGAGCAAACCATATTATGCCTCCAAGAAAAAAAATAAACTCAATGAAATAATATAAGAGGGAAAGAAGTGATTGACGTTAATGTCTATTGACAATTGCTCTATGTCCTTTGCTTTTCTTCTTCTTATTTAAATCATTAGGTTACAGTCTTGTAAGGTTTTAACCAATGATCTATTTGGAAATTTTCAAAACTTGAGTTTTAGCTTTTCGATGTTTCGTATAACCTTCCTTATTTCTCTTTAAAAAGTGACCCAATAGCACGATTTGAAGCAATTTTCATTAGTAAATTAGAGATAACATCAGATTTGAAAATTTTGAGCTTATAACGAAAAATGTAAGTAAGATTATTATTATTTTTTATATTGTAATATTTTTGAAAACTGCTATGTACGGGGGCGAAGTATCCTCTGCTTTCCGTACTCCTTGTACTCCAAGCTTCACTTGACGGCGCCTAACCTGGCAACACAGAAACAGTGAGCTGCCCGGCGGTGGTGTGCCGGATAAACCCTTCGACGATCAAGTCAGACCATTTGAAGAAGAAGAAGGAGACTGTTAGAGAGAGTCTTTCAGATGGCGAGAATGGTTTCACGTTACATACCTCTAACGTTCGTCTTCCTCCCTATTTCTAGGCTGGCCATGTAGCCTCAAGATTGTGCGCGCACTACCTCTGTCGTCCTTCCCTGGACAGGTGGCAGTGCTCGCCTTTCACCATCTTACGCGTGTAAAGGTTTAGTCCTCCAACCAGTACATGCAAAGCGCCAACGGTATTGTGGCGTGCAGAGGCGATTTCCTCTCCCTCACGCCATTGGCCCAGGTGGCGCACTTAACCGGAGCACCACGACCGGCCTATCCCTCGTGGTGGATTGCCACCTCATGCACAGAACCGAGCTATGTGTCACCGACCTGCCCCTTGGCAAAGGGGCCGAAGCGTGATGATCATGACCGAGCTGTTATTGACCAGTTCACCATAGCTAAACGGTTGCGAGGCATGCCAGCCTCCCCCCGCTCTACCTTCATTCCCGATTATACGAAGTCCGTCTATCTCGACTGACCGAGTAGAGGCAAGCCGACCCTAGTCGCGTCCTCAATCTAGCCCAGGTCACTCTTAGCTCGGTTGCCAGACACCAATGCGCGCATCGACAAATGCCACAGCTCAGTCAGGCCTAGGTTCATGCTTGATCAGCTGATCTCTTTGATCGTGCAACACAGACCACAAACCGTGTTAGTAGAGGAAACAGCGTGGCACCGTGAGGTCCGTCACAACCCGCGCTACCGTAGCTCGGCCGTACTAACGGTGCAAATCTCCCCTCTCAATTGCCCCTTAATCCCATCCGAGCTATCGTGATTGGGGTTACCCCTATGACCGAGCTAACGGTCTGAGTTGCATTATTTCCAAGCCGAGCATGATTAGGGTCAAAGCCGTTGCCGAGTTATCCCATTTGGTCGGTCATCGCTTTGATCTTGTCAATGGTCGTAAATGCTGCTATCATTTCGGTGCCACGTGGCTTCACTCCATTGGGACCGTACAAACTCCACAGCTGTCTTCCTCTTGCTTCGAAATTCAAACGGACGCCGCCATTGGACTTCCCAACACCTTTAATACATATTCGATGGGGTACTTTTCCTTATTCACTGTTCATTCTCACTCAAAGCTTCAAACTCTAGCCTCTAACCTCCAAACTTCCACCATTGTTGCCTTTGCAGCGCACCACATCACCTTCGTTCGTTCCTGCCATTTCCGAAGCTACAATCGAGTCTGCGAGGTCGAATCTTGCTGGGCATCTAGCACTAGTAAGTTTCTTCATCCCTCCCTCGTTTCTCATCTTTGTGTTCTTCATGTTCTTAGCTTTTGATTTTCTGGCTTTGAACTAAAACGCCGAAACCTCGCCGATGCCCCTTTTTTGGGGCAATATTTGCACACCCTAGGGTAAACTTGGATTGGAAAGGAGGATGGGGCTTCCATGGCCCTGCTCCTTCAAACATCACATCATAAACTTCGAACTTAGGACGAACAGCTTGAGTCTGGGTAAGACCGAGCTAAGTAGGCCATTTAGATCTATAAATGACGCTTTGGCCGAGCAAAAACTTATTTGTGGCTTCTCATGGAGGTCCAGAAATTTGAATGACCAAACTAGATCGGTAAGTAGGACTGAACCGAGCGAAAATTTGTCTGAGGTCTTTACTTGGGGCCTTGACCGAGCTAAAGGCTCAATTAGATCCTCAAATAGGACTAAACCGAGCTATATCTTGTTCGGATCTCCTTCTTGGACCTTGACCGAGCCGGAAGTGGAGAGTTAGAACCAAACTAGGAAATCGACCAAGTAGTCTAGCCGAGATAGAGGTTAGACCGGTCAAACACTTGTAATCCTTTCACTGAGCCAGTTCCAATAGGAGCCGTGCAATTTATGCCGTGCTAACCCTTGGAATTATTTTTTAACCATGCAAAACAAACTAGGACCGACCAGGCCAGTCCAGCACTATCACTGGTGGAGCTCAAAGACCGAGCACACACACCAACATTTTTGACCGAGACACAGATTTAATTACCCAATAAAATCGAGGTAAATGGGGAAGTACCGATTCATGGTGAGCTCGCCCAATGCGATGGCCGAGTTTCATAGGGAGTACAACATCCCAGATGACGTCGTCTTAGAGCTTGCCAAAAAGGGAGACATCCCTTGGGGAGACCTAGACCAATGCCCCATTCACGGTCGTGTCTATTGTTGAAGGAGGACTTCGCTTCCCAGTCCAACCCTTGATCTGTAAATTTTTGAGGCAGACAAGGCTTTGCCCGACCCAAGTCTCCAACAATACGTACAAAATAATAAACGGAGTCGCCGAGCTGAACCGGAGGCTCGGTCTCAACCTCGGCCTTGCTGAAATTTTCCACCAGTATAGCCTTAGTAAAAATAAGGGTGGGTTTTGCTGGTACCTAAAGGTAAAGAAGGGTCGAGCAAAACTCATAGAGGGCAAACCAAACAAGGAGACCAACGACGACAATTTCTTGTGGGTGTCCGGTCGCTATGAAGACACCGAGGCACCCATACCGGGATAGTACATTAGGAAAGATTTTGGCAGTGCCGGTGAGTAGCCCGGCTGACCGCACTATCTTCCTCCTGCATTTTATTATTATTATTTTTTACCAGTCTAACACTTGTCTTCTTTTTGCAGATAAGCACCTAGTAGCAGACTACTACCGTGCTGACCAGGAGGCCATTAGAGTCCTACTGCGTCACCCAGCCGAAGAGAGAGAATCGTCAAAACTGCTCGGCTTTGAGCCGACCTACCATTACACTGCCCCGCGCAAAAGCAAAGTGACCGATTTCCTCCGAGCTCCTTCCCTAGAACCCGATCCAAATCTACCGCCGATCAGACTTGTTCCTCTCACCGCCGAGCAAGAAATGGCAAAAATCAGGGCAATCAAATCCAAGATTACTGGTGAGGAAGGCGAGTCCCAACCACCGGAGGCAACCGGGGGAACATCATCCACACTCGCCGGGCAAAAGGAGAGTGCAGTGTTGGCTCTCACTAGCGAATAACCGGCCGGCCGGTCAAAGAAAAGACCGAGGAAGGATCTGGCCGGACAAAGCCTCGTTGATGAAGACTCCACCGAGCTGGGCGACCAAACCGAACAACCATTGGGCAGGCCTTCCAAATCCCCAATTTCCCGATGCAGGCGAGATAAAGTACAAGGGCGAGCGGTCTAAATCTCTTGATCGATTGTATGCTAACAAGGATTACTCCCTTGGTTTCAACATGACCAAGGGGCTAATCCTTCCTGCCAATATGAAGAAGCACGACGAGCTGTCCGATCTGAAAGTGCTTTGCTCGACAGCCAAGTCGATAGTGTTGGCAAGTTTTCCATTCTCTGTTCAAGTCATTGCTCGGTTTTTGCTCGGTTGTCCCAATACTCATGATCGCTCATTTGTTTGCAGGCCGCGCAAAAAAAATACCTCGCCCACGAGCGTATGTTCGCCGTGCAGCAGAGTTTGCATGAAGCCATTGCCAAGAATAAGGCCCAAGTAGCCGAGATAGCGAAGCTCAAGGCCGCGCAAGAGGCAGTCGTGGCGGAGCTGGATGAATTGAGCCAGAAATTCGACCGAGCTGAATCTGACAAACAACGGGCCGTGAAGTCGACCAAAGCACGGTACCTCGCCGAGCTCTGCAAGTTGCGCGATGCCCACAAGGCGGAGAGGGACAAGGCTATTGATGACGCCGAGGACCGGGGATACGCACAGGGGAAGAAGACTTATGAGCGTCAGGTTCAAGCGACCAATGACATCTTTTTCCAGTGCGGTTGGAAAGCGACCATGGAAAAAGTTGGCCTTGGTCAGGACGCTGATATGTTCTTGAATCCCCCTGCAGCCTATATCCCAGTCTATATGCAGGCGTACGCCAATGCCACCCAAAACCGGCTCATCGCTGAGGCAAGGAAAGAGGCAAATGAAGAAGCCGCCGCCGCGCAACAAGCCGAGCAAACCACGACCGAAGCATCTCAAGATACGGAAGATGAAGTGGCCGATCGGGATGTTACCGTGGTGGAAGGCGCTGACGATGAGGCCGAGGAAAACTTGCTGGCGAGAATATCGATTCAGATGGCCGAGCAGGCCGCAAACCGTTGACCTCGAATTGGACTGATGTTTTCCCGTTCTATTTTCTACTTTGCTTTGTTTTTATTTCCTTTCTTTGTTTTGATCTAACCAGGCTAGGCCCCACATTTTGTAATGAATCTCCCTGATCAATGAAATTTCAACTTTTTGCTCGTTCGGCTTCTATTGCTGTTCGGTTGACACATGCAAAAATTTCTCGATTTAAACTCTAATAAATCACAACTGATAGGTTGGCTTTGCCGTGCAATATGCTGAGCTAAAATCATAATTGCTTGGACTTAAACCAGCTCGGCTCTTTGATCTTGCGAATGAACCCAGACATTTTCATGAGCCGAGCAAAATTAGCTTGGTTTGAGCAATAATTACCTCCGCCATTCGGGCTTTGACAATACTTCAAGTCTTGTATTTGGGCGGGCAGAAATCAGCTCGGCCCTAATAGGAAGGAGGGGAAATCACCAACATGACTTCGGCCGAGCAAAATCAGCTCGGCATATATTGGATAAATCACCAATATTCCAATGTGGCCGAGCAAAATTAGCTCGGCCTTTGGGTTGGACAGGACGCCAACATTACCTTCGCCCAAGCAAAGCCAGCTTGGATCTTGTAAGTTGGGCAATTCACCAACATATCTCTTGGCCGAGCAAATTCAACTCGGCTCCTATCAGTTGGACAAAACACCAACATTACGTTTTGGCCGAGCAAAATCCGCTCGGCCTTTTCATTGCACAGAACACCAATATTCCATTTAAGTTGGTCATGACGCCGACACAACAATTGGGCGAGCAAAAGTCAGCTCGACCCTTACGCGAATTCGACAACACACCAATTATTTCGCTGGAGCCAACTATTCGTGCGGTCCATGTCTATGCCGGCGGGAGAAAGTCAGCCCGGCCCCGTTTAGGTCGGTCTCCTTGCCCCTAACATTCATAGTGGCCCAGAATCCTTGTGGTGTCATTTGCACATAAAGATGTAATACAAAACAAAAAAGGGCTATTTTTCATTACAAGAAAATGTGCTATCTCTTACATCAAATGCTTTGGCTTACAATTCTAGCTAAGCAACAAAGGCAAATTACATCCTAAAAGCAAAAGACCTTAAGGTTGGCTGCATTCCACGGTCTGGGGACAGCCTTGCCATCTAAATCTTCGAGATGGTATGCCCCTTTGCCAGCAAGGCTAATCACCTTGTATGGTCCTTCCCAGTTTGCGCCGAGCTTTCCCTCGCCAGGGACCATCGTGTTACCCAGCACCTTGCGCAAGACCCAGTCCCCGATCTTGAACAGTCTAGGGTGCACTGCCTTGTTGTATTTTTTGGAGAGTTCTTGCTGATAAGCTGCTACGTGGATCAGTGCCCGCTCCCTTCTTTCCTCGGCCAGGTCCAGCTCCAAAACCACAGCTTCATTGTTCAAATCGGGCTGACAACTCTCAAACCAGATGGTCGGCATGCCAATTTCTAGCGGGATGATGGCCTCCATGCCATAGGCCAAGGCAAACGGAGTATCTCCGATCGACCGCCTTGGTGTAGTGCGGTACGCCCAGAGCACATTGGGGAGTTCTTCAGCCCACTTCCCCTTGGCTTTCTCAAGCCGCTTCTTCAGCCCGTCCAAGATGGTCTTGTTTGAGGTCTCTGCTTGACCATTTGACTGAGGGTAGGCCGGCGTTGAATTGTAGAACTCAATCTTTAACTCTTCGCAAAACCCGTGAAAGAGTTTCCCATCGAATTGAGTGCCGTTATCCGAGATGAGGGCCCTGGGTATACCGAAGCGAGTGATGACGTTTTGCCAAACAAACTTCTTCAAATCATTTTCCTTTATGGTCGCTAGTGGCTCGGCCTCAACCTACTTGGTGAAGTAGTCGGTGGCAGCGATGAAGAACTTGCGATTGCCCGGTGCTGCTGGGAGTGGTCCAACAATATCCAACTCCCAAAAGGCGAATGGCCAAGGACTTGTAAGAGGGAGCAAATCTCTAGGTGGCTGATGGATCTGGTAAGCGAATTTCTGACACTTTTCACATCGGCGAACGTATTTCTGCGCGTCCGCCTGCATGCATGGCCACCAGTAACCTTGGGAAATTGCTCGGTACGCCAAAGATCTGCCCCCTATATGGCTTCTGTAGATGCCCTCGTGTATCTCATAGAGAAAAGCTTCCACCTTGGCGGGGTGGACACACTTCAGATACGGCCCGGTAAAAGACTTCTTATACAAGGCTCCGAACGGGGAGAGCCAAAACCGCTCTGACTTTGCCCGGATCTTGTGGGCCGCCTTCTTTTCTTCTGGTAGAATTCTATCTTTCAGGAAGGCGATGATGAGATCCATCCAAGAAGGACCCAAGTCGGTGCAAAGTACCTCGGTCATTTCCGGTTCCTCTATACTTGACCGAGGTAAAAATTCTATCATCAAGGGATTAGGAAAAGCTGTCTGAGTAGAAGCGAGCCCGGCCAACTCATCAGCCGTGTTGTTTCCTTCGCGGTTGATCTGCTCTACTCTAATGGCGTCGAACTTCTTGATCTCTACACGCACCAGCGCCTGATACTTGGCCATTCTTTCATCCTTGGCCTCATACTTTCCCGAGACTTGATTGACCACCAGCTTGGAATCGCTGAACATCATAAGGGCCGACGCTTTCATTCTCAGTGCGCTTCTTAGTCCGGCAAGGAAGGCTTCATATTCCGCCTCGTTGCTGGACGCTGTAAAGCCGAGCGTAATTGATTGTTCGATGATCATCCCGTCCGGTGAAGTCAGTACGATACCCAGTCCGGCTCCATGCCTGTTGGATGCCCCATCGACGAAGAATTTCTACATCTCGCCAATGAACAGCTTCCAGCAGTCAGAAGGGTTTTGGGAGCTTCTTAATTCCAAGTTTCTGATCGGCTCATCCTGGTCTCTTTCCTTGTCATGGTTGACTCCGCCCTTCAACAAGTCACTCGCCGTTGCTAGTTCGGTCACTCTCTGCCCTTCCTCCTCTTGCGCACCAACACCTGCTTCTATTGCCTGAACCATGGGCTGTGCTAAATCCGCACCAACCAAATCAACCGGGTAAACTAGATGCATTCCAAGGGTGAATTCCGTCACAAAGTCTGCAAGAGCTTGAGCTTTGATTGCGGTGCGCGGGCAGAACTTGATGTCGTACTGCCCTAATTCCACGGCCATTTCAGAATCCTCCCAATGAAGTCTGCCTTTTCAAAGAGCACCTTAAGTGGAAACTCGGTCAGCACCACTATTGTATGGGTATGAAAATAGTGTGCCAGCTTCCTTGACGCCATCATCAGGGCCAGGGCTAGTTTTTCCAAAGGAAGATATCTCGTCTCGGTCGGGAGCAAAGTCTTGCTTACATAGAAGATGGGCAAGTGATGGACGCCTTCAGCACGAACCAGGACGGCACTCACCGCGTGTTGAGAGACCGCCAAGTAGAGATACGACTCTTCGCCCGGCTGAGGTGTGACCAAAATAGGGGCGGAGGAGAGGTATGCTTTTAGGTCCGCCAGTGCGCGGTCATACTCATCGTCCCAGAAAAACTTAGCCTTCAAAGTCTTAAAGAAGGGCCTGCAACGATCTGAAGACCGGCTGATAAATCTGTTCAGCGCGGCTGCCATCCCGGCAAGATATTGCACGTCCTTCGTGGAGTTTGGGCGCTCCAGTTCCTGTATCGCCTTGATTTGGGATGGGTCGACTTCGATTCCTCTGTTTGTGACCAAAAAGCCCAGAAAATTTCCGGTGCCAACTCCGAAGACGCACTTAGAGGCATTCAAACGAAGTTTGTGGTGCTTAAGTATGGCAAACATCTCTGCTAGGTCGGCGAGGTGTTGAGACTTCTCCTTACTCTTTACCACCATATCGTCGATATAGGCCTCCATTGTTCGGCCCAAGAGAGGAGCGAACATTTTTGTCACCATCCGTTGAAATGTTGCTCCGGCATTTTTCAGTCCGAACGGCATGACTTTATAGCAATACAAGCCTCTGGGAGTAGTGAACGATGTGATCTCTCGGTCCGGTTTATACATAGCTATCTAGTGGTAGCCGCGATACGCGTCTATGAAGCTAAACCTCTGATGGCCAGCGGTTAAGTCCACCAACTAGTCAATTCGAGGGAGGGGAAAGCTATCCTTTGGGCAAGCACGGTTGACCGTCTTGTAGTCAACGCAAACCCGCCATTTACCATTCTTCTTCGGAACCACCACCGTGTTGGATATCCACCAAGGGTATTGCACCTCTTCTATGGCCCCAGCCTCCAGCAGGTTCTTCACTTCCTCAGCCACTACCTCAGCATGGTGCAAGGCTGAGCGGCGTGTTCTTTGGATGATTGGCCGTGCATTGGGAAAGACGTTCAACTAATGGAAAATGAAGCTCGGGTCGACGCCAGGCATATCGTAAGGCGTCCATGCAAAAGCCTCCAAATTGGAAGTCAGGAAGTTGACCTAATCTAACCGCTCGGCGCTAGACAAAGATGATCCCAAGAGGAAGTACTTGGTTGGGTCATTCTCGTCGATACGCACTTCCACCAAATCCTCAACCGATCTTTCCTCGGCCTTTCTACCTACGTCTTCAAGGACCTCCTTTCCCTTGGGTCCCTCAATCATTTGGACGAACCCCTTGGCTGCTCAGCTGCCGTTTACCGCAACGAAGCATTGTTCCGCCATCACCTGGTCCCCCCAAACTTCTTCTATTTGTCTGGCTGGCACCGGAAAGCGCAATACCTGATGGTAAGTCGACGCTACTGCTTGCATGGCGTGGAACCAGCCCCTGCCCAAAATTAAGTTGTAAGTGGACGGGACCTTGAGCACCCAGAATTCCACTTGCTTCACGACCGAACCCGCTTTGACCGGCAATATGATCTTCCCCACCGGCCACTCTGGCTGTGAGTTGAATCCAACCAAAGGAGACGTTGCTGGGGCCAAGTCCTTGTCCTCCAGCTTCATCTGCTTGAAGGTGTCATAATACATAATTTCAACCGAACTCCCCTGGTCGATCAAGATTCTCTTGATGTCAAAGTCTTTGATGCGAAGAGTTACCACTAGGGCATCATTGTGGGGCATCTGGATCTTTTCCAAATCCTTGCTTGAAAAGGTAAGGACATCTTTCTCCTCGGTCTTCCCCTTCTTCACAGCGGGCTAAACGGAGAGCACTTCCCTCATGTGTTCGGCCTTCTTGATCATCCCCCTCAACTCGCAGACCCTGGCCGGTTCGATGATGCCATGGATGACGTTGATTACGCCTTGCAGCGCCGCGTCCAGGGCAGCTAGGCCGTTCGGTTCGGTTTGTCCTGATGGTGCGGCCTTCATACCCCCATCTATGTATTGGTCAAGATGCCTAGCCGCCACTAATTCCTCCAAGTGTTGTTTGAGAGGCAAGCAGTCCTCTGTTCGGTGCCCCCGTTCCTCATGGAAGGTGTAGCGATATTTTGAGTTGAAGCCTCTCTGCGCACTCCCCAACTTGGCCGGCCAGCAGACAAAAGGCTCGCCTCGGATCTCGCTCAAAATGCGTTAGATAGGGATTTTAAAGATCGTGGTGATTCCGGTCTGCGCCTTCAATTTTCTCTTGGCGTCTTCTGCTGCGTCTCGGGGAGCATCATCTCGGTCATTCCTCCGACCTTTGTTTCCGTCATCGCGGTTTAGGCCACGGCGTTGATCTTTTGGCTGGCCATTTGGGCGGTTATCCTCTTGCCTGACCGAGTGAACTTTCCCTGCCACCTTTCTGTCCGCCGCGACCGGATTAGCTTTCTCGGTCGCAGAGGCGGCGTCCTCCTCCACACGGATGTGCTCATTGATCCGCTACATCAAGGACTCCATAGTGGTCGGCTGGTGTATCGTGAGCGAATCTCGTAGCCTATGTCCGATTGGGAGACCCCGCTTGTACTAAGTGATCACTAGATTGGTAGGGCAGTCGAGGATCTCGTTGTAAGTTTCCTAGTACTTCGCGTTGTATGCCTTCAACGAACATCCAGATTCCATCTTGACACCCAGGAGATGGTCGACCTCCTTCGGTGTTCGAGTGTTGGTTTTGAATCTGGTGACGAAGGCTTCCGCTAGTTGTTGCCACCCCTCGATACTTCCCTTCGGGAGCCTTTCGAACCACTTCAAACCCAGCTCCCCCAAACTTGCTGGGAATATGAGGCACATTAGGGCGTCATTGCGCCGGTGGCCAGCCATTACTTGCCGGTAATGACTCACGTGCATGTACGGATCCGTCTTGCCGTCGTACAAAGTGAACTTTGGCTGGTGGAATCCGGCAGGGAGCGAAGTACTCTCGATTTCTGGAGACAGCGGCGTGGTGTAGACACCCTATTTTTGATCGACCTTAAGACTCAGACGTCACCAACTGAGCGCTCGGTGATGTTGCATATCGTGCTCGTTCTGAGGTTACGGAGTCACAGTTGCGAGCCTTGCCTCCGGACTTCCGGACTTTTTCGTACCTTGCCTCGGTTTGCAAACCAGGCCCTGTTTTCTTTGTTTTCTCTTCTCGAAGGGAGAGAGAGGTCTCGTAGATCGTCTCTCAATGGCCGTAGGCTACGTTTCGTGGTCGTAGGCCATTTTTCCCGTTTGGAGCTCGGTTTTCGGTTTTTTAGAGCCGTTGGCCGTGTGTCTCGGTTCAGGACCGCTTAACCATCTCTGTTTGCTCCAGTTTTTGGCATACATCTTATTTCCTCCCTTTTGAGGAACACTGTGGCTTGAGAGACCAACTTCATGGTCAAACACCACCTCCGGTGCTTAACAGTCAGTTTTCGGGGCCCCAGGCCGCGCGTTTTGGCCCCCGAACCTTCGTTTTACATCGGTTTGGGTTCATTTTTGGCAGAGACCTTATTTTCATTGCTAGGAAGGTTGTAGAAGGGTGGGAGGCTAGTAATTGTTCCGAAAAGCCAGCTTTATTCCTTCATCGATCTCCGTCGCCCGTTTTCCTCGCTAGAAAGTTGGTGTTGACCATTCCCGGGCCACTTTCTTTGGCCCTCAACCACATATTTGTGTTGTACACACCTGGGAGGCCACCAATATGACATGGCCGGCCAGCAATTGTTCCTAACCCTTTTGAACCCCTCTAGAAAGTTGGTTTTTCTCTCTCCTGGGTTACATTTCCTGATTTTTCTCTACATAGCTGTGTTGTGCACACATGGGAGGCCACTTTTCTGGGGTGGCCGGCCACTAATTGTGATTGAACCTTTTGACCCTGGCCGGCCGGCCAGGGGAAGTGGCCGGCCGGCCACCTGAACCCTCTGAACTTGGCCGGCCATGACCCTCTCACCTGGTTCCTTACAGCTGCACCCTCTGTCTTTTGGGGGGGAAATTTGAATTTGATTTTCCCCTCCTTTTCTCCACTCCTCTCCTCTATAAAACCAGCCCCCCAGCTCATTTTCAAGGGTTACAAAAATTTGTTTGGAACTCTTGCATTAAATCTCCCTCTCTCTCTATTCCAACCCTCAAAACCATGGTTTTAAAACCCGGACCGGACCGGCCGGTTCAATCGGTTGAACCGGTGATCGGATGGGGTTCCGGTCCGGTTAGCCCTCTTAAACCGGCCAATTGCAAAAACCGGCCTATTTTTTGAAAACCGGTGAACCGGTTGACCCGGTGACGGGTTGATCGAACCGGTCCGGCTCTTTTTTTTTTTTTCTTTCTTTCTTTTCTTTCTTTCTTATATTTATATATATATATATATATATTATATAAATGATACGAATATAAGAAAATTTTAATTTGAAACTCTTTTTTAAGGGTCTCCTCTTGTGAGGAATCCCATTAAGAGCTTTGATGAAATTATTGTGAAAGTCTTCACCTATTTATAAGAAAAAAATTCTTTCAAAAAGACTCAAGAAATTCATGTGGGACTCAATCAAATGTATTGGAGGGAATATTGAAATTTTGATATCCCTCCAAAATTTTTGCTCTCTTTTCAATTAAATTATTTGAATTAAAATCATATGGAGGGAATATTAAATATTTGATTTCATCTTCCAAAATTGAAATTAATAATATTTTAAAATATATTATTATATTTTTCAGTAAAAAAAATATTAGGACAAATATTTAAGATAATTTAATATTTTAAATATTTTAAATTTATAATTTTATTACTTATATTTTTATTTAAATATAATTTTAATATATTTATTACGTCACGGTTCGATTCCGGTTTAACCTGACGGTTGAACCAGTGACCCGTCCACCCGATCCTTTTTCCAATTCGTTCACCGGTCCGGTTTTTAAAACATTGCTCAAAACACCCTTGGTTCTTGGCCATTTCTACACCAATCCATAGCACCACACCTCCACACTCCATTCTAGCAACTTGAAGGTTATTTCTAGAGGCTAGGAACACCATTTCTTGGACCAAAAGCTATTGAAAACTTAGGCTACAAGGGTAAGTCTCTTTTCCCTCTCTTTTGGCTCTATTTTGCATGCTTTCTTAGCCTTTGTTTCTTGCATTTTTGGCCTCCGACCTGAACTGAAAATAGTCATATTTTGAGCTCATATCTATGTTTGATCAAGGGTCTTTCTCTGTTTGAGGTCTCCTCCTCACCCTTTGTGTTTAAACTCTCTTTTAGGCCTATTTTTGCATGATATTTTAGGATTATTTGTGAGCTGTTTTGGACTTGGTCATAAACTGTGAAATGTCTTATTTTGAGCCCCTCTTTAACTTTGTTGAAGGGCTTTCCTCTATTTGAGGTCAGCTACTACCACTTGCCTCTTTATCCCTCTTTTAGGCCTTTTTCTTGCATGTTGATTTAGCCTCACTTTTGTTCATTTTTGAGACTTTATGTAAATTGTAAAGTGCCTTGTTTTGAGCCCCTCTTCAATTTTTTTGAAGGGCTCTTTTCCATTTGGGGCCAGTTGCTGTCCCTTGTCTCTATTCTCTCTTTTAGGGCCATTTTTGCATGATAGATTAGCCCTATTTATGTTCATTTTTGAGACTTTTTATAAACTGGAGAAAGGCTTGTTTTGACATCATCTTCATGTTTTATTAAGGAAATTTTCTTATTTGAGGTCACATGCTTCCTTGTATGCTTGATTGTCCCTTGTTTTGAGCCTTACACCTAAGCTCCAATTGCATGCTTTATTTGGCCTTCTAGCCACTGAAATCCAGTGGATTTTTAGTGGTTGGAACACTATTTTGAGCCTTCAAATCAGAGGAGGGTTACCCCCTCTCACCTTGACTTATTTGGTGGTCATTTTGGCCTTCCAAAGAGACCCCATCTTGCATGCTTTGAAGTCACATTTCAGGGTCGATTGGGTGAGTTTTGGGACTACCATATTTGATTTCTAGAGTTTTTTTGGTCATGCTTCATGTCTATCTTGTATGTGCCTAATAACTCCTTGCATGGCCCTCTAAAGGAGCTCCTCATTTTTGCACATGTTGGCTGCATTTCAGTGATTATTTAGTCATATTTCCACATGTTTTGTTCACTGATTTTTTCTAGTTTGGTGAGATTCCATGTGCTTCATATACTTGCCATGTAAACCATGTTTGCTAGTCAAAATTGCATGCTACTTTAGCCCATCTTGCTAGCACCTTTTGGCCATGCTTTGAACTAAGAAAGTTCATGTTTTGGGACTGCCTTGACTCTGTCTTCATGCTTAATGATCAAATAATGCATGCTTTGTATAGCTATAGGTCATTGTGTATGCCTAGTTTTGAGTTTCGGGGTTCATCTCATGCATCGGGTGCCATATTGCCATGTTTCTGGGCTGTTTAGCATCATATTTTAGTGCTGAAATTTGCATGTTTGTATGCCATATTCCATGCCTTGCCATGCTTTGGTAGAGTGGCATTCGTGCCTTAGGGTCGGTCCTCGGTTCGCGTGCACGTGTGCACGCATCTCGAGTGTCTCATTTCCATCTAATGGCCACTGATGTGAGTGCAGCTGAGGTCCACTTATGTTGGTGTAAGTCCATTATGCATTGCGTATGTCATTTCATTTTATAGCATTGTGTATGCTAAGGTTGCATGTTAGAGCATTGTGTATGTTTTGCTACATCGTACATTGTGTATGCCATCTCATAGCATTGTGTATGCTAGGTTGCATTTTAGGATTGCATTCATGCATGTCATGCATATTGCATTGTGCTTGGGATAAGAGTTAGCCCAAGCACGAAAGCGAGGGCGTTCGTACTCAGTGTGAGCGTGTCTCAATTCGATCATGACACTCCAGATTATCCATGATGGAGTCTAGGTCTTGTTGTGTTTTCATGTGCATTCATTTCATATTGAGTTGTGCAATTCGATTCCTCTGCCATCATGCATCGAGATGCGTGATTGGTGGCACGAGGATCGAGGCAAGCATACATATGTGAAAATACATTGCCATGCCCCTTTCTTGCTCTCTATTGCAGCAAATCAGAAACCAGCAGTCTCTTGGAGTTTCGTGCAATATTACGAGCTTAATTGTAAACAGAGGCTAATTGGGGCATCGCAGTGGATTTCCGCGCAAGGCAACTCCAGCATGCATCATTCATCATCCGGAGCAGAGTCGAGGCAGTCCCTGGCTTGTATGCTAATTTACTGCTTTCCTAGATTAATTTGTTAATTAATTAGGATTTTGTATTTATTCGGACTGTACTATTCATTTGGACTGTATATTTATTCGGACCCTCTGAGCGAGGGCACAATTGTAATAAGTGTGCGTGTGTGTGATGTATGTCTTCCAACCCCACGTCTTTCTCTCTCTTTTATTTACCAGCTTATGATGGTTAGATTAGGGCATGTTTCAATTAGCATACAGTATGATAGCATGTTTGCATTCATTCATCTGTCTTGCATGTACCGGGCTCGGCGCATCATATTCAATTGCCTTGTATTTCAATTCCGAGTTGAATACGTGTTAGCTGTAAAATTCCATATGTCATGTTTAGAATAGCCGAGCCTGCTATAGTTGCATTTTTGCATGTGTTGCATTAGGCATTTTTGTATAGTTAGGATCATGCATGGATTTCTAACGTAGTTTCTGTTTTGGCTTGGAGTACTCGGTAAGTTTTTACGCTTTAGCATCCTTGCATACGTATGAGTGACTGCCATGATACCATGCTTACCATGAGGCTATTTGCTTATGTGATATAACTGCCTGAATGCTTGTGGGTGAAGGTTGGGTTATTTGGATTGGAACAATGCATTGACTGTAAGTTTTAAGCCCACTAGATAGTGGCAAAACCATCTTTTCTAAGCCCACCTGAGGGTGGCAAAATCTGCATTTTAAGCCTACTTGCGAGTAGTAAACCATCTTTCAAAAACAAACATGAAATGTTTTGTTCCAATTCGGGCGACCCGGTCTATACTTGTATGCTGTGCGCATCACAGAGTAAATCTAGGCTAATAACCAGAACAAGAATGCATAATGTTTTCAAAACTCGATATCATGGTTAGTAGAGGTCGATCTTTGATCGAGCGAGCGGGGGTGCTCATGAAGTGACCTTCCCCAATCGTACCCAAGTTCCCGAGCCGAGGCAAGTTTGGTGATGACGGACACGTGGCCTTAGGCAACGAGTCAGGGTTTCCTAAATTTTTCAAAAATAAAATATTTAGGTGGTGACTCTGTATCTGGCAAAGTAGTCCATGTTTGGCACTTCTTTCAAAAAATCTGTTTTCAAAATCGATTTGCCGGATTTGGACTCTTTGGTTTAGATTAAGAACCGTGACATTGAGTCCTGAACTATAGTGAGCCCAAATGAACGGAACAGGGGACTCATCCCTCCCGAGGCGTTCGGGGACGTCTACAGTTTCTGGCGACTCTGCAGGGGAGTTAGAGAACTTGACTCGAACTCATGATATCTGGTTTTGACTACACTTGAGTGTTTCTTTGCATTGCATGTGCATTGGTGCGCCTAGGACACCGTGTTTGCCATCTGCTATTCCTGAGCGGTTTGCCAGAGGCTACGTACCATAAGGCTTACCGGTTACGGGCTCTGCCAGTATGGGAACACAAACCCCGGTTTTACCAGGGCACCCTTTTGACTATTCGACCTAGTGCATATTCGGAATCCGTAGTGACCATTCCAAACTAGGACAGGTTCCTTACCCGATATAGGTTGTTTGAAACCGCTGCGTGCGTAGTGAAACCCTAGCTCCTGACAAAATAGGACAGGGAAACCCTACCCCAACATAGGGGTGTTTTGGCTCTCACTTATCTGTTATGTGCTTTAGAGTGCGTCTCTACAGGGAAATGCATGTATCAGTTTATGAGTTTGGGCATCGGGCCTGCGAGCATCAGTCAGTGTTTGAGAATCAGTTATCTGCGGGTATCGATTCGATTTTGAGGGCGATGATTGAGGATAATGATCGGTGTTTGAGGGCGGTGTGTATCCAAATTTTATCGGCCGTGTGTTGTTATACCCAGCGTGTGTTGTGTATTTATTTTAAATTTATTATCTTTGTCGTTTATCTGGTTATTTATTTCCTTATTGCTTTATTTATCTTCTTGCTAGGACAGTTTTAGCACAATTGCTTCAAACCCAGCAGATATTCCCCAAGCACTTTGGACAAAAGGTCGTCGGCTCAATCGATCTGAGGATCTGGTTGACGGACAACCAGTGTTTCATTCTCTACCCCCGGTCGTCAGAAGAAGGCCGAGAAGGCGTAGTGCGTCTGAACAGAGATTACCAGAGCAGTGGTTTACCCTAGCAGTGAATAGCCGGGCTGAGGTTCCAGTTTCTGCCATAGAGATACACATACCAGTCAGTCAACAGGATCAGCAGAATATGGCCGGAATGGAAGAAATGATGCGCCAACTCCAAAAGAGTATGAGGCGGAATCTTGAGGGAGCTTATGCATAGCGGAGTTCGCTAAGCAATGAGCCACAATCATGGCCCAACAAGCAGAACTAATTACTCCTGGCCATGAAAGAAGCCGAGCATCACCTCACATCAACTCCTCCCACCAGAGTCCCGCTACTGGCGAACACCGACTACCCAAAATGTCCTGTTGAATGCCTAGAATATTTTTCCAAATGTCCATGCTGTCCAGGAGGACACAGATATTCCGAACGGGCTAGCTCCGCCCCCGCTTCCACCTCAGTTATCCAAAGCACATACACCCACCAACCACCCAGACTCTCCCTTTGAGTTCGAAATAGACCCTACAGCACTAAAATTGAGCAAGCTGGAGAAGCTATTCAAAAAATCCCAGGGAGTAAAGGCTATTCCGGATATCGAGGACGGATATACCGATGTGGTTGTGACATTACCAGATAGATTCAAAATGCCACAGATTGATCGCTTCGACGGATCTGGTGATCCCATGGTCCATCTCCGACTGTTCTCAGATATATTACGGCCAATGGGCTTAACCAGACCCCAGAAACTTTCGCTATTTGGCCGGACCCTGTCGGGTGTGGCCGCTATCTGGTATGCGAAGTTGGAGGATGATGTCAAGCGGAGTTGAGACGAAATGGCCGAGGCCTTTGTTGCGCAATACTCTTACAACACCAAAATTGAGATTACCCCTCGTGATCTTGAAACAACAAGGCAGGAGCCCAAAGAGAGTTTCTCGGATTTCGTGACCCGATGGAATGCGAAGGCCTCGATGATGACTTTAAGGCCCACCGATAAAGACCAGATCAGGATGATTGTGCGCAATCTCCAACCAAAACTGATGCAAAAGATGATTGTACTCCCCTTCCCCACCTTTTCGGATTTGCACGAGATGGGGGTACAAATTGAAGATGCAATGAAACAGGGTCTGATTGACCAAGACAGGGAGCAACCCCGGAGAACTTTTAACCGCAACAACAATGCAGGCCTGAGTGGTGCTGCAATTGCAAGAACTTCGGAGGTAAACATGGTCGCCACCATCCCCCCTCTCCCTCCAAGGCCCATGGCAGCCACACTCTTCTCCGGTGCATCCGGAAGCAATACATAGACCACTAAATACCAACCCAGAGGCCAAAGAACCTTCACCCCATTGTACATGCCCCTGTCCAAAGCTCTAGGGGCCTTAATCAGAAAAGGGCATCTAAAACCCCTGGAGCCGAGGCCGTTACCAAATCCACTTCCCCCCACTCACAACCCGACCAAATATTGTGCATATCACCAGCAACACGATCATGACACCGACCAATGCTTCAGACTGCGTCACGAGATTCAGGATCTCGTTGACAAACATGTGATTTTGCCACCAGAAAGACCCAATGTTACCACCAACCCACTCCCTACACACAACCAAGCTCCACTTCCCAAAAGAATTAACTTTATCCAGACTGGGGTCGTGTCTTACGATCCTAGCATCTATATCACTCATTTCCATCCACCTAAGCCGGAGGTGCTCCTTCCCGATTGCACTGACTTTTTGTGCATGATGGATATCTCAACAACCCAACCTGAGCCAATGGTGGTAGCTATTGAAGACGGTGCAGGGGAGATTGCAGAGGAGGATGGAACTGTGGAGTCAGGGTTTGAGCAGTCTGGGAATTTTGCTAGGGAAGCCTATGATCCAAGTGAGTACATTCTGTCAGCAGACCGGTTTGAGTCAAGTGCAGAATTGCCAGAGAGAGCAGAACTGTGTGTGATCCAGGGGGATGGATTTGAGCAGGGGACAGGTGATCTAACGGCCGTAGAAGAGGGCTTTGCCAATCTACAGTTTTTCAATGACCAAGAATTAGGGGATGCAGCAGTCAACTGGTTTGAGTATGAGAAATCGGCAGAGGCTACCGGATGGCTGGATGATCAACCGGATGTTGTAGAGTTCCAACCAAAACAGGACCCGGCAAGGGCGAGGGTACCGGTGGTGGCCGGAAGGGCCGAAAGTCAGAGTACATTGCCGGAGAGCGCCTGTACGAAGAATTTCGCTCGGAACAGGAGCATTGTGAATGCAGGGAAAGCTGAACAACAAACTGTGTAAACGCAGGTGGAACAAGAGAAGATTTGGGATTATGAGAGAATCCAGAAAGCCAAAGCCCATGAAGGGATTGAAAGTGCTGTGGGCATGAAGGCGAAGATCTTTGTGAGCATAAGTGAAAATCTTGCAAGTACAATCATGCCAGAGCCAGACAGGTGCCTTTTGAATGCCAACGGAATGTGGTGGAAAGACGATGATTTATGTCTTGCCCACATAGACGAAGATTGGCGGGGCAATCAACCAGACGACACCTGGTATCTCGATGAGGTTGATCACATGACAAGAAGCGGGCGGTATTTCAAGCCCCCGTACTTAGACCAGCCAGAAGCATCTGGGAAGGATTAAGAAGCTGAAAAACAAAAGGAGAAACAACTTGAGGAAGAGGTTGTGCTCAAGCAGTTAAAAAAGATACAAGCAGACATCTCCATCTGGGGACTACTTATGGCGTCACGAGTGCACAGACAGGCTGTCCTATCTACTATGGACAAGGCTAAACTCTATATAGATACCACACCAGAGCAACTAGTCGGACTGGTCTTTCCGGGAGGAGGTTCCCCGGTATTATCCTTTTCAGACGAAGTACTGCCGCCTGAGGGCGCAAATCATAACAAACCCCTCTACATCTCTGTGGAATGTAGAGACAAGTGGGTGCCAGTGGTTCTTGTCGACACGGGATCCGCCATTAATGTGTGCCCGTCAAGGACAGCATACGCAATCGGGTTAAAGCCCGCGGACTTCGTGCCGACTACTCAAGTGATCAGAGCCTATGATAACACCAGCAGGGAGGTGATGGGGACTATCAAAATCCAGACCCAGGTTGGTCCAGGACAACACAACATTGAATTTCATGTCTTGGACGTTCCTGCGACCTTTAACCTACTCTTAGGGCGGCAGTGGTTGCACCAAGTGAAGGCAGTCTCTTCCACTTTGCATCAGATATTGAAGTACCCTCACGGGAAAGGGGTGGCCATTGTTTTTGGGAACTCGTCAATCCATCAACCGCCAGAAGTGTCTACACCAGTCTTGGAAATCGAGCACGGCACGGAGGATGTGTTCTTATCAAGGTTTACTCTGACTGAGGCTCGGGTTGTGCAGAATATCATGGCTGTTAATGAGGGAGTGTACGTCAGTGCTCAATCTGTATACCTCATGAATAAGCTACAACACATCCCCGGGATGGGATTGGGAAGGAGCGGCCGGAAGGGCGTCGCAACATTGGCCGAAGTACCACACAACCCTCATACCTTTGGATTGGGTTATCAGCCCACCAAAGAAGATTGGATGAGGAAGGGGAAGGAAATGGCTAGAAGAGCCAGAGCAAAGCAGGCTAGGAAACCTTTTGAGCTAATGCATAAGCCCATTTAGGGTACCCTAAACGGACGCTTCGTCCAGGAGGGGGAGGACTTTCCATTTTGTGGCTTCCCAGAGCCATGGCTAAACGCGGAGAAGAAGCGCGTGCCAGGTTTCGAGATATTCTTCGACCTACAACTACCCGGGGATGACGTTGCCGAAGAGTAGACAGACCCATCAGCTGAGGTTGAACAGTGTAAGGCAGTGGATTCCGAGGGCGCTGAGATTGAAATGGGGGTAGCACTGGCATGTCTATTTTTAGATCCTCCGATCGACCATAAGTGCTTGGGGGATAACTTCTCAGTTTCCATGATTGGGGATGAAATGGCTACGAGCCTACCAGCAACCATTTTGGATGCATCTATCGCACCCTCTCTCACTTGGCAATACGAAGAGGGATTTTTGTCCAGTAGCACCGGGTCAGGTAGTGAGCCGGAATCTGATTCCACCAAATCTTATGAGTCGAAATCAGGTTCCAGCTCGACTGAGTCTGAGTCTGGTAATCCTGGGGATGATAACCCGGATGCCACAGTTATGTCCAGGTCGTCTTTTTCTTTCTCATTTGAGTCTGTTGTAACCAAGGAATCGGAGGATTTGGATGTGCTTAATGAGAATCAAATAGCTATGGTTTCTGAGTACTTTTCTGTGCCCTTAATTTATTACATAAACTCAGACTTTCAAAATTTTGATGAAAATGACGAGGAAGAAATTCCTCTGGTTTTGCAACGTCTAATTGAACAGGAACAGGAGAGATTTGTTAAACCCCTAATGGATGAAATCACTACTGTGAATATTGGTATTGAGGAGGACCCGCGGCTGATCCAGATCGGGTCCACGTTGTCTTCAGAGGAACGCGAGCGCTTAGTCGCTTTATTAAAAGATTTCAAAGATGTTTTCGCGTGGTCCTACGAAGACATGCAGGATCGATCCCGAGATTATGCGACCTTTGGATCCTCTTGACCCCGAGGCCCGACCTGTCAAACAGAAACTCAAAAGGATTCGCCCGAATTGGGCTCTCAAGATTAAGGAAGAGATCACCAAGCAAATTGACGCAGGCTTCCTGCTGGTATCCGAATACCCGACTTGGTTGGCCAACATCGTTCCAGTGCCGAAGAAAGATGGCAGGATCCGGGTATGCGTGGATTTCAGGGATTTGAACAGAGCTAGTCCGAAGGACGACTTTCCCTTGCCGTATATTGACGAGTTAGTGGACTTCACAGCAGGGCATGCTTTACTCTCATTCATGGATGGCTTCTCAGGGTACAATCAGATAATGATGGCACTAGAAGACCGGGAAAAGACTGCATTCACCACCCCATGGGGGACATATTGCTATAGAGTTATGCCGTTTGGGTTAAAGAATGCTGGAGCTACTTATCAACGGGCCGCGACCACGATATTGCACGACATGATCCACAAAGAGGTTGAGGTGTACGTGGACAACATGATTGTCAAGTCCAAAGAAAGAGAGGGCCACTACACCGCCTTGCAAAAGTTCTTCCAAAGGATCAGAGAATTCCGGCTGCGGTTGAATCCTCAGAAATGTACATTTGGTGTTACAGCGGGAAAAATACTGGGGTTTCTGATTACACAGAGAGGTATCGAGGTCGAACCTTCCAAAATCAAGGCCATCCTAGAAATGCTCCCACCAAGGACTGAAAAAGAGGTGCGAGGCTTTCTGGGTAAAGTGCAATTCATAAGACGGTTTATCTCAAAGTTAACCTTGACTTGTGAACCACTTTTTGGTCTCCTGAAGAAAGGCAAGAAATTCCAATGGGACGGCCGATGCCAAGCTGCTTTTGAACAGATCAAGGAATACTTACAGAACCCACCCGTGTTGTTACCGCCAGAGCCGGGGAAACCGTTGATATTGTACCTTTCAGTGACTAAGACTACAATGGGCTGTATGCTCGCGCAAGAATCAGAGGACAAAATGAAGAGAGCCATCTACTATCTGAGCAAGAAGATGCTAGAGTATGAGACTCGCTACACACCATTGGAAAAGGCTTGCTTAGCTTTGGTATGGGCTACCAGAAAGCTGCGGCACTACCTGTTAGCTCACTCCGTAATGTTGGTTTCACGACTCGATCCCATCAAATATCTCTTCGAGAAACCAGCACTTACGGGTAGGCTAGCTCGTTGGTTGTTGTTGCTCTCCGAATTCAATTTGAAGTATGTAACGTGCAAGTCAATCAAGGGAAGAACAGTAGCAGAATTCTTAGCCGATCATCCAGTGGAAGGGGGTGAAGCAGTCAAGTACTTATTTCCAGATGAGGTCATTTTGCATATCGACGACGAAACTTGGACGATGCACTTTGATGGAGCGTCAAATCTGTACGGGTACGGGATAGGAGTGTTACTGATAGCACCCGACAATTCTCGTATCCCTCTAGCCTTCAAACTCCAATTCAAAGTCTCGAACAACGAAGCAAAATATGAGGCATGCATTGCCGATCTAGAAGCAGCCCTGGAACTAGGGGCAAGACGATTGGACGTCATCGGGGACTCGAACCTTGTTGTGTCTCAAGCAAAAGGAGACTGGAAAGTCAAAGAAGAAAAGATGATGATGTATCACCAGACCTTGGATTTGTTAATTCGTCGGTTCGAGAAGCTAAGCTTTACTCATCTACTAAGAGAGAACAACAGGTTCGCAGATTCTTTAGCAACTCTATCTTCCATGATAAACATCCCGTCCGGAGTCCGGATGCGTCCAGTCATCATTGACCAGAAATTCACGCCAGCCTACAAGACGATTGCTGCTATAGATGAGGTTCAGGATGAAAACCCCTGGTATTACGACATTTGGAATTTCTTGGAGAAAGAAGCATACCCGCCAGGGGTAAATGCCAAGGATAAAAGGGCAATCAGAAGAATGGCCGTTCAATTCATCATCTGTGGGGGTAAGCTGTATAAGAGAGGTCATCTGGGAATGCATAAGCTGTGTGTCGATGTCGAAGAATCAAAGCGTCTAATGGAAGCCATCCATGGAGGGGAATGTGGTGCGCATATGAATGGAGTAATGCTAGCACGAAAGATCCTCAGACAAGGTTACTACTGGTCCACCATGGAGGAGGATTGTATCAGTTTTGTTCGACGATGCCACAAATGTCAAATTCATGCAAATCGCATGAACATTCCGCCGTCGAAGCTGTTCAATATGATGTCGCCATGGCCATTTTTAGTCTTGGAAATTGATGTGATCGGGGCTGTCACTCCGAAAGGGTCGAATGGACATGAGTTCATCCTAGTCGCGATAGATTATTTCATAAAGTGGGTCGAGGCCCAATCCTATGCGGTGTTGAAGGCTTCACATGTGGCGAAGTTCATCAGAAACAACATCATCTGTCGCTACGGAGTCCCAAACGAGATAATTTCAGATAACGGTTCCCATTTCAAGAAAGAAGTGATTGATTTGTTGGAAAAATACAATGTGGCTTTTCATAAGTCATCCACATATCGGCCGCAAACCAATGGAGCGGTTGAGGCCGCCAACAAGAATATCAAACACATACTGCAGAAGATGGTGGAAACCTACCGGGATTGGCCAGATTAGCTGCCGTTTGCTCTCTAGAGCTACCGAACTTCAATCAGAACTTCTACTGAGGCGACTCTGTATTCATTGGTTTATGGGATGGAGGTCGTTCTACCTATCGAGATTGAGGTTCCGTCATTGCGAGTACTGGCTGAGTGTCAAATAGCCAAGCAGTTAACAGAAGCGAGTTTGAGGAACTCATGCTTTTTGATGAGAGAAGACTGAAAGCACTGTACCATGTTCAAGGTTATCAGCGCAGAATTGCCCGGGCTTTTAACAAGAAAGTTAAGTCCAAGAATCTAAAGGAAGGAGATTTGGTGCTCAAGGACAACCGAGCTCCCATCCACGACCCGAGGGGCAAGTTCAGACCCAATTGGACTGGTCCCTACATCATTAAGTCTATCTGGTCAGGTGGAGTTGTGGTTCTGATGGATCTAGATGGCTTGGAGTTCTCACAACCGATCAATATTGAAGAAATATTACCCTTGAGAGGCTCGCTAGGCCGAAAACCCGAAAGGGCGACCTAGGCAAAACTCAGAGCACAAAAAATTTGAAATTATAAAAACTGAGCTCGCAAGGTTGAAAACCCGCAAAGGGCAACCTTGGCAAAAGTTAGAGCGTAAAAGGAGAGTGAAAATACTCGAGTGAACCTAGGCCTGAACTACATAAGGCTTGATTCCCATCTTTGGGATACGTAGGCAACTTCATCTTGGAGTTCAGCCATAAACTTTTCCCCGATCAACTTTGTCCATTTGATCATCTCAGTCATCTTTGTCTATCAGCATTCATCATGATCTCCGGTGCAGTGCTTTTCAGACTAGGGGCAACTTTCCATTCTTTGTCTTGATCGGTCTGTTATTCGGGCTAGGGCAACTTTCGATTCTAGGGGTCGGGGTTGTGCATCTCGATGATGATCTCGAGCATGTCCAGTTCTGATCCATATCAAAAATGGTTTTGAAAAGTTTTAATAAAAGTTGACTTTGTTCAAATTAATCTTTTTACAACTAAGACGATTTTTGGACCAAAGCGAAAAATTTTCAGTACCCACTACCTTCAATTTCATTGATTTCAATACAGAGTTCTCTTGCTCTTGCATACAAATTGAAGTTGCTTTTTATTACATTCATAGAGAAAACTTGAAAGTACTAGTAAAGTAATAAATCTGGGGCATAGATGAGTCAGGTGTCCCTGCGCCCCCTCCCAGAGCTGGTCGAAGCCTCTGATGCCAAGATGGACCCGAACTGTGCCTCTTCATTGAGCCAATCCAAGCACTCGTCAGACAAATTGCAACTGAAAGTGGGAGCGGGGGCCAGGAGCTCTCTAGTCCTCCATCTTTGTGGCATCTGCAAGACAGGCGTCTCGAACCGGGAATGTGGCAGGATACTCTATCCCCTCTGGCGGGCAAGTCTAATCATGACCGAACTGACATAGAAACCGGAACGGAAAGTAGAACACACAGTGAGTCAGACCAATCAACTGGATCCCGGTCTACCGGAACATGCTATAGCTCATTGCCAGGAGATTGAGCCAAGGACAGCGCCAAGCAATGCGATCTGCAGACAAATTGCACATCCAATCAAACCACCACTCCTCATCAGGGGCATCGACTAGGCGTTGACGAAAGAAGTAGCCGCGAGCTGAGTAGGCTGGGCAAGAGTCCACAACCTGCAATTTATCCATCAACCATACCTAGGGAGGGATGAAAAATAAGAGAATAAAGAATAGAGAGATGTACGATGAGAGAAAAGTAAGAAAAGGGTTTTGTGAGAAAAATCGAGCCTGAGGGTCGAGTGATGTGAGCAATATATATGTAAGATTGGGTGGGAAACATTACCTGTAGCAGTAGTGGACTCCCCGCAAATCTGGTCGTCTCCCGACAATAGAAAGCATCTAAGCCCATCAGTGTCTTGGCCAAGGTCATGACAATGCAGCTCTTTCCTTCCTTCAAGCCATGAGCAACTTCAATCAGACGAATGCCAGATCCACTGAAGCCTGGGGCAAGCAAAAAGTGAGATAGCATGCACAAGCAAAGGGCGTGTTGCCGAAAACCTTGCCAATGATGGTTGCGCGTCACCCAGTATCGAAAAAGCGATGAATCAAGCGAAGATGTCCAGCCTCGTTGCGATCGAGACCGAGCATCATGCATGGTGAGTCCACACATTCGCCCTAAAGCTTGGGCGTGGCCGACGCGAAACTGAGGCAAAATTTCTTCATGGCGTTCAGATTCCATCAAAACTTGAAAGTCTTCGAAAGTTGGACATACCTCTTGCCCGCCGAAGCTAAAGACATGTGTCACTGGGTTCCAAAACCTCGCCACAGCATGAAGAAAGGGAAGGCGTAGCGGAGTGCGGCTCAGCGTGAATAGTGCATTCAAGCCAAAACCCCGAAAGTTCAACTTTTCCAAGCCATGCAGAGAAGCGATCCAAGCTGTGAGATTTTTGACGAGAAACGCCTCCATTTTGGTGCAAAACTGAGATGAAATGAATCAACCACGAGGCTAGAGCTTTTAAAGAGGATAAGACACTATTCGGGGGACACGTGTCAAAAATTTGGTGGTTGCTGGGCTAGGTGGCCGGCCAGCCACCTTTTCTGGTAGGCCGGCCACCCCTCTCCTCTCCAATACAAAAAACTGGCCGGCCAGTTCCCAAAGGTGGCTGGCCATGCTGCAAAGTGAGTCTTTGGCCCTGTTTTACCCTCTGGAAGGAAGTTCTTAGCATTTCCATGCATCGAGAGTGATAAAGGCCTCCATCTCCCTCAGTTTCGGATGCGTTCCGTCACCCAGATCGTTCGAAGTGCACTTTGTTTATAGAGTTGTTGTTAAGTCTCGCTTATCGAGTTGTTGTCTTGCTTATCGAGTTTTTGTTTTGCTTATCGAGTTGTTAAGCTTGTCGAGCTGTCAAGTTTCGTGCATTGAGTTGTTACTTTTGTTTAAACAATTTTGTTGTACCTTACTTATCGAGTTGTCAACTTTGTTGTATTTTGCTTATCGAGTTGTAAACTTGCTAAGGTCTTGTTATTTCTTAGTAAGTTAGGTTGTTTAGTCTGTTACGTCGGTTCACTACCTGACTTGACAATTTTCAGTGCACAATTCCATTCAATTTCATTTTGGTGCAAAAAGATGCAATGCGATGCTAAGAACATAAAACACAACACTTTTTCTTTCAAAAAGCCGTTTCATTCCATCATGCTTCCTTTGTTACAACATTTTACAACAAGGGTACAAGTTTTACAGAAAATAAAACTACCTAACAATATACAATGTGCTACAACTACTAGTAAAAAGGTAAATAAAGCAAGGAACAACTACGTCAATGCTCTCAAGAGCAAGAGTGAGAGGCCCTCTTCGTCCTCTTCTGCGGAACAGACTCTGCGCCATCATCACCATCATCATCGTCTGAGTCAGAGCCGCCATCCTCGGAACCCTCCTCAACTTCATCTCCACTACCAGAATTGGGATCGGAGCCACCCTCTCTGTCAGCGGATGTCTCTGACTGGGGATCTGCAGCCTCCTCCTCCTCACTGGGCTCCTCCTCTATGATGTGCGCCCAAGGCCCACCTCGTCATGAGGCGACTCTCTCCCAGATCCTCGAGAAGGCCTAGATGGCCCAGATCCTCGGGAAGGCCTGGATGGCCCGGCCTGTGACTGATCGTACACCGGAGGCATTTGAAAATGAAGAATGCAATTTGAATACATCAGCCAAAACATGTATATCAGATACAGAAGAAAGCAAACCACACAGAGTGGGTGCATGCAGATACAATACGTAAATGTGGTGTGTGTCAGATGTGCTCTACACAAGCAGCCTATCAATGCAGTAAAATGTTCAAGATCAGCATGTCATCAGAAGTATGATAAATGCCAGAAAACTAAAGGGTACCTGGAAACCCATGATGGACAACCGCGCCTCTCTCCGTAGGACCATGTCCTCAAGCGAGGCTACCATCCCGAGCACCTCATCCATGTACTCCCTGGGTAGCTGTAGATGCAAGCTCAAGTCATCAATGAAAAAAATAAATGCCGAAGTATCTGTGTGATAAACGGAAAACAGTGAAACATACCGGTGGTGAGTCAGGGTCACTGACATATCGGTGGCCAGGCATCGAAGGCTCTATCGGAATCGGAATCAGAGAGGTAGTCCCATATCGCCAACCCATCAACTCAGTCGGCATATCTGGTCATCCAGGATGATGATGAGTCGGAGGAATCATGGGAAACAATCCACCCCCACCTCTGGATGTGCCAGCCCTGTTGGTGGAAGGGACATCTGCAGTCCGAGCCCTGCTCGATGAGGGCATACCAGCAGACCTCCTCGTCGGGGTACGGACTCCCGTCAGCGGAGGCATCAAGTAGGTGTGACGGTAGGTCGCGTACTCCCCCTGCTCCAGATGTAGGAAGGCATCGGTACCTAGCATAGCATCAACGACGTCCTGGGGAGAGAGCCTATCGGCGGTCTGCATATCGTCTGGAGGCGCTGAAGGAATGTCCTGCTCAGGGTAGCCCCATACCTGACGCAAGAAACAATCCCCCAGAAACCAGGCCCTACCAACTGGCCCCTCGAACAGGATCCGATACCGAGAGGCACCCCATGCTCCGGCAAACTGGAATCGGAGCTCTCTACCTAAAGGTGCCCAAGGCTGCCAGGTAATCTACGGATAACCGATGCATAAACTGATCAGAAATTGCAAATGTGCAAGATAAATCAAAGATTGGAAACATGAAGAACTGAGAGTTCTGAAATACCTCTGACGTCCGCACTGTGTCAAAATACTGTCGCAGGTAGAGGAAAGACTCCCGAGGTCTCGGCCGATACTGGCCCTCAAATACAAGTGAATACGGGGTCGTGAGGGGCACCTCCACCACAAGCTCTGGGGCTAATATCGGGAAGTATGCATAGACCCATAACTGTGAGAGACAGAGCAATAGCCATCAGAATATAGAATGCTGAGTGCAGAATGTAAATACAAAATGCTGAGAGCAAAGTGCATGGTACAGAATGTAAAGTGCGCCGTGGGTGCAATGTACAAATGATGAGAAGTAGAAATGTAAATCAAGAGGGCAGCAAGTACCTCCCAGGCCCTCCAATAGCCGCCAACCATGTTCCCCCGTCCGCGGGAGGTCGCGCTCATATAGCAATATAAAGTAGCCAAGCTGGCCACCCCAGTCATACCGGCTGACCTGTGACAGGTCCACTAGAGCACTCAGCAGGTAAAGCCCGACAGTGTTCCCCTATCGTGAGTGGTGCCAAGAGGAACATCGAGAATCCACGAGTATCTTGTGCTACCTCCTGAGTCTCGGGCTCCATCTCGCCCTCCCGAAATGGGAAGAGAACTGTGAATCGGACTCGCCTCAAGATCTCACAACAAAGCGGGCGAGCCCCCAATTAATATATCCAGGCGGCCTCCCACTCACCCATGTCCTCGTCGTATGGGATGGCCCAACCTCCCATATCAAGGCCCGTCAGTATGGTGAAGTCGAACGGGGTCATAGTCATGTCCTCGGTGGCAGAGAAACGGAAAGAGTTGGTGGTGTCCCACCATCTCTCTACCAAAGCACCCATCAGTGTCCTACTAGCAGGATAGCGAGATATCCCGGTGCAAAAGGGCCCGAACCCCGCCACGTCAACTAAATCCCAGACAGCCTCCGGGAGCTTCGCATACCACTCTCTCACCGCGACAGAGCCATATCCTCGCGTAGTCCGAGCAGTCACCTGCATTCAGGATGAACACACATATTCAGTTTTAGAATGAAATGGATAAGCTGCGTGCAAATAAAATAAATAAGCTGTGTGCAAGTGAAATGGATAAGCTGCGTTCAAGTGAAATGTATGAGCTGTGTGCAAAATCAGATCAAATACAGAATCTGGGCTGCGTGTTCAGAAAATTCAACAACGAGCTATGTGTTCAGAAATTCAGAGTTTGGGCTGTGTGTTCAACTCTCAATCAGTGTGTGCTGCGTGTTCACCTTCAATTTGGGCTGTGTGTTCAGAAATTCAGAGTTTGGGCAGTGTGTTCAACTCTCAATCAGTGTGTGCTGCGTGTTCAGCTTCAATTTGGGCTGTGTGTTCAGAAATTCAAAGTTTGGGCTATGTGTTCAACTCTCAATCAGTGTGTGCTGCGTGTTCACTTTCAATTTGGGCTGTGTGTTCAGAAATTCAGAGTTTGGGCTGTGTGTTCAACTCTCAATCAGTGTGTGCTGCGTGTTCACCTTCAATTTGGGCTGTGTGTTCAGAAATTCAGAGTTTGGGCTGTGTGTTCAACTCTCAATCAGTGTGTGCTGCGTGTTCACCTTCAATTTGGGTTGTGTGTTCAGAAATTCAGAGTTTGGGTTGCGTGTTCTACTCTCGACAAGTGTGTGCTGCGTGTTCACCTTCAATTTGGGTTGTGTGTTCAGAAATTCAGAGTTTGGGCTGCATGTTCTACTCTCAACAAGTGTGTGCTGCGTGTTCACCTCAACAATGAGCCGCGTGTTCGGAATTTAAGTATTTGGGCTGCGTGTTTAGATTTCAAAATCAGTGGACTGTGTGTTCATCTCAAAGTTTGGGCTGTGTGTTCAGATCTCAAAATTAGTGGGCTGTGCGTTAACCTCAAAGTTTGAGCCGTGTGTTCAACGTTAAGTATTTGAGCTGCGTGTTCAAATTTCAAAATCAGTGGGCTGTGTGTTCACCTCAAAGTGTGTGTTGTGTGTTCAACGTCAAGTAACTAAACTGTATGTTCAGATTTCAAAATTATTGGGCTGTGTGTTCAATTCTCAACAAGTGTGTGCTGTGTGTTCACAATCAATACACAGGCTGCGTGTTCAGAAAATTAAGTGATTGAGGTGTGTGTTCGAAACGCAAACAGAATATGGTGTTATAGACTAAACATTCAAAACAAGTTGTGTGCTTAAGTGAGCAGATAAACATGGCAAAAGCACGAAATGCGCTGAAAATGCAGATTACATTGCGGAAAATGTAAAAGTGAAGTAAATACCTCTCGTGCCTGATAAGAAAGGTCGGACTCCGGCTCCCGCAAAATCAGATCCCTAGGCGCTTGATCATCAAAGTCAATAAAATGGTAGAAAACCGCCTGAGGATGGACGTGCTCCTGAGGATGATACCTCTCGGGATCAAGCGGCCGAACCCTCGGGGGCAGAGCCATAATATCCGGATCACCCCCGGCGCCTGGAGAACCTCCACCATGAGGGAAATGACCAGCCATCTCGAAAAATCTGCAAAAAGGAGCAAAAATGAGCGAAATAAGCTAAAATTGGAAAAAGTCAACAAAAGTCAACTCTCGGGAAATGAAAAAGTCAACAAAAGTCAACTCCCGAGAAAATCTTCCAAATGTTGAGAGAAACTTACCTCAAGTGGTGAAAATGAGAAAAGAAGCCCCGAAATCAAAATTTAATCGGTTCAAAGTGAAGAGAACTGAAAGTTTTCGCGAAAACAACTTGCGTGGGGCATTGGAAAACGCGTATAGAGCGCAGATCTGAGAGAGAAAATGGTTTGGGAAGGAGGAGAGAGCAATTTCGGAGCTGCACTTGTGAGGAAAAGTGCTTTGGATGAGCACATTTAAAGAAAAGAGAGCAAAAAGACCAAACTGCCCCGGATTTGGCCTAGGTGGCCGGCCGGCCACCTTTTTTGGCAGGCCGGCCACCCCTCTCCCAAAAACATGGCCGGAAGCCTCCCCCTAGGAATAAAACTAGCCAGTGGTGTCCCCCATGTGGCCTCCAAGGTCTCTGCAAATTTTGGTGATGATTGGAGTCCCCAGGACCTAAAAAAGTACAAGAGAAGTGCACTTTCCATCGCGAAATCGCTCTGCCGGGACTTCAACTCCAACCTTCGATGCGTTTCTCATTGTTACTCGTCGAAAGTGAGATGTATCCTTTTTGAACATGTTGTGACCCCTCCGGGAGGTGAATCGGAGGCCGCAATCGAGTCGCCCTCGCCGAAACACGCATTTCTTTGCTCGTTATTTTGGGACAAATGTGCATTCTAGTTTACACTTATGTATATCACTTGCATTCTCATCCGTATACTTGCATTGTTATGCACGTTTCCTCGATATTATCATGCCTCCATGCTTAAACTCGCGTTGTCACACGCGTTTCTTCTCACATTGCGATGCACTCACCCATCGACACCACATTTGTCTGCATTCGATGTCACATTGAACATATGTTGTTAAAAATGTTGTGCTTGTTGAGTTTCTTTCTTTTTCAAGCACGATATTGTATGTACGGTTCATTTGAGGCTGGTGCGAACAGACAAACCGCACAGGTATTGTACCTTCTCCGTGTGAGACGTGACGAGAATTAAACAATTCTCCGCATTCTTAACTGCATGAAATGTGGTTGTTGCTTTGCATTCTTACTTAAAACTGTTGCATCTATTTGTGAATACTTGCTTCATTACAGCTTGCTGCATTTGCATGATCATTGAGTTACATCCAGCTTGGTGCATATCGCTTTGCATTTTGCCCCCCCGCCTGCGGGCATGCCTGCGGGCGCATTTCTTTGTTATTTAGTATGTTTGTCTAAGTCTTCGGCCTTGTCAAAAATGGGTCGTCTCTGGGCTTTGACATTCACTCTCGTCACTTATAACTTTCGAGTTCTGTCAAAGAGGGGCAACTGTAGAGACCCCATTTTGACCGACCTTAAGAGTCAGACGTCACCAACTAAGCACTCGGTGATGTTGCATATCGTGCTCGTTCTGAGGTTGCGGAGTCACGGCTGCGAGCCTTGCCTCCAGACTTTCGGACTCTTTCGTACCTTGCCTCGGTTTGCGAACCAGGGCCTGTTTTCTTTGTTTTCTCTTCTTGAAGGGAGGGAGAGGTCTCGTAGATCATCTCTCAGTGCCCGTAGGCTACGTTTCGTGGTCGTAGGCCATTTTTCCCGTTTGGAGCTCGGTTTTCGGTTTTTCGGAGCCGTTGGCTGTGTGCCTCGGTTCGGGACCGCTTAACCACCTCCGTTTGCTCCAGTTTTTGGCATACATCTTATTTCCTCCCTTTTGAGGAACACTGTGGCTCGAGAGACCAACTTCGTGGTCAAACACCACCTCCGGTGCCTAACAGTCAGTTTTCGGGGCCCCAAGCCGCGCGTTTTGGCCCTTGAACCTTCGTTTTACATCGGTTTGGGTTCATTTTTGGCAGAGACCTTATTTTCATTGCTATGAAGGTTGTAAAAGGGTGGGAGGCCTATAATTGTTCTGAAAATCCAGCTTTATTCCTTCATCGCTCTCCATCGCCCGTTTTCCTCGCTAGAAAGCTGGTGTTGACCATTCCCGGGCCACTTTCTTTGGCCCTCAACCACATATTTGTGTTGTACACACCTGGGAGGCCACCAATATGACATGGCCAGCTAGCAATTGTTCCTGACCCTTTTGAACCCCTCTAGAAAGTTGGTTTTTCTCTCTCCTGGGTTACATTTCCTAGTTTTTCTCCACATAGCTGTGTTGTGCACACATGTGAGGCCACTTTTCTGTGGTGGCCAGCCACTAATTGTGATTGAACCTTTTAACCCTGGCCGGCCGGCCAGGGGAGGTGGCTGGCCAGCCACCTGAACCCTCTGAACCTGTCTGGCCATGACCCTCTCACCTGGTTCCTTACAGCTGCACCCTCTGTTTCCTCCCAGATCCTGTATCCGAGGGGGGGTCTTTTGGGAGGAAAATTTGAATTTGATTTTCCCCCCCTTTTCTCCACTCCTCTCCTCTATAAAACCAGCCCCCCCCCAGCTCATTTTCAAGGGTTACAAAAATTTGTTTGGAGCTCTTGCATTAAATCTCCCTCTCTCTCTCTCTATTCCAACCCTCAAAACACCCTTGGTTCTTGGCCATTTCTACACCAATCTATAGCACCACACCTCCACACTCCATTCCAGCAACTTGAAGGCTATTTCCAGAGGCTAGGAGCACCATTTCTTGGACCAAAAGCTGTTGAAGACTTAGGCTACAAGAGTAAGTCTCTTTTCCCTCTCTTTTGGCTCTATTTTGCATGCTTTCTTAGCCTTTGTTTCTTGAATTTTTGGGCTCCGACCTGAACTGAAAATAGTCATATTTTGAGCTCATCTCCATGTTTGATCCAGGGTCTTTCTCTGTTTGAGGTCTCCTCCTCACCCTTTGTGTTTAAACTCTCTTTTAGGCCTATTTTTGCATGATATTTTAGGCTTATTTGTGAGCTATTTTGGACTTGGTCATAAACTATGAAATGTCTTGTTTTGAGTCCCTCTTCAACTGTGTTCAAGGGCTCTCCTCTTTTTGAGGTCAGCTGCTACCACTTGCCTCTTTATCCCTCTTTTAGGCCTTTTTCTTGCATGTTGATTTAGCCTCACTTTTGTTCATTTTAAAGACTTGATGTAAACTGTAAAGTACCTTGTTTTGAGCCCCTCTTCAATTTTGTTGAAGGGCTCTTTTCCATTTGGGGCCAGTTATTGTCCCTTGTCTCTATTCTCTCTTTTAGGGCCATTTTTGCATGATAGATTAGCCCTATTTATGTTCATTTTTTAGACTTGTTATAAATTGGGAAAAGGCTTGTTTTGACATCATCTTCATGTTTTATTAAGGGAATTTTCTTATTTGAGGTCACATGCTTTCTTGTATGCTTGATTGTCCCTTGTTTTGAGCCTTACACCTAAGCTCCAATTGCATGATTTGTTTGGCCTTCTAGCCACTGAAATCCAGTGGATTTTCAATGGCTGGAACACTATTTTGAGCCTCCAAATCAGAGGGGGGTGACCCCCTCTCACCTTGACTTATTTGGTGGTCATTTTGACCTTCTAAAGAGACCCTATCTTGCATGCTTTGAAGTCACATTTCAGGGTCGATTGGGTGAGTTTTGGGACTACCATATTTGATTTCCAAAGTTGTTTTGGTCATGCTTCATGTCTATCTTGTATGTGCCTAATAACTCCTTGCATGGCCCTCTAAAGGAGCTCCTCATTTTTGCACATGTTGGCTGTATTTCAGTGATTATTTGGTCATATTTCCACATGTTTTGTTCACTGATTTTTTCTAGTTTGGTGAGATTCCATGTGCTTCATATACTTTCCATGTAAACCATGTTTGCTAGTCAAAATTGCATGCTACTTTAGCCCATCTTGCTAGCACCTTTTGGCCATGCTTTGAACTAAGAAAGTTCATGTTTTGGGACTGCCTTGACTCTGTCTTCATGCTTCATGATCAAATAATGCATGCTTTGTATAGCTATAGGTCATTGCGTATGCCTAGTTTTGAGTTTCGGAGTTCATCTCATGCATCGGGTGCCATATTGCCATGTTTCGGGGCTGTTTAGCTTCATATTTTAGTGCTGAAATTCGCATGTTTGTATGCCATATTCCATGCCTTGCCATGCTTTGGTAGAGTGGCATTCGTGTCTTAGGGTCGGTCCTCGATTCGCGTGCACGTGTGCACGCATCTCAAGTGTCTCATTTCCATCTAATGGCCACTGATGTGAGTGCAGCTGAGGTCCACTTATGTTGGTGTAAGTCCATTATGTATTGCGTATGCCATTTCATTTTATAGCATTGTGTATGCTAAGGTTGCATGTTAGAGCATTGTGTATATCTTGCTACATCGTACATTGTATATGCCATCTCATAGCATTGTGTATGCTAGGTTACATTTTAGGATTGCATTCATGCATGTCATGCATATTGCATTGTGCTTGGGATAAGAGTTAGCCCGAGCACGGAAAACGAGGGACGTTTATTACTCAGTGACGAGCGTGTCTCAATTCGATCGACACTCCGGATTATCCATGATGGAGTCTAGGTCTTGTTGTGTTTTCATGTACATTCATTTCATATTGAGTCGTGCAATTCGATTCATCGGCCATCATGCATCGAGATGCGTGATTGGTGGCACGAGGATCGAGGCAAGCATACATATGTGAAAATACATTGCCATGCCCCTTTCTTGCTCTCTATTGCAGCAAATCAGAAACCAGCAGTCTCTTGGAGTTTCGTGCAATATTCCGAGCTTAATTGTAAACAGAGTCTAATTGGGGCATCGTAGTGGATTTCCACGCAAGGCAACTCCAGTATGCATCATTCATCATCCGGAGCAGAGTCGAGGCAGTCCCTAGCTTGCATTCTAATTTACTGATTTCCTAGATTAATTTGTTAATTAATTAGGATTTTGTATTTATTCGGACTGTACTATTCATTTGGACTATATATTTATTCGGACCCTCTGAGCGAAGGCACAATTGTAATAAGTGTGCGTGTGTGTGATGTATGTCTTCCAACCCCACGTCTTTCTCTCCATTTTATTTACCAACTTATGATGGTTAGATTAAGGCATATTTCAATTAGCATATAGTATGATAGCATGTTTGTATTCATTCATCTGTCTTGCATGCACCGGGCTCGGCGCATCATATTCAATTGCATTGTATTTCAATTCTGAGTTGAATACGTGTTAGCTGTAGCATTCCATATGCCATGTTTAGAATAGCCGAGCCTGCTATAGTTGCATTTTTGCATGTGTTACATTAGGCATTTCTGTATAGTTAGGATCATGCATGGATTTCTAACGTAGTTTCTGTTTTGGCTTGGAGTACTCGGTAAGTTTTTACGCTTTAGCATCCTTGCATACGTGTGAGTGACTGCCATGATAGCATGCTTACCATAAGGCTATTTGCTTATGTGATATAACTGCATGAATGCCTGTGGGTGAAGGTTGGGTTATTTGGATTGGAACAATGCATTGACTGTAAGTTTTAAGCCCACTAGATAGTGGCAAAACCATCTTTTCTAAGCCCACCTGAGGGTGGCAAAATCTGCATTTTAAGCCTACTTGCGAGTAGCAAACCATCTTTCAAAAACAAACATGAAATGTTTTGTTCCAATTCGGGCGACCCGGTCTATACTTGTATGCTGTGCGCATCACATAGTAAATCTAGGCTAATAACCGGAACAAGAATGCATAATGTTTTCAAAACTCGATATCATAGTTAGTAGAGACCGATCTTTGATCGGGCGAGCGGGGGTGCTCACGAAGTGACCTTCCCTAATCGTACCCAAGTTCCCGAGCCGAGGCAACTTTGGTGATGACGGACACGTAGCCTTAGGCAACGAGTCAGGGTTTCCTAAATTTCTCAAAAATAAAATATTTAGGTGGCGACTCTGTATCTGGCAAAGTAGTCCATGTTTGGCACTTCTTTCAAAAAATCTATTTTCAAAATCGATTTGCCTGATTTGGACTCTTTGGTTTAGATTAAGAACCGTGACATTGAGTCCTGAACTGTAGTGAGCCCAAATGAACAGAACGGGGGACTCATCTCTCCCGGGGCGTTCGGGGACGTCTACACGTGGCTGTAAGTCTCGCCAACTCCTTGTCCACCAGCGTAGGAGCCATCACTCTGGGAGCTGGCATCGCCACTTCTTCGCTACAGTGAGCTGGAGCACTCAACCTCTACAATGCTGGCACTCTCTGAGCCTCACGGCGGCGTGCCCTTTCCTCTAACACATTCCTCAGGTCTTTGGAACGGGAGAAGAAAGAGTATCTCGACGTCGATGACGGGCGTGAGGGGCAGTATGTGCTGTTGCGAGTGAAAGATCTGCCCTCTCTTTGGTCAGAATCTCCAACCCCATAGTTCCTGGTGATGGAGAGAGAGTGAGTCCTCTCTTGGCGGCGACTGCTAGAACGAGGGGACGGGGTGCGCTTACTGAGGTTGCCCTCTCCAGCAACACCTTTCCCTTTAATCTGGCGCTTCAGCATCTCCATCTCCGCCGCCATCTTGCGAATGAGGGCGTCTTGGTCTTTGAGTTTGTGCTCCAGGCGCTGCGCACGGGACTCCCCCCGCTGCCGACGGCCCTCTGGACTCTTCGAACGATCAGAGCTCCTCCTGCGTTTGTCTCGCGCACCTCGCAAAGAAGTTTCTAGGCCCGCCATAGCCGAAACATCTGGGGGGCCATCTCTCCTTCGGACATACTCCGGAGTGACACCATCGACGACGGACAGCGGAATTTCATCGTTGTTGGCCATGGAAATGGTCGAAGAGGCTTGAAGAACAAGGGTTGAATTATCAAAGACTTCCCACAGATGGCGCCAATTGTACGGGGGCGAAATATCCTCTGCTTTCCGTACTCCTTGTACTCCAAGCTTCACTTGACGGCACCTAACCTAGCAACACAGAAACGGTGAGCTGCCCGGCGGTGGTGTGCTAGATAGACCCTCCGACGATCAAGTCAGACCACTTGAGAAAGAAGAAGGAGACTGTTAGAGAGAGTCTTTCAGATGGCGAGAATGGTTTCAAGTTACATACCCCTAACGTTCGTCTTCCTCCCTATTTCTAGGCTAGCTATGCAGCCTCAAGATTGTGCGCGCACTACCTCTGTTGTCCTTCCCTGGACAGGTGGCAATGCTCGCCTTTCACCACCTTACGCGTATAAAGGTTTAGTCCTCCAGCCAGTACATGCAAAACTGTCAAACGGTATTGACGCGTGCCTGGAGCAGATTTCCTCTCCCTCACGCCATTGGCCCAGGTGGCGCACGTAACCGGAACACCACGACTAGCCTATCTCTCGTGGTGGATTGCCACCTCATGCACACAACCGAGCTATGCATCGCCGACCTGCCCCTTGGCAAAGGGGCCAAAGCGTGATGATCATGACCAAGCTGTTATTGACCGGTTCACCATGGCTAAACGGTTGCGAGGCATGCTGGCCTCCCCCCGCTCTACCTTCATTCTCGATTATACGAAGTCCGTCTATCTCGGCTGACCAAGTAAAGGCAAGCCGGTCCTAGTCGCGTCCTCAATCTAACCCGGGTCACTCTTAGCTCGGTTGCCAGACACCAATGCACGCATCGACAAATGCCACAGCTCGATCAGGCCTGGGTTCGTGCTTGATCGGCCGATCTCTTTGACCGTGCAACACAAACCACGGACCGTGTTAGTAAAGGAAACGGCGTGGCACCGTGAGGTCCGTCACAACCCGCGCTACCGTAGCTCGGCCGTACTAACGGTGCAAATCTCCCATCTCATGCTATATTTGTCAATGTGTAAAAAACATGTATTTAGAAAATAATTTAGTCATTTTGTATCACTACAACAAATAAAAGTTTTAGGGACTAAATGTTTTGCTCTTTAAAAGTGAAAATTTTGTTGTAAAAGACAATCATAAACCAATTTTTATCATCATGAGGATAGTCGCTAAAAGGTCGTCCCAAAAAATAAAAAACAAGGCTTCTAACAACAAAATTTTGAAAATGTCACTAATAAATAGACTTTTAGGGAGAAAATAATTTGATCTCAAAATGATTTATTTTTTGAGACAAAAAATTTGGTCCCAAAAAGATAATAATTCATCATTAATGTCTAATTTCCGTTACTAAAAATATCATAACGACACTTTTCGCAACAAAAATATTTGGTGCCTAAAAAATAATTTTGTCTCTAAATTTTAGTTTCTAAAATTTTAATTTTTTATAGTGTATAATTCAATATATGAATTGAAGTCTTTTAACAATTATACCGTCCTTTCTAAAAAAAAAAAGATTATATCAATATTTATGCACACAAAAATAATAAGCACTTTCAAATCTTTGTAGACCTTATCACCACTTAGCATGAGGCCCATTCAAGACTTATGATGAAGTAGTAAATGGACAACTTATGGGCTAGACTGGATCGGTGATGGTGGGCTTCATCTCCGTCAAACTTGAAAAAAAATCCTTGAGAACTCGCAGGTTGATGTCCTTCTCAAGAGCCTTTAAACGGTTAAGATAGTGTACGTTTTGCTATGACTGGTGTAGGTGTATATATAGGACTCTACTCTCATGGTTGACATCTCATATGAGGGAATAATTTTGTTAGTCCGCATGTCTTTTGTTGAGGAAGGGTGTTTGGTGATAAACAAACATGGAAAGGTATGAGATTTGAGAGACATAGGATCAGGTAACTTTGGTGTAGCCAAGCTTGTTACAGACAAGAGGAACAGAAAGATCATGGTCAACAGTCGGACTACGCGAGTAATCACAGTGGGGTAGTCAAATTAATTGAGTACTTATGGTGGGGTTAGATGTTAGGATGCAATCACTATTGAACTTAGATAAAGACCCGCAGAGCTACAATTCACTGAAATTTCATAGCAAATGAACATCTTGGTTAGGTAGGTTTCTCTCTCCTATGAGAGAGTGAGAGAGTCTAATTGTATAGCTCGATGAGTTAGGAAAATGATTTTCTGCAAGGAATATTGATTTGGCTGTGATATTGCCTTGAAAATTAGACTCTAGTAATAATTGCAGGGAAATAATATGGACAATGCTTCACTCTCTCTCCCTCTGTATCTACAAAATAGGTTTCTCTCTATAAAAATTGTATGCTCCATTTAATTTTTTTTGTCCCCCATGCTTATGCCTTTCACATTTTCATTTTATTTTAGCTTACACGGCCAACATTTTAACAAGAGTCCCATTTTAATTTTTGTGTATACTTTAACATATTTATTTTTTAACTTAGTACATAGATGGTCTTATGACGTTTGAGGCCTCAGTTTTTAATGTACAAGCTTGGTGATACTATGAAATGGTGAGTTTAGTCAACATAATGGCAATATAGTTAATATATTAAGGTAAGTATGATTCTGGTTCATCATCAATGAACGGTATGTTTGCAGCTACAACATTAATACAAATTTTATTTTTTATTATATAAATTAAGAAAAGTTCAGAGAATGTTTTTCCTTTTTTTTTTTTTTTCACTTTTAGAGGTAGTTATAGAATACTCTCAGAGCACTCATGTGGTATTAACAATTATACATCTTATAGATAGTCAAACATTAAAATGCACTAACAATTATATTTGTGGATCATTTTTATTTTGCTTTCTATAAGAAGCAAAAGGACAATTTTTTTTGTTGCCATTCATACAAATTATTAATGTAAAGTGAAAGAGTTTGGGAATGAAATGAAATGAAAAGGGGAGAAACAGGGAAGGATATGTGTTTTTGTTGGCATTCATACAAATTATAAAGGGTGAATTATACTAACGGTTCTTATAGTTTAAAACTTGTGCCATTTTGGTTCCTAACTTTTCAATTGTGACATATTTGACCTTGAATTTTGAATCTTGTTCCAAATAAGGACAATTGAAGATACTATTGGACTTTTCAAGGAAAAATTGTCAATTTGATAAAATATAGATTAATTTGACAAAAATAAATGTTAAAAATTTATTTTGAATTTATACAAATTATTTCTACTTACTAAATATAAAATTATATAAAATTGATAAATCTTTTAGACATTTATTTCTTTTTTTTTACCAAATTAATTTTTATTATGTATTTGGATGATGATCATGTAAAATTAATTTTTAAAAATTAATCATGTAATTTTTATCAATTTTACATAATTTTATTTTTGGTGGGTAGAAATAATTTTTAAAATTTTTAAAATATTTTTTTGACATTTATTTTTGTCAAATTAGTTTATATTTTATCAAATTGACGACTTTGCCCTGAAAATTAAGCAATGGTATGTTAATTGTCCTTATTTGGAACAAGATTCAAAATTCAGGGTCAAATGTGTCACAATTGAAAAGTCAGAGACTAAAATAACACAAGTCTCAAATTATAGGGACTGTTAGTGTAATTTGCCCAATTATAAATATAAAGTGAAAAAAGAGTTTGGCATTGGGAATAAAAGTGGGGGAGAAATATAGATAGTTCTTTAAAAACTCTACATGTCCTCATGGACCCACCTTGAAGAATATATATGACCCATGCCAATTTCTTGCACTAAGTTATTAGAACCAAGCTTTAAATACCCAGTAACCTGAGAACATTACCTCCTGTGTCATTTTTAATCTATTATCAGTTTAGTTCAATAATATATTTCACTTCTTGATTTGGACACCTATATGTATATTAGTCACATAGATAGGGTGAGTAATCTTAATTTTGTAGATGAAGGTCAGTAATCTTAACTTTGTAGATGAAGGTCTAGGTGCTTCAAGAATATAGTATACTTGGCTTTGAATAGTCTGGATGTTCAAAAATCTAAATTCTCCAAAGGCTTTGTTTAGTTTTGATAATTTGTGTTTTCTTTCTAATTGATATTTTTGTTCTTTTACAGCAGCACAATTGTTTATGAAAGTTGAAAAGGATATTTTGTTCTTTTACAGCAGCACAAGTATGACTGTTGAAAACACTTTTTAATTTTATTCTAAATCATAGAGACACACATGGGTGTGGCTGTTGAAATCAGATAAAATTTGGGTCATAGCTCAATTGTTTATGAAACTTGAAACCATGAAGCATGTCTGTGTATCTGTCAGATTCAATTGAAAACTGATGCTTCACTTAACTTCAAAATAATATTTATTGTTTACATAATAATATTAACTGGAACCTTTCCTAACTGATATTGAATACAACTACCAATCTGACTTGCCCCATATAAACATTAGTAGTAAAATAAAATAGAAGTTTGATTTTATTTATTTATTTGGAAACTTAATAACTAGTGTTTTAATTTACATGATCTGCATTTATTAATTAATTCCAGCTGGGAAGTTTATGTAGTGATCCGGTTGATCCTTTTTCATATTTTGCCACTTATTTGGGTAGGTCGGGATCGTTGCCAGTCGACTTGAGGTCTAGGAGGCAGCACCGCTTGGTGGGTCAAGGAGTTGAGGGCAGTGCCTCCGAAGCAAAAATACAAAATACATTCGAAATTGCTTGAGCCTTTGTCACGGAAAACAAGGAGGGCTTGTTTGGCTACTACAATAAATGCAGTCTGAGAGTGCAAGTCTTGAAGCGCTACGTCACGGTGGTAGGTGAGTCTGAAATTTTGGTCTTTTCTTCTCTTTAGGCTAAGTGTATCTCACTCTTGTTAGGTCTCTCTCTCTCTAAAAACCCTTTCCTCTCCCTTCTCTCTACGTTTTCCTACACCAAATTGGATCAAAACCTTGATTTCTCAAGGTCCATTAGAGTTTTGTTATAGGTTGTTCATCAAAGTTGGCTAACTTCTCGAGGGCTTCATTGCGTGCAGTAAAGATCGAGTTTCGACACCGTTGATTTTAGAGATTTCATCTCATTTCTTCTTCAAAACTTGAGGTAGGGATTTTCTTATAGTTATATATATATATATTTTTTTGCAAGATCTAGATGATTTTCGAAATCATCCTTCGATAGCTTTGAAAATTTATTATTGATTCAAGAAGTTGAGCGATTTTGAAAGTGGGTTTGTCTCTTGTTCTTTTAAAATGATCTTATGGGTTTTGATCTTCGTTGATTAAAGAAAAGATAATTTTGAAAAGTTTTCTTTCAAAGATTTGAGTTGTATAGTTTTGGTGAGAAAACTTAGAAATTGGGGATTTTTAAAAAGAGACTGAAAATTCATAAATGATATTGTTATATTTTTTTTGTGTGTTAAAATAAATTGATGTTTGGAAAATTTCTTATTTATATTTATATAAATGATGAATTTCAAGGAATATGAAAATTGTTGTTCATTTTGGAAATTATTGTTCAAAACGTTGAAATAGTCTTCAAATGACTAATTGTTGAGAATACTTGTGAAGAGGGAATCGCGTTATTCCTTGGATGATGAATTGGAATAAAAGTATTTATATTCATCTTGTGTTATTAGCATATCAATTCATTTGATTACATTAAACTTTGAATGTTGATTTGAAAACTTGCATTGAGAAAAAAATGTTGAGAAATAAGTTTCCATGAATTGGTTTTGGGGTAAATACGGTGGTAAGTTTTGACAGGTAGTGTAGATGAAATTGAATAGGTGTCGAGGCTTCCAGTTAATACTGGTAAAATGACAGATTATAGGTGTCGAGCCTTCCAGTCAATGCTGGTAAAAATGACAAATTGGTAATACTTGTATAGTCTACTTGCTGACTCCGACCTAGGGATTACCAAAGTCGTATTTACCGCTCTTGAAATGAATTGTTAAGTTTTGAAGAATTGAAATTGTATGACATCATTGAGCATGATGGTTTTCAAAGATGAAGATGTGATTTTCTTTCAAAAAGGCATAGCATGCATGTGCATTTCATCTCTTGAGACTTGTATAAAATGTATATACTTTGTTAAGGATTTCCTACTGGGCTTTATACTCACCCTACGGGATTTTTGTGCTGGAAAAGATGTGGTGATGCCGCCTAACTAAAGGTGAGGAAATGTGTGTTGAGAGTACGAGACTCTCATTTTGCTGTGACTCTGTGTGTAAACCAAGAGCTGTATGTGTGTGGGTTTGAATAATCGTTTTGTGTAACCAGACTCAAGCCTTGGAAACTTGTAAACCCTTGGGGGTATTTATTTGTTTATTTACTTGTTGTTAGATTAATTTATTGTTGCATGAAGAAGCTGTTGTATCATGTAATGTAAGTTTGGAGATTTATATTAGGTTTTCCTTGAAAGAGCCATGATTGTTGTATTATCATTTGGACTAGAAATTTGGGGCGTTACAACTTGGTATCGAGCTCTAGGGTTTGAATACTTGGAGCTCGTGGAAAGTGGTTGTTTGACCACAATGGGTTCATTTAGCATGTTGAGGAAGTGTTATGCATTTTGTGACTATGTGATAACATGCTTATGTGATTAAATGGGTATGGGATTAGACTTTTGGGATGTTATTTGCGCCTATTAAATTCCTTGAGGTCTCATTAGAAGGGTACTTGATCAATACTCGTTCTACTCGAATTCTTGGTTTTTTGGGAATGATTTCATCGTAAAAAAATAGTCCGTATGTGTTTACATGACTAAGTGCTTATGTAGAGTGAAATGAATTGTGTATATGGTAGAGAAATATATAAAATTGTTGTAGTCGAGCGTGTGAGTCAAGTTTCAGCAAGATATGAGTTAATGTGCTAAATTATTTCTCTTGTGTCCTTTATTAGGATGTCGGGAAGGGTCAAGTCCGTGGTGCTAGGCGGAGGCGTGGTAGGGCTCGCCAAGGTGTGCATGAGGTACCGGTCCATGGGGTTCGATGTAAGAAGAAGGGTTCGCTAAGCTAATTTGGAAGAGCAAGCGAGCCAAGCTAATGTGGTGGCGGTGGGACAAGCGGGTCAAACCGCAATGGGGACCCTAGCTCGAGAAATGGCAGGGCTTTAAGAGAGTCTATGAACTTGTTAAGGGTGGAGAATCAAGCCAGAAAGCGCATGAGAGTCAAGGGCTAGTTTCCTTACTAGAGAGTTCTTGCGGGCCAAACCGGATGAGTTCCATGGTGGTCCCGAGCCCAAGAAAGCGGATGAGTGGCTCAAACAAACTGTGAAGACATTTGAAATGCTTCACATCGAAGATAGTGAACTAAGAGTGACTCTAGCGAGTTACTACCATAAGGGAGACGCGGGTCAATGGTGGAAATATGCCAAGGGTAGAGTGAAGCCAACATGGGAAGCCTTTGCGGTTGCTTTCCAAGATAAGTACATACCTCCCACTTCTAGGGAGAGATCGAGGCAAGAGTTTAAAGACCTCAAACAACTCGACATGCCTGTAGCCAAGTTTGAGGCGGTCTTCTCTAGTTTGTCCAGATTTGCACCAGAGTTAGTGGCAATGGAAGAGCGCCGTTACATTGAATTTGAAAAGAAATTGAAAACAAAAATTATGTTCAAGCTTGTCAGAAATATGATTTGGGAATATGACCGTCTTGTGGAGACGGCGACACACATAGAAATTTCCATACAAGCCGAGGAGGAGAGGCTTCAGAGTTCGAGGTCTAGGGGCCAAGAGTTTCAAGGAGACTATGGGCAGAACAAGAACAGGAACACCTATCCATCCCAGTCCCAACCACAGCAGTCTAGATCTACTTTTCCTTTGCCTAGTGCTGGTCTGGAAAAAAGTGCATCAACTAGCTTCTCGTGTTTCAAGTGTGGCCAACCGGGTCACAAATCCTTCTCATGCCCCCAGAATGGAGGAGGGCAGTTAATGTTACCACCATCTAACCGATCTCAAAGTCAGTCTCGGTTTGAATAAAGGTCAAGGGTTTAATTGTTATGATGTGGTCAGCGAAGCATATGAAGAGAACTTGCCTACGGTTGGGAGGCGTGTCCGCATATCGGGGTTGAGGCAAACTCGAGCCACCAGCAGATCAATCGATCCAAGCTTGCGAGTTAATCGAGAGCCACTTGGCTCAATCGATTATGAGCCTATGCTCGAAGGAGCAAGTTAATCGAGGCCTGAGCCGTGTGTATGTTGTTACCGTGCCAGAGCACTTGCTAGAATTCTCAGTTGTGAGAGGTATTTTTGTTGTGTGTAATTATTTGGCTAATGTATTAATGGACACGTGCGTCTCATTCATTTATGTCTACTACATTTGTTTCTGCATTGGGGTAAGAGGTAGCACGGTTAGTGCCTCCACTCAGAGCAGAGTCACCTATTGGGGGTAAAGTTGATTTAGACCAAGGTTGTCGTGATTGTGAAATAGAAGTTGTCGGGCGTCAACTTCCGTTTGCTTTTGTGTTGTTAGATATGTCGAGTTTTTATGTCATTTTAGGCATGGACTGGTTGTGTTCTTATCAAGCGGTGATTGATTGTTACCGTTAGAGAGTTACGGTGTGCACTTCGGGTGGTGATTGTTTCTATTTTTTGGGAAACCGAGTTGATAGAGCCTTGTCACCAGTTGTTGACCCTCATAGTAGGAGAAAGCTTAGTGGCCTTCTTGCAACTCTCTTGGATAGTGCTAGTAACGAGGCTCGTGTTGAGTTACCAAGGATAGTTTGTGAATACCTAGATGTCTTTCCAGAAGATCTTACTAGTTTACCACCTCACCAAGAGATCGAGATCTCCATTGAATTAGTGCCTAGAACATCACCGATTTCCATGTCACCGTATAGATTTGCACCTGCCGAATTGCATGAGTTGAAGATTCAACTCCAAGAACTTTTAGACAAGGGCTTCATTCGCCCTAGTACATCGCCTTGGGGAGTGCCGGCCCTCTTTGCGAAGAAGAAGGATGGGTCATTACGGTTGTGTATTGATTACCGCAAGTTAAATAGAGTTACAGTTAAGAACAAGTATCATTTACCCAGAATAGATGATTTGTTTGACCAACTTAGAGGGTCTCGTTGCTTCTCAAAAATAGATTTGAGGTCGGGGTACCATCAGTTGAGAGTCCAAGAAGAGGACATTCAGAAGACGGTCTTTCATACTCGTTATGGCCACTATGAATTCCTTGTAATGCCTTTTGGGTAGACCAATGCACCGTCTTCCTTTATGGATTTGATGAACAGAATTTTTCGGGAATACTTGGACTGTTTTGTGGTTGTCTTTGTGGACAACATATTGATTTATTCAACCTCAGGAGGAACACGAGACTCACTTGCGGGTAGTCTTTGGGTTTACTTAGTGAGCACCAATTATATGCCAAATTTGAGAAATCACGAGTTTTGGTTAGCGAGGTGAAGTTTTTGGGGCATGTAGTGTCTAGAAAGGGAGTAACTATGGATTCCTCAAAGATAGATGCCATACAGGATTGGGAACAACCCAAAAATGTTTTTGAAATCCGAAGTTTCTTGTGATTAGCGGGATATTACCGATGTTTTGTAAAGGACTTCTCTAGACAAGGTGCACATTTGACTATGTTGACTAGAAAGGGTATCATATTTGTGTGAAGTGAGGCGTGTGAAAAGTCATTCCAAGAGCTTAAGACTAGATTGACTACTGCACCGGTTTTGATAATTCTAAAAAGGGGTTTGAATTACACTGTCTATTGTGATGCGTCTGGAGATGGACTTGGTTGTGTCTTGATGCAAAAGGGAAAAGTTGTGGCCTACGGTTCACGACAATTGAAAACTCATGAGAAAAATTATCCCACCCATGATCTAGAATTAGCAACGGAGATTTTTGCTTTGAAAATTTGGAGGCATTACTTGTATGGTGAGAAGTTTGAGGTTTTCTCCGATCATAAGAGTCTAAAGTATTTGTTTTCTCAAAAAGACTTGAATTTATGACAACGGAGGTGGATGGAATTTGTGGAGGATTATGACTTTGAGTTACACTATCATCCGGGGAAAGCCAATGTGGTGGCTAACGCTTTGAGTCGAAAATCTGTGAGTAGTTTGGCAAGTGTGGCCATTCAGGAATAGGATATGCTAGATGTTATTGGCAAGTTTGATTTGCACTTGGGTGAGTTCCGGAGAGAGTGCTATCTTGTTTACTTTGAATGCTCAACCTACCTTAGTTAGTAAGGTCATAGAGGCACAATGAGAAGACTGTGATGTGGAATCAATCTGTGTTAAGATTTCCAATGTGAAGGAAGAGAAAGGTTTGAACGTTCACTCGGATCTGAGTGTACATTACCTAGACTGTTTGTTTGTACCAGAATCTTGTAGAGAGGAAGTACTTTGGGAGTTCCATCACTCACGCCTTGCGGAACACCCAGGAGGCACTAAAATGTATCATGATCTTAGTCGTCAGTTTTGGTGGAGGGGTATGAAACGGGATGTCGCTTTATTTGTATCGAAGTGTCTTACTTGTCAACAAGTGAAGGCCGAACACCAAAGACTAGCGGGTTTGTTACAACCCTTACTGATAGCCAAGTGGAAATAGGAGTGTATTACCATAGATTTTGTAGTTGGGCTTCCTACAACACAACGAGGCAATGATGCCATTTGGGTGATTGTTGACAGGTTGACTAAGTCTACATATTTTATTTCGATGTGCACAAGCGACTCAGTTGAACACTTAGAAGAGTTATACATTAGAGAGCTAGTTCGACTTCATAGAGTTCATGTGACTATTGTGTCGGATAGGGATCTTCGTTTTACTGCCCAGTTATGGCAAAGCCTTCAAGAGGTGTTGGGAACTAAGTTGACTCTTAGCACTGCTTATCATCCTCAAACCGATGGGCAATCGGAACGTACCATTCAGATTTTGGAGGACATGCTTAAAGCTTATGTCCTTGATTTTAAGGGGCCTTAGGAAAGGCACTCACCATTGATTGAGTTTGCTTACAACAATAGTTACCAAGCTAGTATTGGGATGGCACCATTTGAGGCCTTGTATGGCCGAACTTGTAGATCACCAGTTTGTTGGGCCGAAGTGGGTGATACAGATTCTGATGCGAAATTGTTAGAGAGACAACCGAGAAAGTTGTTCTCATTCGGAAGAGGTTAGCTACGGCCCAAAGCCGACAAAAGAGTTATGCCGATAAGAGGAGACAACCTTTATCTTTTGAAGTTGGTGACCATGTGTTTCTAAAAATCTCACCAAGGCAGGGTTTGATGAGATTTGGTAAGAGTGGTAAATTATCTCCAAGGTTCATTGGGCCTTTTGAGATCTTAGAGCGAATTGGGGAAGTGGCATACCGGTTAGCTTTACCACCACAACTTTCAGGAGTTCACAGCGTATTTCATGTATCTATGCTTAGGAAGTGTGAACCCGACCCTTCTCATGTTCTTGATTGGGTTGACTTGGAGGTAGATAAGGATGCCTCTTACGAAGAACGACCGGCTCACATATTAGATACCCGGGAGCAAGTGCTACGAGGTAAAACTATACCGTTGGTAAAGTGTTGTGGAGACACCATGGGGTTAAAGAAGCAACGTGGAAACGGGAGGCGGAAGTCCGCTCCAAATATCCGGATTTGTTTGAAAATGCTTAAGTTGCTTTCCTTTGTAATATTCCCTAGTGTTGAGAAGCGTATTTAAAGTTGTTAACCACATATTGATATGTGCATTGTTATTTTAAGCATAAGGTTGTTGAGAGTTGCCATTACTTTTTAAGAAATTTCGCATTTATGCGTATTTAGGAGGTTATTGTTAATGAGATAACCATGGTGGAAATGGTGGAATTTGGTTGAGAGTTAATATTGTGATTTGAAAATGAAATCGCGTGGCTTTGATCGCTAGAAACCCCTTTGTTTGGGTAGTTTGATTTGAAATTTCGGAGACGAAATTCTTTAAGGGGTAAAGTTGTAGCGATCTCGATTCCAATCCTTCTTTCATGTTTTGCCACTTCGACTGGGCAGGCCAAGGATCGAGCTGCCTGGTTAGCTCGTGGGGGTCCAAGGGGCAGTGTCGCTTGGCGGGTCCGAGGGCAGAGCCTTGGCGGGGTCGAGGGGCAGCCCCCCGAAGCAAAAATACAAAATACATTCAAAATTGCTTGAGCCGCACATGCGGAAAACAGGGGAGGACTTGTTTGGCTACTACAATAAATGCAGGTATGGGAGTGCAAGTGCAGGAGAAGCGCCGCACGTGCGGTGGTAGGTGAGTCCGAAATTTTGGTCTTTTCTTCTCTTTAGGCTGAGTGTATCTCACTCTTGTTAGGTCTCTCTCTCTCTAAAAACCCTTTCTTCTCCCTTCTCTCTACGTTTTCCTATGCCAAATTGGATCAAAACCTTGATTTCTCAAGGTCCATTAGAGTTTTACTATAGGTTCTTCATCAAAGTTGGCTAACTTCTCGAGGGCTTTGTTGTGTGCGGTGAAGATCGAGTTTCGACACCGTTGATTTTGGGGGTTTCATCTCATTTCTTCTTCAAAACTTGAGGTAGAGATTTTCTTAGAGTTTTATATATATATATATTTGCAAGATCTAGATGATTTTTGAAATCATCCTTCGATAGCTTTGAAAATTTATTATTGATTCAGGAAATTGAGAGATTTTGAAAGTGGGTTTGTCTCTTTTTCTTTTAAAATGATCTTATGGGTTTTGATCTTCGTTGATTGAAGAAAAAATGATTTTGGAAAGTTTTCTTTCAAAAGATTTGAGTTGTATAGTTTTAGTGAGGAAACCTAGAAATTGGGGATTTTTAAAAAAAGACTGAAAATCCATGAATGATATTGTTATATTTTTTTTGTGTGTCAAAATAAATTGACGTTTGGAAAATTTCTTATTTATATTTATATAAATGATGAATTTCGAGGAATATGAAAATTGTTGTTCATTTTGGAAATTATTGTTCAAAATGTTAAAATAGTCTTCAAATGACTAATTGTTGAGAATACTTGTGAAGAGGGAATCGCGTTATTCCTTGGATGATGAATTGGAATAAAAGTATTTATATTCATCTTGTGTTATTAGCATATCAATTCATTTGATTACATTAAATTTTGAAAGTTGATTTGAAAACTTGTATTGAGAAAAGAATGTTGAGAAATAATTTTCCATGAATTGGTTTTGGGATAAATACGGTGGTACGTCTTGACAGGTAGTGTAGATGAAATTGAATAGGTGTCGAGGCTTCCAGTTAATACTGGTAAAATGACAGATTATAGGTGTCGAGCCTTCCAGTCAATGCTGGTAAAAATGACAAATTGGTAGTACTTGTATAGTCTACTTGCAGACACCGACCTAGAGATTACCAAAGTCGTATTTACCGCTTTTGAAATGAATTGTTAAGTTTTGAAGAATTGAAATTGTATGACAGCATTGAGCTTGATGGTTTTCAAAGATGAAGATGTGATTTGCTTTCAAAAAGGCATAGCATGGCATGTGCATTTCATCTCTTGAGACTTGTATAAAATGTATATACTTTGTTGAGGATTTCCTACTGGGCCTTATGCTCACCTTACGAGATTTTTGTACTGGAAAAGATGTGGTGATACCGCCTAACTGTCACGATCAAAACCCGCCCCTATGGGTTTAGCATATGTGGCGATGTCCGTGATTAGAAGGCACGCTTGATAGTAAAACGATGTCTGATCTGAGGGTTGGCGGAAGCCAAAACAGTAATAAAAGATATTCAATGAGCTGTGACAGTCTGTATCCAAAAAAAGACTTTTTCGAACATATTCACATTCATAAGCAAAACATATATACACCATATGTAAAAACATTCAAGGTCTGATACAAGTCTTAGCAGTATTACAAAAGCAGAGCGAAGGGTGGCGAGACACCCTAAAACAGCCTTAGCTCGGTCAGACTTGGAACCTCGAGGCGAGGCACAATGGTTGGCTTGACAAAAAGGGAGTTAACCCGACGCTCCTAGCATCGATTTGGTGCCTGAACACCTACATATAAATATAAACAGTGAGCTAAAGCCCAGTGAATAACAACTGTGTAAAGAGGTTAAGAATGAATGTCCTTTCAGTCATTAAATAGTCATATCAGGCATTTAGAAACCATAGCAGTTATATGTGGTACATCCAATAGCAAACAGTACAGTAGGTCTTAACAGGCCGAACAGTCAGTTGATGGCCATCATAACGATGCGATAATGGTTTCAAACATGGGAACGAGAGATCTCTGTAATAGTAGCGACAATGATCTGATGTGATGAAATTGCTATGGATACCACGGATACAATTTACAATTAGGACAAACATTTATTCATTAAACAATAACGTTTCATTAAACAGAGCAGTTGATCTTTCAGAAAATATTCATAATTGAACATATCTTTACAACATTGTTACTCACAGAGCACTAGGCTAGTAGTAGCTAATGAGCGTCCCCGGATGCCAACCCTACACAGTTACAGAACGAACACACACTAAGTTACACACTTGGGAATCAACAAGTTAGTCCCTATCTTGACTCGGTGTGGTTCTACATCAATATCCTCATTAAGATGCCTTAAACTAGGCCTAGGAATGCCTAGGATGAAATGAGGATGCAAAGATGTACTTTAAAATACTTTTCAAAATTTTTAGAAAACAGAGGTCTCACTCGAGCGTGGCTTTCTTCGCTCGAGCGAGCTTGTCGAAATAGTGTGGTCGCTCGAGCGTGGACTTCCTTACTCGAGCAGTCTGTAAAAATGCAAAAAGTGCTGGATGTTGAAAATCTCCGCTCAACGCTCGCTCGATGCGCGCTCAAGCGTGAGACACATCCTTCGCTCGAGCGTTGGTCTCATCGCTCGAGCGTGCATCTGTGTGCACCAAAAACCTGAGAGCTTACAATTTACACTCGAGCGTGGAATCCTTCGCTCGAGCGAGGAAGCCAAATTCTGAAATTTCCAGATTTGCCTTCAAAGCTCAAACCAAGCATTCAACACCTCAAAACTCGTCCTCTTGGGCCCATTTTCTGGAAAAACACTTTAAACCCATAATATAACATGTTTTGAAGATCAATTTGTAAAATCAAAGCCCAAGGGTGAGTCAATTGAACACCATTTCAACTCAAAATTCAAGAACATGAAGAACAATGCAAAAATCATACGTGCATGAGTTCCCATGGACTCTAATGTTTCAAAACATGACCAAATGCAAGATTAAGCTTAAGAACATGCTGTATTCATGGACTACATTCAAAATATACACATGCATGGAAGAAATTCATGCTAAACAACCTCAAAATGCAAGAATATATACATGCATGAACTCACTCTCAAATTCAACTCTTTACTCTAATTCTTGACTTAGATCACCAAATTTCCATGAATCATGCAAGACACAACTTCAATTTCACAATTGAGAGGATGGATTCCTTACCTAGGTCTTGAATTCAAAGTGTAGAAGCTCAAATATGCAAATGCTCTTCAATTCTCGTAATTCTCCAAGCAAATTTTGATGAACTCAAGTTTTCTCCTATCTCTCTTTCTCCTTTTTCGGTTTTGGCTTAGGAAGATGGATGAAAATGATGCCAACACATAACATGGAGAGTAAACAATGGCCTAGGATTGTCCACTAAGTGGCAATTTGGTAAAAAGTGCAAACTAATGTGATGCAACTTTATTTAATCTAATTTAATCATTCCCAATCAAATTTAAATTAAACCTACCATAAAATCACATAAATTCTAACTAACATATAATACAAATCAATTTCAGGTTCGGTCACCGATAAGGCCTTCAATTTGCAGTTCGAACTTAAAACATGAACAGATCAATTAACAGTCAAACAGATAGAAAATGCAATCAAGCAACATACTCTTGCAATCAATTCACATTTTAGTCAAATCAGTTACTTATCATTCTCAGTCACAGTTTAGCAGTAATCAGAGGTGAGGGTTGTCACACTAACTAAAGGCGAGGAAATGTGTGTTGAGAGTACGAGACTCTTATTTTGCTGTGACTCTGTGTGTAAGCCAATGGTTGTATGTGTGTGGATTTGAATAACCGTTTTGTGTAACCAAGCTCAAGCCTTAAAAACTTGTAAACTCTTGGGGGTATTTATTTGTTTATTTACTTGTTGTTGGATTAATATATTGTTACATGAAGAACTATTGTATCATGTAATGGAAGTTTGGAGATTTATATTCAGTTTTCCTTGAAAGAGCCATGATTGTTGTATTATCATCTGGGCTAGAAATTTGGGGCGTTATAGTTTAGTCATTTCTCTAACCCCATATATGTTGCCATAATTTTCCTTAACTTGTCTATAGATGAATCATCAACAAAATGGTGCATATTCCACCAACCTGATGAATGATGGGACTGACTACGAATTGATGGATGAACCTTTTGACCAAGGGGATCAATCTTCCCCAATTTCTCCCCAAATAGAAACCATCAGGAAATCACAACGAGGTGGCAACTTCACTACAAAAGAAGACAGTATGCTTATATCAGCATGGCTTAACTTTAGCTTAAATCTAGTGCAAGGGAAACAAAAATCAAAGGCATATTGGCTAAGAGTGTGGGAGTATTTCCACCAGTTCAAAACATTTTCATCTAATCGTAGTCAAACTTGTTTAATGAATCGTTGGTCAACGATTCAACTTGCCACGAATAAGTTTGGTGGGTGCTTTGCCCAAATGCAAAGGTTATATCAAAGTGGAAACACTGAAAAAGACAAGGTATTAATGCTATTGAGATTTTTATACTTGCTTTCGTTGGAATTGTCGATCTCATGATAATTAGTGTTCTTTTATCTATTATTGATTCATGATCTGAAGAAATTATACAAAGAGTTGTACAAATCGTCATTTCCATTTGAACATTTTTAGCATGAGTTAAGAGATCAACCAAAATGGCAAGAAGAATATAGCGTGAAGAAACAAAAACCAAAAAAAGTGGCAACTCCCGACATTTGTTCTCCTTGTACACCGGATTCAATCAATTTAGAGGACAATGATGCCTCACATAATGACAATGTAGACTTGGAAAGACCACCAGGTAGGAAGATTGAAAAGGAACGTTTGAATAAAAGAAAGAATAAAGATCGTGGAAATAAAGGAGGGTCGCTTATTTTAATATTATTAGAGGATTTAAAGGAAAATAGAAACAAAATGAATGACAAGAAAATAGAGATGTATGAAAGGTTGTATCTTCAAAAGCAAGAAAGGATTGATAATGAGAAAAAGAGGGGCATAAGCGGAACAAGAAAAGGTTGACAATGAGAAAGAGAAGATCACGAATGGAACAATTAAAGGAGCAAGAGCAAATAATGTCAATAGATACGAGTGAGTGCGCCTTCATTGCAAGCAGAATCCGTCCATCGCCGCCAAATGGAAATCCTCCAAAAAAAGATTTAGTTGTTGGAACTACCCAAAAAAGATTTAGTTATTGGAACTATGTTTTTGACTTTATTTATTGTTGGATTTGATTCTGCATTGTAGGCAGAACTATGTTTTTTATGTAATTTGTGTTGGAACTAGTTATTATATGTTAAAACTATTTTGGAACTACCTATTGTTGATTGGTTGAACTAGTAGTAATTTAATTACTGAGTGGAATCCTTGTTGAATGATTGCTAAAGTACTCCATGGCTAAATTTAATTGCTTGTTGTATGTTGGGTTGAAGTGCTACGTATTTACAAGACATTTCTATTAGTTGATGAATTAAATACAGATTGTATAAGTTGCTAGTGTTTTGATTTTGGAAGTTGTCTGATATGTTTTATAAATTTGATTTTGCAAAAAATTGAAGTTGTTAGGCAGGAACTTGCAAAGTTTAAGAAGCAAAACACAACCTCATATTTATTTTCAGTAGTTTATCTCTCACCTTTATTCCTCTTTTAATTTCCATGGCTCGCAATAGTGTAATGAATATGATTATTGATGACTCTGATTCTGATAATGAATTGGAGATATTTGCAATAGCTGCTTCAGAAGAAGAGCGACTAAATAATGAGAGACGATTGGGATTACATCATGGTTCCATTGAAGGTCATGCAATTATTTATCATAATCCAATTCAAGGCCACAAGAGACTTTATCAAGACTACTTCTCTGAAACTCCTACATATCCTTCCAATTTATTCAAAAGGAGGTTCCAGATGAGTTAATGTCTCTTTCTTCGTATTTTATCTATGGTGGAAGCATATGATCCTTATTTTGCCTAGAAAAAAGATGTTGTTGGAATTCTTGGTCTGTCTTCCCTTCAAAAGATGGCAGCTGCTTTAAGGATTCTCGCTTATGGAGTAGCGGTAGATTCTGTAGATAATTATGTGAGGATTAGAGAAAGCACTGCAATAGAGAGTCTACAAAGGTTTGTTGAGGCAGTGGTTGCAATTTTTTTAGATGTGTACTTGAGGACACCAAACAAAGATGACATTGTTAAATTACTAGCGGTGGGAAAAAATCGTAGGTTTCCTGGAATGTTGGGAAGCATTGACTGTATGCATTGGAAATGGAAGAATTGTCCTACTACATGGAAAGGTATGTATTGTGGTCACATCCATGAACCAACTATAATTTTATAAGCGGTGGGTTCCTATGATCTATGGATATGGCATGCATTTTTTGGATTATCAGAATCTCATAACGACATCAATGTGTTAGAACGTTCTTCTGTATTTTCTCTCCTTCTTTGAAGGCGTGTGTGACACTTTGTACTGTTGGGTTTAGAATTGAGGTAGGGTGTAATTGAAAGTTGTTAAGGTTTGGTGGATATATATGGGTGCTCTCATGCTTTATTTTTGGACTAAGGGTTGTTAAGAATTGGTGAACATAAGGTTGTTGCTATTTTTGTTAAAACAGATGCAATTTCGAGGACGAAATTTCTTAAGAAGGGAAAATTGTAACGATCCAAAATTTTTCCTTTGTTAGTAGGGGAGTTGACATTCAAGCAGACTTGAGAGGCTCGCAACACTTTTGCAGCCTATCCGAAATTCTGAGAGTTGTGAATTCCTGCTCGAGCATAGAAGTGGTCACTCTAGCGGACGACTTTGTTGGTCTACACGCTCGAGCGCAAGATTGGGCGCTCGAGCGATCTGCTTGGTTGAGTTTGAATTTTTGAGACTAGTGGGATTGTTTTTGACCTTTTATTATTGTGTTTGGAGCCTCCCTATTTTATTTTGTGGTATTGATTGAAGTGGTAACATGATGGTAAAGTAAGATTGGACCAAAAACTTTAATTCGGATAATTTTTCTACGAGCAGCCATCACATTTTTGCCATTTTCTTTTTCCACATTTTGAATTTGGGTGTGAGGCTAAAACCATTGGAAATCTTGTTTCTAGGGCTTCAATTTGGACACAAGAACAACCTAAAACGAAGTTCCGGATGAGGGAGTTATACCCGTTTCAAGTTTTAGTATCTGTGCTGGAAGCAGGTAAACTCGAGCATGGAAAGCGATGCTCAAGTGGACTGTGCGAATTCAACAACTTAAAAAGTGATTTTCTAGATCATTCTTTGCACTTTCCTCTTCTCTCTTCATCCATCTCATTCTAGGTCCAAAAAACCCTAGATTTTTTTACCCAAATACCTTCTATTCCCTAAAGTTTTGGCCAAGATCTCTCACCAAAAAATGAAGAATGCTTGAAGATCTCACTTTTCAACGATTGAAGTTTGGATTTGTGAAGGAATCTCATTAAAGCTTTGCTCTTTTGCTTGATTCTTGAGGTAGAGGTCCTAGTTCTTCTTCAATACTTGCGTTAATAGATAGATTTGTGGTATTTTGATTATATAAATACAAAATCTACATTTGTGAGCATATAGTGTTACATCATGAGATTTGAGGGCTTAGGGTTTGAAGTGTTGGGGTTCAATTATTGTGTTAAGATTGTGAATTATGAACCTTAGGTGTATAATCAATGGGAAAATTGGAATAAAAGTAGTGGTGTGAGAAGTTTTAATTTTTCTTGAAAGTCTTGATTTTTCTTAAAAAACTCTAAGTTGATTCATGATGATAATTAATGATTTTGCCGAAATTGAAAGTAGAATCATGAAATTGAAAGGTTGAATTATATATATACAAGTTTAATTGAATTTTGGAAGTATTTGAAAATTATGTAAAATTAGCGATTGAACCTTTATTATGGACATTGTAAATCATGTTATAATATGAAATGAAATTTGGAAAAAAAAATTTGTTAATGATATGAATGACATGAGCCTTGGCATGAAATGATGAAATGGAGATTTAAGAGTTCACCTTGAATTATGTTGAATTACATTTAGTGGTGTTGAATTGAATTGTATTGAACTATGTAACACCTGTATCCTGCAAAGCTTATGGAAAAATGTATTCGAATCCTTTATTTTTATTTTGAAAATCTTTGATGTTGTTATGGGTTGGTTTTGGAGGAGTATAATCCAATTTAAACTTGTTTGGTTTGATTGTTCGCACTTATTCTTGTCAAAAGTTCCTTAGAGACTTAGAAATTCTATTCTAGGGTCGACACTAGCCTTCCTAAGGATCGACCTTTACCTGTTGGTGAAGTTTCTAGAATTGGGTAGACACCAGTCTGGGGAGGGTCGACCCTCTTATGTTTGTGTGTTAGTTGCTGGAAAATAGGTTCGACCCCCTCCTGTTTAAGGGTCGACCCCCCTTGCTTGTGCAAATTGTCTTTTCTACCTAAAGGGTCGACCTCTGCGTGTTTTTTCAGATTTTTAAGGTCCAAATGGGCCCTATCTAAGGGGATTTTTGAGTCTATTATTTTATTTGACCTTAGGGCTATTCCTTATTACTATAAATAGGCCCAAACCATTTTTCTCTCATGATTTTCCTCTCATTTTTCCTCTTAAACCGTGATTTCTCTCTTCTCTATCTAAAACTCAAACTTTTTCACTTAAATCTCTATATCTACTCACCTAGAGTGATCTTTTCACCTTGCTCCTTTGAGATTAAGTATAGAGCTTGTCAAGGGCTTCGTTTTGATCGGCGCAAAACGTGGTTTAGTCACCACCGACTTTTGAGCTTTCCCTCTTCTCTCTCATCTAAGCTTAAGGTAATATGGGTTTTAACCTAGATATTTGTCATTTTGTATAAATGGTGGGATTTGGGTGAAGTTAAGGTTTGGGTTTAAATTTTGAAAGAGGGGTTTCCAATATTTGGCTTCATATATGTAGATGAGGGCTTGATTATGGTATTATAAGAAAATAAATGGTGAGATTGGGTCTTGGAGATGATATTGGGAAAATGGGAAGGTTTTGCCCTAATTTCTATTAAATGACTATTTTGAATAAATAATGAAATTGACATGAGAAATATGAAATTGGAAGGGTGTATGATTGAATGGTGTAGTTGGGTTTGTTAAATTACTCACCTATGGAAATTTGATAAATTATCTGTTTGATAGATTGTATATCTATTTAGAAATATCTGTTTTGGGTTATCAGTGGAGAATAGCTATGATTGTTGTAAAAATTGCATGTGGATTAGGTGAATTAAAATTAATCAATTGAATTATGTCATTGAATATGACGGTTTGATTAAACCATTGAATATGTGATTTGATTAGTCATTGTATATGACAACATGTTTAAATACATTGTATATGTATCGTTATTTGGGAGGAGATAGGGGATGTACTCCATTATTTGGGAGGAGATAGGGGATGGACTCCATTGAAAATTAAGTTGGCCGGAGTGTCCAGGGTGAAAGTTCTGAAATCTTATATACATATGGGTGTCAGTTCCTCGGATGTGATTAGTAAAATAGCAAGGAATGGAAGTGTTGGATTGATGAATGTATTGAATTGTGAACCATTGAGTTGTAGTCTCATTTTGGTTGTTTTGATAATAATAAATTTGGTTAATAGATTTACCCGAAATGAATTGAGGTATTGGTTATCTATATTGAATGGTCTTGGAAAGAATATGTGTTGGTTAAGAATATTGCACATTTATCTGATACTTATATCTTAGTTAAATCTCATGTATTGTTTTAGCATATCTCTACTGCGTTTTGGCTCACCCTACTTGAGAAATCATTTTCAGGTACAGGTGACATGCCGCCCCCAAGGACATAGCTTAGAAGGTTTAGGAGCTGAAGGCTTCATTTTTGTTGTTTTGTTTGTGTTAAATGTTTATTCAAGCCGAGGGCTTTGTTTGTATAGAGACTTGGACTCTTCTTTTGTTGTAACCAAGCGAAGTCTTGGGAAGATGCAAGCCCGTAGGGCATTTATTTTGTTTTTACCAATTAGAGTTTCATGTTATAGTTTCAAGATGAACATTTATGAAAGTGTAATGCATGTAATATCTTTTGTAATAAAGATTCTGATGAATAAAACTATAACATTTCTATCATATTTGTAGATCTTATGAATGGTTGATTTATATCATATTTTAAGGGCGTTACAACTTGGTATCAGAGCGTACCGGATTTGAATACTTTGGGTACGTGGGAAGTGGTTAGTACCACAATGGATTTGTCTCGCTTGTTAGAGACTTAACTATGGATGTTATATGCTTATATGATAACATGCTTATATGGTTATATGGGTATGGTATTTGATTTCTAGGATGTTGATCGGGTCCATGGGTTTCTGGGAGTCCTATTGGAAAGGCACTTGATCACTGCCATTTCTAATTGGAACTCTAGCAACGTCACGGGACGGTCATTATCTGGAAATGGAGTTCATATGTGTTTATGTGATTATATGCTTAGATGGAGTGAATTACAGTTGTCCATTGTATTAGGACGCGAGTGAGATAGCTTCGGCACATTTGTAAGTGTGCTAATCTCTTTGTTACCTTCATTACGATGTCAGGATGAGGTCGTGGCAGTAGGCGTGGTAGGTTTAGGAGGCACGAGATGCCTATACCGGATGAAATTTCGGCGCAGGAGGAGGGAGTTGGTCAAGCCAATGTGGCCGAGCCAGTAGGCCAACAGGTCATAGGCGCTTTAGTCAAGTGAAATGGCGGGAGCATTGAGGAATCTATGGACATTCTCGGGCGAAAACCAAGTCCAAGCCCATGTAGTTAAAATGGGCCATCTTTTTGAAGAGGAGTTTTTCGGTCGAATCGAACGAGTTTTGGGTGATCCCAAGGAGCCTTGAAGGCGATGAGTGGCTTGAGCAGCGATTTAAGACGTTTGAGATGCTTGGCATCAAAGACGGAGGTTTGAGGGTGACCTTGGAGTCCTTCTAGCTGAATGGAGACGCGGGTTAGTAGTGGTAATATGCATGGGGGCGCATTGGAGGGACTTGGGAGGCCTTTGTTTAAGCTTTCCAGGACAAGTACTTACCTGCTACGGTGAGAGAGAAGTTGAGAGATCAGTTCTCCAAGTTGGTGCAGTTGAATACACCAGTGGCCAAGTTTGAGGTCACCTTCACTAGTTTGTCGAGGTTTGCACTGGAGTTAGTGGCAACCAAGAAACGCCGTTGTCTGGAGTTTGAAAAGAGATTGTGGACCGGACTCATGTTTAGAGTGGCCGGGTCCATGATTAGGGATTATGGGCATCTTGTGGAGGCTGCGGCCCATCTTGAGACTATTATGCATACAGAGGAAGAGATGATGAGGGGCTCCAGGAGGCAGGGATGATCGAGGGACAGTAAGAGGCTGAGGTGTTCTAACCCTTAGCAATCCCCCGGAGTGCATTCGAGATCTACCTTTCCAGTGCCGAGTTCGAGTTCTGGGAGAGGCGGTCAGGGAGACATCACCTGTTACAAATGTGGTTAGTTGGGCCACAAGTCTCCAACTTGCCCACAGAGGGGTAGAGGGCAGCGAGCAGCTTTATCTTTGGCTCGTTCTCAGGGCCAGAGTTAGGGCAGGGGTTAGCCGCTCACTTGTTATCAGTGTGGGCAGGCGAGGCACCTGAAGAGGTTTTGCTTACGGTTGGGTGCTTTGTCTGCGTGCGTTGGTGGGTAGACACAAAGTCACCGATAGCGTAGTCGTCTGAGCCTCGAGGGCCAATTAGAACCTTTTCGGCTCGGTCGATGCTTGATCTTATGCTCGAGAGGTGGCAGTAGATCGAGACCTATGGGGCGCGTGTTTGCTATTAGAGCACCGAGATCTTATCGCTCCATCTGTTGTAAGAAGTATCTTTTTGTTTTGAAACTCGGTTGCTAATGTGTTGATTAATACGGGTGCATCCCATTCATTTATTTCTTTTGCATTTGCATATATTTTGGGGTTGGAATTGACACAGTTAGCATCTTCTATTTGTGTTGTGTCACCTGTTGGAAGTGAGATGGTTTTGAAACAGGGGTGTCGGGGCTGTGACATAGAGGTCGCCGATCGCCGGCTTCCTTTTTCTTTTGTGTTGATGGACATGTCTGGTTTTGATGTCATTTTGGGTATGGACTGGTTATCGTCATACCGGGCTATTATAGATTGCTACTGTAACGCCCCAAATTTCTAGCCCAAATGATAATACAACAATCATGGCTCTTTCAAGGAAAACTGAATATAAATCTCCAAACTTACATTACATGATACAATAGTTCTTCATGCAACAATACATTAATCCAACAACAAGTAAATAAACAAATAAGTACCCCCAAGGGTTTACAAGTGTCCAAGGCTAGAGCCTGGTTATACAAAACGGTTATTCAAACCCACACAAACACAGCCCTTGGCTTACACACAGAGTCACAGCAAAATGAGGGCATTGTACTCCCAACACACATACTTCCACGCCTTTAATTGGGTGGGATCACCACATCTTTTCCTGCACAAAAATCCCGTAGAATGAGCATAAAGCCCAGTAGGAAATTCTTAACAAAGTATATATGCATTTTATACAAGTCTCAAGAGATGAAATGCACATACCATGCTATGCCTTTTTTGAAGATAAATTATATTTTCATCTTTTGAAAACCATCATGCTCAATGATATCATACAATTTCAATTGTTCAAAACTTAACAATTTATTTCAAGGGCGGTAAATACGACTCTGGTAATCTCTAGGCCAGTGTCTGCAAGTAGACTATACAAGTGCTACCAATTTGTCATTTTTACCGATATTAACCGGAAGGCTCGACACCTATTCGCGTAGGTTTTTGGTCTTTCATCCCGGACTCTCAGGCCAACTTATTCAATGTCATCTACACCACCTATCAAGACTTACCAACGTATTTATCCCAAAACCATTCGATGAAAACTTATTTCTCAATGCAAGTTTTCAAATCAACTTTCAAAGTTTAATGTAATCAAATGAATTAATATGCCAATAACACAAAATGAATATAAATACTTTTATTCCAATTCATCATCGAAGGAATAACACAATTCCCTCTTCTCAAGTATCCTCAACAATTAGTCATTTCAAGACTATTTTAACGTTTTGAACAATAATTTCCAAAGTGAACAATAATTCTCATATCCCCTGAAATTCATCATTTATATAAATATAAATAATAAATTTTTCAAAGATCCATTTATTTTGACACACAAAATAAATATAACAATATCATTCATGGATTTTTAGCCTCTTAAAAAAAATTCCCAAATTCTAGGTTTTCTTACCAAAACTATACAACTCAAATCTTTTGAAAGAAACTTTCCAAAATCATCTTTTCTTCAATCAATGAAGATCACAACCCATAAGATCATTTTAAAAGAACAAGAGACAAACCCACTTTCAAAATCGCTCAACTTCTTGAATCAACAATCAAGTTTCAAAGCTATCAAAAGATGATTTGAAAATCATATAGATCTTGCAAAAACATATATATAAACTCTAAGAAAATCCTATCTCAAGTTTGAAGAAAAATGAGATGAAACTCTCAAAATCAACGGTGTCGAAACTCAATCTTCACCGCACACAACAAAGCCCTCGAGATGATAACCAACTTTGGTGAAGAACTTAGGTCTAAATCCCAATGGATTTGGAGAAATCAAAGAGAGAAGATGACTTCTAGAGAGAGAAGCCCCCGATCTAGAATTCTAGAGAGTTTTAGAGAGAGAGAGGACCGAAAAAGTGATCTGAAATATCAGATTCACGAACTGATATAACATGGTCCGCTCAAGCGTGAAAAGCCCCGCTCGAGCATCAAATACACTAATCCAGTACTTTTGTAGACAGGTCAAACTTCTGAAACCAAACATTCTCCGCTCGAGCGCATAAATGGCCGCTCGAGCGGACAAGCAACTTCGAATGCATTTTGCATTTTTGCTTGAGGCTCGCCTCGATCCGCGCCAGCGCCTCGAACCCACCAAGGGGCCAGTCGATCGGGCAAGCTGACTGGGCAGCTCGATCCCTAACCGGCCCAGTCGAAGTGGCAAAACATGAAAGAAAGATTGAAACCGGGATCGCTACAACCTTCCCTTCTTAAAGAATTTCGTCCCCGAAATTTCAAATCAAACTACCCAAACAAAGAGGTTTCTAGCGATTAAAGCCACGCTATTTCATTTTCAAATCCCAATACTAGCTCTCAACCAAATTCCACCATTTCCACCATGGTTATCTCATTAAAAACAACCTACAAAATATGCATAAACATGAAATTTCCTAAAAAGTAATGGCAACTCTTAACAACCTTATGCTTAAAACAACAACGCACATATCAACATGTGGTTAACAACTTTAAATATGTTTCCCTTCACATTAGGGAATATTACAAAGAAAAGAAACTTAAGCATTTTCAAACAAATCCGGATATTTGGAGCGGAGTTCTCCCTTCCGTTCCCACGTCACTTCATCAACCCCATGGTGTCTCCACAACACCTTTACCAACAGTATAGTTTTGCCCCGTAGCACTTGCCCCCGGGTATCTAATATTTGAACCGGTCATTCTTTGTAAGAGGCATCCTCATTTACCTCCAAGTCAACCCAATCAAGAACATGAGAAGGGTCGGGTTCATACTTTCTAAGCATAGATGCATGCAATACGTTGTGAACTCCCGAAAGTTGTGGCGGTAAAGCTAACCGGTATGCCACTTCTCCAATTCACTCTAAGATCTCAAAAGGCGCAATGAACCTTGGAGATAATTTACCACTCTTACCAAATCTCATCAAACCCCGCCTTGGTGAGATTTTTAGAAACACATGGTCACCAACTTTAAAAGATAAAGGTCCTCTCCTCTTATCGGCATAACTCTTTTGTCAGCTTTGGGTCGTAGCTAACCTTTTCCGAATGAGAACAACTTTCTCGAGTGTCTCTCTAACAATTTCCGGACCCAGTAATGGTGCATCACCCACTTCGACCCAACAAACCGGTGATTTACAAGGTCGGCCATACAAGGCCTCAAATGGTGCCATCCCAATACTAGCTGGGTAACTATTGTTGTAAGCAAACTCAATCAATGGTAAGTGCCTTTCCCAAAGCCCCTCAAAATCAAGGACACAAGCTCTAAGTATGTCCTCCAAAATCTGAATGGTACATTTCGACTGTCCATCGGTTTGAGGATGATAAGCGGTGCTAAGAGTCAACTTAGTTCCCAACACCTCTTGAAGGCTTTGCCATAACTGGGCAGTAAAACGAGAATCCCTATCCGACCCAATAGTCACAGGGACTCCATGAAGTCAAACTATCTCTCTAATGTACAATTCTGCCAAGCGTTCAACTGAGTCGTTGGTGCACATTGGAATGAAATGTGTAGACTTAGTCAACCTATCAACAATCACCCAAACGGCATCATTGCCTCGTTGTGTTCTAGGAAGCCCAACTACAAAATCCATGGTAACACGCTCCCATTTTCACTCGGCTATCGGTAAGGGTTGTAACAAACTCTCTAGTCTTTGGTGTTCGGCCTTCACTTGTTGACAAGTAAGGCACTTTGATACAAATAAAGTGATATCCCGTTTCATACCCCTCCACCAAAACTGACGACTAAGATTATGATACATTTTAATGCCACCCGGGTGTACCGCAAGACATGAGTGATAGAACTCCCAAAGTACTTCCTCTCTACAAGATTACGGTATAAACAAGCGGTCTAGGAAAGCGTACACTCGGATCCGAGTGAACGTTCAAACATTTCTCTTCCTTTCCATTAGAAATCTTAACACGGATTGATTCCACATCACGGTCTCCTCATTGTGCCTCTATGACCTTACTAACCAAGGTAGGTTGAGCATTCAAAGTAAACAAGGTAGCACTCTTTCCGGACTCACCCAATTGCAAATCAAACTTGCCAATAACATCTAGCATATCCCATTCCCGCATGACCACACTTGCCAGACTACTCACAGATTTTCGACTCAAAGCATCGGCCACCACATTGGCTTTCCCCAGATGATAGTGTAACTCAAAGTCATAATCCTCTATAAATTCCATCCACCTCCGTTGTCATAAATTCAAGTCTTTTTGAGAAAACAAATACTTTTGACTCTTATGATCGGAGAGAACCTCAAACTTCTCACCATACAAGTAATGTTTCCAAATTTTCAAGGCAAAAATCACCGCCGCTAATTCTAAATCATGGGTGGGGTAATTATTCTCATGAGTTTTCAATTGTCGTCATCCGTAGGCCACAATGTTTCCCTCTTGCATTAAGACACAACCAAGTCCATCCCCGGACGCATCACAATAGACAGTGTAATTCAAACCCCTTTAGGATTATCAAAACCGGCATTAGTCAATCTAGTCTTAAGCTCTTGGAATGACTTTTCACACGCCTCACTTCACACAAATTTGATACCCTTTCTAGTCAACCTAGTCAAAGGTGCAGCTTGTCTAGAGAAGTCCTTTACAAAACGTCGGTAATATCCCGCTAATCCCAAGAAACTTCGAATTTCATAAACATTCTTGGGTTGTTCCCAATCCTGTATGGCATCTATCTTTGAGGAATCCACAGTTACTCCCTTTTTAGACACTACATGCCCCAAAAACTTCACCTCAGTTAACCAAAACTCGCATTTCTCAAATTTGGCATATAATTGGTGCTCACTAAGTAAACCCAGCACTACCCGCAAGTGAGTCTCGTGTTTCTCCTCAGAGGTTGAATAAATCAATATGTCATCCACAAAGACAACCACAAAACAGTACAAGTATTCCCGAAAAATTCTGTTCATCAAATCCATAAAGGAAAACGGTGCATTGGTCTACCCAAAAGGCATTACAAGGAATTCATAGTGGCCATAACGAGTACGAAAGGCCGTCTTCTGAATGTCCTCCTCCCGAACTCTTAACTGATGGTACTCCGACCTCAAATCTATTTTTGAGAAGCAACGAGACCCTCTAAGTTGGTCAAACAAATCATCTATTCTGGGTAGAGGATACTTGTTCTTAACTGTAACTCTATTTTACTTGCGGTAATCAATACACAACCACAACGATCCATCATTCTTCTTCGCAAAGAGAGTCGGTGCTCCCCAAGGTGATGTACTAGGACGAATGAAGCCCTTATTTAAAAGCTCTTGGAGTTGAATCTTCAACTCATGTAATTCGGCGGGTGCAAATCTATACGGTGACATGGAAATCGGTACCGTGCCTGGCACTAATTCAATGGAGAACTCGATCTCTCGATGAGGTGGTAAACTAGTAAGATCTTCTGGAAAGACATCCAGGTATTCACAAACTACCCTTGGTAACTCAACACGAGCCCCGTCACTCTCACTATCCAAGAGAGTTGCAAGAAGGCCACTAAGTTTGCTCTTACTACCAGGGTCAATAACTGGCAACAAGCCTCTATTAACTCGGTTCCCCAAAAAATAGAAACGATCACCGTCAAGTGCACACCGTAACTCTCGGCGGTAACAATCAATCACACTTGGTAAGAACACAACCATCCATGCCTAAATTGACATCAAAACTAAACATATCTAGCAACACAAAAGCAAACAAAAGTCAATGCCCTGCAACTTCTATCTCACAATCACAACAACCCCGGTCTAAATCAACTATACCCCAAACAGGTGACTCTACTCTTAGTGGAGGCACTAACCGTGCTACCTCTAACCCCAATACAGAAGCAAATGCAGTAGATATAAATGAATGAGATGCACCCGTGTCTATCAATACATTAGCTAAAGAATTACACACAACAAAAATACCTCTCACAACTGACGATTCTGGAAACTGCTCTGCCATGGTAACAGCATACACACGCCTCTATGGCCCTTGATTAACTTGCTCCCCTCTCGGAACATAGGCCTGTTGTACTGATTGAACCGAAGTGGCTCCCTGATTAACTCGCGAAGCTTGGACTGATTAAGCTTGCTGGTGGCTCTGAGTCTACCTCGACCTTGATCACGGATCGCCTCCCAATCAGGCAAGTTCACTTCATATGTCCCGGCTGACCACACTAATAACAATTAAACCCTTGACCTTTATTCTGAGACTGAGACTAACTTTGAGATCGGTTAAGTGGTGGTAACATTAACTGCCCTCCTCCCTTTTATGGGCATAAGAAGGATTTGGGACCTGATTGGCCACACTTGAAACACGAGAAGCTACTCGATGCACTTTTTCCCGGACCCGCACTAGGCAAAGGAAAAGTGGATCTAGACTGCTGTTGTTGGGACTGAGATGGATAGGTGTTCCTACTCTTCTTGTTCTGCCTATAGTCTCCTTGAGACTCTTGGCCCCTAAACCTTGAACTCGAAGCCTCTTCTCCTCGGCTTGTATGGAAATTTCTACGTGTGTCTCCGTCTCCACAAGATGGTCATAATCTCGAATCATATTTCTAACAAGCTTGAACATCATTTTTGTTTTCAATTTCTTTTCAAATTCAATGCAACGGCACTCTTCCGTTGCCACCAACTCTGGTGCAAATCTGGACAAACTAGAGAAGACCGCCTCAAACTCGGCCATGGGCATGTCGAGTTGTTTGAGGTCTTTAAACTCTTGCCTCAATCTCTCCCTAGCAGTGGGAGGTATGTACTTATCTTGGAAAGCAACCGCAAAGGCTTCCCATGTCAGCTTCACTCTACCCTTGGCATACTTCCACCATTGACCCACGTCTCCCTTAAGGTAGTAACTCGCTATAGTCACTCTTAGTTCATTATTTTTGATGTGAAGCATCTCAAATGTCTTCATAGTTTGTTCAAGCCACTCATCCGCTTTCTTGGGCTCGGGGCCACCGTGGAACTCATCCGATTTGGCCCGCAAGAACTCTCTAGTAAGGAAACTCACCCTTGATAATTTTATACAATTTTAGCATTATTAGATTAAACCAAATTGACAATTGATTATTCAAACTTAATAATTTATAAAATATATTTAAAATCGACTTATTTAGACCATCTCCAACGTTGCATTAGATGTTTCATCAAATTCAAATTGATAAAAACGGAAGAAATGTCTACTGTAATGTTATTATCAAACCAATATCGGATGGAAGGAGAACCAAATATTGCATCAAATGAAGGGAGCGTTTATCGTTCATCAAATTTGTAGGTAACTATTGGGCTAGATATCCTCCTGGACAACCGAGCTTTCTTTATCTGAACTCAATTTTTCCCAATGTCCTGAAGTCTGCCCAGACGTTCTCCCGAACATCCTCCTAGACAATCTGACATTTGATAAAAATTTTAAATTTAATGTTGGAGTGTATCGTATTAGATCAAAATTATTATCAAATTTTTAAATTTAATAAAAAAAAATTAATGTAACATTAGAGATGTTCTTACTTAATGAATTGAATATAAATAAATTTTTAAGAAGGATTTGGTGATAGATCCCTTAGTGACTAACTTGTCCTTTTTTTTTTTGCCAAAACTTGTCCTTCAAAAGGACAAGAATTATGTGGATCATTTCAAAACTTCCTAGTATTTTAAAACTTATTTCTTTTACTATAATACCCTCACATATATGTGTGTCTGTGTATATCAGATTGCAATCACTCTCTCTCATCTTAATCTCTTTTCTCTCTGTCTCGTTCTTATCATTGTTGCTATCTATCGGTGCCATCGCCGCTCACCATAGAACTCTTTCTCTACCGTCTTCATTCGCCACCATCACTCGTTGCATCCACAACCTCAGATTTGAGATTGTTCACAGTCGCTGTCATCAGAAATTGACAGTTCCTGACAGTTCACAAACCTGAGATTTGAGATTCTTCACTTTCTCTCTTTAGGCCAAGTTTGGCAACCCTTGAAAAATCCAAAAAGATAAAAAAAATTACCTAAAAAGTTAAAAAGTTAATACTATTCACCAAAAAAAAATATTAAAAAAATAATATACACATATTAATACAAATCAAAAAATAAACTCATGGATTGGTACTGATGAGATGGTGAAGTCAGTGACCGAGGGAAAAAAAATTATAGTAAAATATTTACTAAATTGGATGGTAGAGCTAGGCTTGTGGGGGTCCACCATGGGTCCTGTTTTGATAATCTGAACCATTGAATAAGTAGAACTCGTCTAGTACTATATTTTTATAAAAAATCACGTCTATCGGATATCATTAAATACATGATCAAATCAGTTTTGTATAAAAATGGATGGTGTTATAGTTAACAGTTAACAAAAAAATACTAATACGATCAGATAGCTATCAATATCCAATCAACGTGATTTTTTACAAGCATATAGTACTCGACAAGTTCTACACATTGAACGATTCCGATTAGTAAAACAGAACTCGTGGTGGGCCCCCATGGGTCGAATAGAACCGATCAATTTATGCCCGAAAAGTAGAGAATCAATCTCCTAGACTGCCCTCTGCCGCGCTGCCCTTTAGGCTTCCAACCGTACGGCCTATTCCATCACTTTATTCCCTTATACACTTATTTATACCATTTTTTAATACACATTTTTCCATAAAAAGTCAAAAAGTTGACCCAAGCATTCATATTTTTTTCCTCAACTTTTTAGTCCAAAAAGACAAAAAGTACAATTATTTAGGACACCCCAAACAACCCCTTAATTTTGATGGTTCATGCTCTCTCTCTCTCTCTCTCTCTCTCTCTCTTCTTCTTCTTCTCATTTTTCTTATGATGGTTTTTTTTTTTTTTTTTCAATTTTGTCTTCTTATTTCTCTTTCTTTTTCTCATGATGCTCTATTCTTCGAACAATAAAATTTTACTCTGATTCATGATACATCACTCTCTTGTAAAGCCATCTTGTTTTAGAGTAAAATTTTACTTTGAATCATAATAAATTTTAGAGTAAATTACAAATACACTCCCTGAGGTTTGCTTAAAATATGAATTGCCCCCTGTGGTTTGGAAAATTACAAATACCTACCTGTCAGAATTTTTTATTTAACAAAATTAATTGAAAAAATGAAATCTCTAACTATTCACCTATACAATAATAAAATTATATGAATTATTAATTAACTTGATGATTTATTAATAAAATGACCTATTTGTTATGAAATTAGAAACCTTATGAGGCATAATATAATTTCTAAAATCACATGGGATAATTTGTAATTTAAGTAAACCTCAGGGGGGTGTTTGTAATTTACCCTAAATTTTACTTTGATCTAGAGTAAAATTTTACTCTATAATAATAATAAAAAAAAAGAATAAAATCTTATTTTGAATCATAATAAACTTTATTTTGATTCAGAGTAAAATTTTACTGCCATTGAGTAAATCAGTAAATTTTTTTTTAAAAATTTTTTATAATCTTAGATCTAAAGTTATTGATCTCAAATATGAGTTCGTAAGTATCAAATCTGATATGGGAGTGGTTTGACTATAAAAATGGTGGTTGCCGGGCAACGATGATGATGAGCAATGCCGATAAATGATAAAAATGGTGGAAATGATGAACAACCATCAAGTTGATAAAGAGAGAAAGAGAGTGTCATAAAAGAAATAAAAGAAAAAGGGTATAATAAAATATTCAAATAATAAATTTTATCCTTCATATAAGACTTTATAATTATGAAGAAGTTTTAAAAATAGTAAAAAAAATTTATTCTTTTAACGAGAAAAGAAAGCTAAGAGAATTTTATGACTAGGGGTTATTTGGAATGAACCATATAAGTGCACTTTTTAACTTTTTAGATAAAAATGTAGAAAAAAAAAAGATGATTGTTTGGGATAATTTTTTGACTTTTTACAAAAATTTGTGTATTAAAATATTGTATAAAATAGCAAAATTATCGTATTACCCCTATGCCTTATGCGTTCTGACAGTGACATTGAAGGAACCGTACGGATTGCTTTGAAATGAGATGGTGCCTTCTGAAGATATATATATATATATAGGATGAGACTTCCCTCCAGTCACTATGGGCCCATGGAGGCCCACCATGGGTCCCGTTTCGATAATTCGAACTAATCAATGTGTAGAACTTGTCGAGTACTATGTGCTTATAAAAAAATCACGTTAATCAGATATTGATAATTATATGATTAAATCAGTTTTGTATGGAAAAAAATGAATGGTGAAAAATAAACAGTTGACAAAAATCTAATTTGATCACATAGTTATCGATATCCGATCAACGTGATTTTTTACAAGTATATAGTTTTCGACGAGTTCTACACATTGAACGGCTTAGATTATCGAAACAAGACCCGTGATGGGCCCTTATGGGCCCAACAATATCCTATAGTTCGATGAATATATATATCTAATTTTTTTATAAAACACCGGCCCACACGTGAGCTTGTACCATCACTGGAGGGTACAATTTTGGCTAGTACTTTTTTTTTTTTTTGGTACTTTTTTTATGAATAGTGGTAATTTTTTGTCTTTTTAATAATTTTTTGACTTTTTATCTTTTTTAAATTTACCCAAACACCTACTAAATTTCTTAATTTTTAATGAGCGAAAAACAAGTTAAACTCAAATTATTTATAACACGTGGCAGTTGCCTCGCCAGGTGGTATGGGATAGAGATGGGAGTCAAGATCCCCTCCTTAACTTTCCTCCTTAACTTCTTACTTGTGGGGCTATTCGGTCCACTTTTAGGCCCAATTTCTATAATTCGAACCGTTCATATTTTAAGATTTGTTGATTATATCATACCTGTAAAAAATTCAAATTGATCAGATATCAGAAAGTATGTGTTCGGATCATCAAATTAAAAACCATTTTTTTTAAAATTTAATAAACAGTTTTTCGAATACATACTTTTTGATATCCGATCAACTTGGTTTTTTACAAGTATAATATACTTAACAAATCTTAAAATGTGAATGATTCGGATCATCAAAATTAGGCCTAAAGTGGGCCCAATTACCCAACAAGTAAAAAGTCAAGGAGCGTAGGCAAGGAGGGGATTCTGATTCTAGAGATGGTGGAGTTTAGGAGGGCGTGTGTACTTACGCTTATTATTATTATTATTTTAAATTAAATTTGTCTTTAATAAATAAAATAAAAAGAGAATTACACTCGTTATTGTTTTTGACCTTTTTGTAAATAATTTTTTTTTAGTCTCTATTGATATGCAATTCTCTTTAAAATAAAACTATAATTATTAAAATAATTAAAAATATTCATTCATCGAATTTAAATTTGTCTAAATCATCTGAATTTATGCGATTGCCTAGACTATCAATGTAATCTTTGTCGTCTCATTTGTTACGTAAGTGTGGCTATTAGCACTTCATAAATTATTTTGGACTCTCCATTTCTTTGGACCTCCACTTATAAATTTTGAAATCCTCAAAATTTATTTTTCCTTAAAATAATACCAAAATTATCCTTATGAAAATATTTCATCCATTGAATGCACACTCCCCCCAAAATCCTAACAAAACCCACCAAGAAGAAGAGCCAATGTGATTACTGTCTTTGCTACTTCATCCACCATTATTACAGTTGGTATGCTCTCTCTCTCTCTCTCTCTCTCTATATATATATATATATATTTTTTTTTTTCTTAATTTTTTCATAATAATTTCTTTTTTTTCGGGAAAAAAATTATAATAATTGGTTTGGTTGGTTTTGTTGGTAGATATTATAAAATTGTGAGTTCAAATAGCATTGCGCAGTAATATTATCAAAGTTACGTGATGAAAAAATAACTTTTGAACTTGATAATGGATTTTGGTTACTTCCAATAACTTCTGCTAGTGTTAAAAATTTTGACCATTCAATGTGTTAAGAAATTTCCATTTTGGGCCTATATTTCTAAACTTGAAAAAATGAGAGCTTCTGCAAGCATTAACAATTTTGCCCGTTCAATGTGTTAAGAAATTTCCATATTCGAACCTGCATTTCCGAACATTACTTATTTATTCGGAAATGCCTTCCTAAACAAATAAGTAATGTTCGGGTTTGTATTCCCAAACTTGAAAAAATGAAAATTTCTACAAGTGTTAATAATTTTGACTGTTCAATGTGTTAAGAAATTTTCAAGTTCGGACCTGCATTCCTGAACATTACTTATTTGTTCGGGAATACTTTCTCGAACAAATAAACAATGTTCGGGCCTGTGTTTCTGAATTTTAGTAATATGTTTCGGAGTTTAGTCCCAAAAAAATGGCGAATAGATTTTATTATTTTTGTCATTTTTTTTCAAGAAACTTACCCTTACAAAGTTAATCTCCTCTGAGAATAACAATATCAAAGTTATGAACCTCCTCTAAGTTATAATTGTTGTACTCCTCTATTCTTATAGAGTTGTAGTTACCAGAAAAACATTCATTCATTATCATTGTCGAAGAAGTGTAGTTAGTCAAATGGTTGCCATTGTTACTGTCAGAATATTGCTACCAAAGGATTTTTAAGGTTTTGAGGGTTGGTAAGTTTTAAAGGTAGGATTTGAAAAAGATGGATAAGTGGTGATAGAAGTGGGTGCTCTTATAAATTTTAATTCATGATGTAATGGGAGTATAGGTTTAATTGTGAGATGTGATATCTCAAAATAAATAATATTCTTTTTAATAATTTTATTTAAAATTATTATTATAATAAAAAAAAATTAAAATTAAAAGATCTAAAATAATTTATGAAATACTAATAACAATACTCTTATTACTTCCATCAACTGCAACCATCAATTGCAAATACATAACTGACTAGACAACATACATGCACAAATACATTATAGGAGGAGTTAGATAAGTCAAATTTTTTTTATTAATTACAATTATCACTCTTGTCAATATTGCAATTTGCAACTACGGGACTGACTGGGTAGACAACATAGATGCACAAATAGATTATAGAGTCGGGCAAGTCAAATTCTAGTAATAATAACTAGTCCATCACCCGTATTATGCGGATAATTATAAATATTTATATTTATTTTTATTTTTATTTTTTAATATATAAATTAAATACATAAGATTTGACCGAAGAGTTTAAAAAAATTTAATAAATGTTTACTTATTTATTTAAGAGGCATTTACACAATAATTACATGGGTCTCTTGAGAATGCAAAAAGTAAGAAAATTAGGATTTCATTAATTGCATTATTCATTTAATAAGTGTAATTATTATAAATTAAGTATTTATTGTAATCAATAGTGTAATTATTACAATCTTTGAATTTATTGTATCAATAGTGTAATTATTACAATCTTTGAACTAATCACTAATTACCAAGTCAATTTTTTTTAAAAAAAATATTAAAAAATTAAAAAATTAGAATTGACATGTTGGAGGTTTCACAAGCCTTGAGTTTTAAAAGACCCTTTTCCTTAATATATAGACTAGCCTATCACCCGTGCATAGCACGGGATAATTATAGATATTTATATTTGTTTAAATTTTTTTTAATATATAAATTAAATATATGGAGTTTGACTGAGGAGTTTGAAAGAATTTAATAAGTGTTTATTTTGTTTTTTTCAAAAAACAAAACAAAAAAATTAAGTGGGAAAAAAATTAAGAGGCATTTACACCATAATTACATGAGTCTCTTGGGGATGCAAAAAGTAAGGAAATTATGATTTCATTTATTGCGTTATATTTGTTTTAATTTTTTTTAATATATAAATTAAATACATGGGGTTTGACCGTGGAGTTTGAAAGAATTTAATAAGTGTTTATTTTTATTTTTTCAAAAAACAAAACAAAAAAATTAAGAGGGAAAAAAATTAAGAGGCATTTACACCATAATTACATAGGTCTCTTGGGGATGCAAAAAGTAAGGAAATTAGGATTTCATTTATTGCATGTCAATAGTATAATTATTATAAACCAATCACCAATCACCAAGTCAATTTTTTTTAAAAAGAATATTAAAAAATCAAGAAATTAGGATGGGCATATTGGAGCTTCCACAAACCTTGGGTTTTAAAAGACCCTTTTCCTTAATATATAGACTAGCCTATCACCCGTGCTATGCACAGGATAATTATAGATATTTATATTTGTTTTAAATTTTTTTTAATATATAAATTATGTTTTTTAAGATTTTTTTCTTATCACTAACCATAGTGTATGGAGGAAATTGAAAAGGGTACTGCAGTAACTATACACAAATTGTATCTATAATTATTTGTATAAGAGGATTTTAAATACTGATCAGAGAATTTTGATCAAATCAATAATTGTAGGCATGTGGAAAGATATGTGTATTGAAAAAAAGTTAATAAATTCTAATCAGGGGATTTTGACAAAATCAATAAATGCTGAGTTTTTTTTTTTTTTAAATAAAAAATTTATATTGGGATATTGAAGCTTCCATAGGTCTTGGGGGTTAAAAACCTCATTTTGCTTAATATATAGTATAGATATAGATAGATAGATAGATATATCTTTTTATTTTTATTTTTATTTTTGTGTGGTTTCTATTCGGGTAATTTTTTTTCAATTTATTTAAGATGGAGTTGTGGGTATCTTTTTTTTTTTAAATTTAATTTATCTGTGGTTTCCATTTGTTTTTAATTATTATTATTTAGGTAAGTTATAATATGAGTTAGATATGTGATAGACATGTGAGTTTTATTGATTTAAAGTTTATTTAGATAAACTTTAAAGATTTTTTTTTAGTTTTTTAGTTTTTTTTTTGTTATGTTATAATATAATATATAAAATATATGTAGATATCGATAACTTTAATAGAAAATATTATCTGATTTTTTGGGAAAGAAAAAATGAATGCAAGTTTTAATACTTTTTTTTTGAAAATTTGTGAGAGAAATTAAGAGGGAGAGATTATGAAATATTTTTGTTATTAAATAAATAAATCAGTCAATAGTTTTTTTTAATCTATTTTGTAAATTAAAAATCAATAATTTTGGAAAATTGATTAGTTTGTCTCATTAAGTAATTTAAAATTTTGATAGATATACATAAGAAAAAAAATACATAATTATATTATTAAATCACAATTCAAATTTAGATGTTATATTTTTTTGAGATCTATAGCTAAATTGTTATCTTTTTTATTTTTTATTTTTGTGTGTAACCATAGTATATGGGAGAAATTGAAAAGGGTGTTGCAATAATTATGAGAGAAGTAAAAAAGAATTGTGGGTTGGGAAAAGTCAATAAATGTTGAGGTTGGGTTGGGAGAAGTCAATAAATGCTGAGTTTTTTTTTTAAATCAAAAAATTAGAAAATTAGGATTAGGAGATTGGAGCTCCTATCTAATTTTTTCGGGAAGAGAAAATGAATGCAAGTTTTAATATTTTTTTTTGAAAATTTGTGAAAGAGATTAGGAGAGAGAGATTATGAAATATTTTTGTTATTAAATAAATAAATCAGTCAATAGTTTTTTTTAATCTATTTTGTAAATTAAAAATCAATAATTTTGAAAATTTGATTAATTTGTCCCATTAAGTGATTGAAAATTTTGATAGATATACATAAAAAAATATATAATTATATTATTAAATCATCAGTCAATAATTTTTTTAATCTATTTTGTAAATTAAAAATCAATAATTTTGAAAAATTGATTAATTTACCCCATTAAGTGATTTGAAATTTTGATAGATATACATAAAAAAAATACATAATTATATTATTAAATCATAATTCAAATTTAGATTTTATATCTTTTTGAGATCTATAGCTAAATTCTTATCTTTTTTATTTTTTATTTTTTTGTGTAACAATAGTTTATGGGAGAAATTGAAAAGGATGTTGCAATAATTATGAGAGAAGTCAAAAAGGATTGTGGGTTGGGAAAAGTCAATAAATGCTGAGGTTGGGTTGGGAGAAGTCAATAAATGCTGAGTTTTTTTTTTTTAAATCAAAAAATTAGAAAATTAGGATTAGGAGATTGGAGCTCCCACAGGCCTTGGGGTTAAAAATCTTCTTTTACTTAATATATAGTAAGTATAGATTGTGATTTTTAAATGTCTTTTTTTTTTAAATGTCTTTTTTTTAATATTATATTAAAGTGTAATATTTTGATAATAATCATGTGTTGGACTTTCAAGAAATTTATATGTGTTGGACTTTTCAAAATTTTTTTTTTTTGTGATTGTTCTTAATGTATTGAAGTGTTATTATAAGGGATAATAATCGTATGTGTTGGGACTTTTCAAGCAATTCATATGTGTTGGACTTTTCAAATAATTTTTTTTATACTTGAGGGTTGGGAGAAGTTAATAAATGTTAAGGTTTTTTTTTTTAAAATAAAAAATCAAGAAATTTAGATTGGGATATTGAAACTCCCACATGACTTGGGGGGTTAGAAACCCAATTTTTCTTAATATATATATAGATAAATAGATAGATATATCTTTTTATTTTTATTTTTATTTTTGTGTGGTTTCTATTCGGATTGTTTTTTCAATTTATTTAAGATGGAGTTGTGGGTATCTTTTTTTTTTTTAATTTAATTTATCTATGGTTTCCATTTGTTTTTAATTATTATTATTTAGGTAAGTTATGATGTGAGTTAGATATGTTATAGACATGTGAGTTTTATTTATTTAAAGTTTATTTAGATAAACTCTAAAGATATTTTTTTTTAGTTTTTTAGTTTTTTTTGTTATGTTATAATATAATATATAAAATATAGGTAGATATCTACAACTTTAATAAAAAATATTATCTGATTTTTTGGGGAAGAGAAAAGGAATGCAAGTTTTAATATTTTTTTTTGAAAATTTGTGAGAGAGATTAGGAGGGAGAGATTATGAAATATTTTTGTTATTAAATAAATAAATTAGTCAATAGTTTTTTTAATCTATTTGTAAATTAAAAATCAATAATTTTGGAAAATTAATTAATTTGTCCCATTAAGTGATTTAAAATTTTGATAGATATACATAATAAAAAATACATAATTATATTATTAAATCATAATTCAAATTTAGATGTTATATCTTTTTGAGATCTATAGCTAAATTCTTATATTCTTTTTTTTATTTTTGTGTGTAACCATAGTATGTAAGAGAAATTAAAAAGGGTGTTATAATAATTATGAAAGAAGTCAAAAGGAATAGTGGGTTGGTAGAAGTCAATAAATGCTGAGGTTGGGTATCTTTTTTTTAATTTAATTTATCTATTTTTTTTTCAATTTATTTAAGATAGAGTTGTGGGTATCTTTTTTTTTTAATTTAATTTATCTATGGTTTCCATTTGTTTTTAATTATTATTATTTAGGTAAGTTATGATGTGAGCTAGATATGTTATAGACATGTGAGTTTTATTTATTTAAAGTTTATTTAGATAAACTCTAAAGATTTTTTTTTAGTTTTTTAGTTTTTTTTGCTATGTTATAATATAATATATAAAATATAGGTAGATATCTACAATTTTAATAAAAAATATTATCTGATTTTTTGGGAAGAGAAAAGGAATGCAAGTTTTAATATTTTTTTTTGATAATTTGTGAGAGAGATTAGGAGGGAGAGATTATTAAATATTTTTGTTATTAAATAAATAAATCAGTCAATAATTTTTTCAATCTATTTTGTAAATTGACAATCAATAATTTTGAAAATTTGATTAATTTTTCCCATTAAGTGATTTAAAATTTTGATAGATATACATAATAAAAAATACATAATTATATTGTTAAATCATAATTCAAATTTAGATGTTATATCTTTTTGAGATCTATAACTAAATTCTTATCTTCTTTTTCTTTTTTTGTGTGTAACCATAGTGTATAGTAGAAATTGGAAAGGGTGTTGCAATAATTATAAGAGAAGTCAAAAGAAATAGTGGGTTGGTAAAAGTCAATAAATGCTGAGATTGGGTTGAGAGAAGCCAATAAATGCTGAGGTTTTTTTTTTATTCTTTAAATCAAAAAATTAGAAAATTAGCATTAGGAGATTGAAGCTCCCACAAGCCTTGGGGTTAAAAACCCCTTTTTGCTTAATATATAGTACTAGCATATCACCCGTGCTATGCACGAGATTAAATTTAAATAAAAGAAAAACCATTCATAGTTATGTTAAACATATTTTTAAATTGTTAGCATAAAATATATGTAATTTTAAAAAAAAATATTAACATTGCATAATTAAAGTAATAAAAATAAGAATTTATTACATTTGTTCGAAATTCACTGAATACGTAAAACAAAAAAATAATTAAAATCTAAATTGTTGTGGGTCTTCCATCAGCATTCCTGCATTGTCAACATGATAGTTAGTATCATAATTAATGAACAATACGTATATTATGTATTTATAAAATGTTATAAAGTAAAAAAGTTATACTTACATTTTTTTTTTTACTTTCTGAAAGATATAGACATTCTTCAGATTAATTTATATTTAAAACAAAGGTGACGCACGGTGTACAATCTAGTTGACGTGGCATTGTTGGTACAGGTATGATAAATGCTTAGGCACAGTCTTGGCATGACGCAATATAATCTTTAATCATTCTAACGCCATTATCCTATAAAATTTTGGAATTATAAGTTTGTGTTTGAAAAAGTAAGAATAAGTTATTTATAATAAATTTTATAATTTCCTACCTTTGATCTCATATTCTTCAAATATGATGGTTGACATCGCAAAATAAACTTTGCCCGTTTATCTTGAACAGTAAGATTTATTGAACCAGTACTGTCTTTGACCACAAGGTTAACGTTGTATCTTATCAATCAAAAAAAAAAAAAGGACGCTTGTTGAAAGGAAATATTGTACCTAATAAAAAATTAAAACACTTATTAAGTTTAAATTATTATTGTACATAGTAATTATTTACCTAAAGAAAATTACCTTGTTATAATATCAATATCATCATGCAGGCAGTGACGACAAACAATGTGACCATAATGATATTTAACTTTTTGATAGCAACTTTTGCACAAATAAATCCAAAGGTTGTCAACATCAATTTGTTTGATGTACCCAAGTATTCGAAAATATGAGACCTACAAAATATTTGAAAAAACATAAATTAATCTTTCTATAAACAAATTATATACATATCGTTTAATTTTCATTAATTGGGATGATAACAATTATTACCTTTGGCATGGGTGCAAAATCACGTATTCTAATTCTTTTGGCATTTGATATTATCAATGACTGTGAAATTGAGAATCCATTTTTTCGATTCCAAGATACCAACTTTTGTGATATAGGATTCATAGCAAGCCTAGATAAATATGTCAATATATATATATATATATAATTGTGAGAATTATATTGTCATATATAATTGATTAATATTATACAATTATAACATACCACACTCGAATATGATTTGTATAATGTAATGAATGATTGATATAAAACTTGATGTATTTGCATGTAGCAAGACATGGACCTAGAAGTTGAGAAAAGATAATTTATTAATATCAATATTTGTATATGTATATAGATAATATAAAAGTGAATAAAAAGTAATCCTACCATGATAATCTTTAACTGTTAATCCAAAGGGCAAACAAAATATTATCAGACTCTAGAGTATGATATAGTTGCATGCCATCAGTTGTTGCAAACACATCCCATAGAGTTCGTCTTACCCATGTGAAACTGTTTTTACAATTAAAAAAAAAGTTGAGATTAGAAAAAATAATATAATTAAGAGAGTATTTCAAATTTGGTAAAGACACAGAAATATGTTATAGTATCATACCTTGTATCAAGTAGTAGAATCTCTCTCTTGTAATTATCACGATTTGCAATACCTTGACATTCAGTTACACTAACAACCAAGCCAATCACATCTGCATATTTTAGCATTTGCATGTTTATTGTTTTGATAGTCACAAATTTTTTGTATTGGTAATAAACTATGTAAGTATATAATCTAGATAAGTATCATTTAGTAAAATTAACGTACCTATTAATTGAAAATCTTGATGAAGAAATTGGTCAATGTCTGATAATTTTTTAAGGAAATACCACTGAAATGGTATATTAGTATCATGATCAAATATGTCCACAATTGTTGTATCATTAGTAAAAGACATCTTATAATAATATGTATCACAATTGTTGTATCTAACTCTAATCATATTAAAAAATTAAAAATAAAATTAAAATAGTAAATAAAAAGATTAAATAACATTAAAAATTAGTTAATCACATTTTTTTTAACTATTAAACTAACTACAATCATATTAAAAAAAGAATCATTCAACTAATTATAATCACATTTTCCTTTTTGTGAGGGTTTATATTTATCTAAATTTAATCATATTAAAAAATTAAAAATAAAATTAAAAAAGTGAATAAAAAGATTAAATAACATTTGTCTATAATGCAACATTTTTCTTTTTGTGAGGGTTTATATTTATCTAACTCTAATCATATTAAAAAATTAAAAATAAAATTAAAATAGTAAATAAAAAGATTAAATAACATTAAAAATTAGTTAATCACATTTTTTTTAACTATTAAACTAACTACAATCATATTAAAAAAAAGAATCATTCAACTAATTATAATAACATTTTCCTTTTGTGAGGGTTTATATTTATCTAAATTTAATCATATTAAAAATTAAAAATAAAATTAAAATAGTGAATAAAAAGATTAAATAACATTAAAAATTAGTTAATCACATTTTTTAACTATTAAACTAACTACAATCACATTAAAAAAGAATCATTCGACTAATTATAATAACATTTTTCTTTTTGTGAGGGACAAGATTTATCTACCTTTAGTTATATTAAAAAATCAAAAATAATATTAAAATAGTAAATAAAAAGATTTTACATTAAAAAAAGACCATTGAACTGATTTTTGATTAACTACAATATTAAAACTGTAAACAAAAGAAAAAGTTAAGAAGGAGAAATTATAACCACAATTTTTTTTTGTGAGGGTTTATATTTATCTAACTTTAATCATATTAAAAATTAAAAATAAAATTAAAATAGTAAATAAAAAGATTAAATAACATTAAAAATTAGTTAATCACATTTTTTTTAAGTATAAAACTAACTACAAACACATTAAAAAATATGATTCATTCAACTAATTATAATCACATTTTTCTTTTTGTGAGAGTTTATATTTATTTAACTTTAATCATATTAAAAAATTGAAAATAACATTAAAAATTAGTTAATCACATTTTTTTAACTATTAAACTAACTACAATCACATTAAAAAAAAGAGAATCATTCAACTAATTATAATCACATTTTTTCTTTTTGTGAGGGTCAATATTTATCTAACTTTAATCATATTAAAAAATCAAAAATAAAATTAAAATAGTAAATAAAAAGATTTTACATTAAAAAAAGACCATTCAACTAATTTTTGATTAACTACAATATTAAAACTGTGAACAAAAGAAAAAGTTAAGAAGGAGAAATTATAATCACATTTTTCTTTTTGTGAGGGTTTATATTTATCTAACTTTAATCATATTAAAAAATTAAAAATAAAATTAAAATAGTAAATAAAAAGATTAAATAACATTAAAAATTAGTTAATCACATTTTTTTAACTATTAAACTAACTACAATCACATTAAAAAAAAGAATCATTCAACTAATTATAATCACATTTTTTTTTTTGTGAGAGTTTATATTTATCTAACTTTAATCATATTAAAAAATTGAAAATAAAATTAAAATAGTAAATAAAAAGATTAAATAACATTAAAAATTAGTTAATCACATTTTTTTAACTATTAAACTAACTACAATCACATTAAAAAAAGAATCATTCAACTAATTACAATCACATTTTTATTTTTGTGAGAGTTTATATTTATCTAACTTTAATCATATTAAAAAATTGAAAAATTAAAAATAAAATAAAAATAGTAAATAAAAAGAATAAATAACATTAAAAATTAGTTAATCACATTTTTTTAACTATTAAACTAACTACAATCACATTAAAAAAAAGAATCATTCAAATAATTATAATCATATTTTTAAAAATAAAATTAAAACAGTAAATAAAAAGATTAAATAACATTAAAAATTAGTTAATCACATTTTTTTAACTATTAGACTAACTACAATCACATTAAGAAAAAGAATCATTCAACTAATTACAATCACATTTTTATTTTTGTGAGAGTTTATATTTATATAACTTTAATCATATTAAAAAATTGAAAAATTAAAAATAAAATTAAAATAGTAAATAAAAAGATGAAATAACATTAAAAATTAGTTAATCACATTTTTTTAACTATTAAACTAACTACAATCACATTAAAAAAAAGAATCATTCAACTAATTATAATCATATTTTTAAAAATAAAATTAAAACAAAGAAATAAAAAGATTAAATAACATTAAAAATTAGTTAATCACATTTTTTAATTGTTAAACTAACTACAATCACATTAAAAAAAGAATCATTCAACTAATTATAATCACATTTTTCTTTTGTGAGAGTTTATATTTATCTAACTTTAATGATATTAAAACATTATTTATCTAACTTTAATCATATTAAAAATTAAATAACATTAAAAATTAGTTAATCACATTTTTTAACTACTAAACTAATTAAAATCACATTAAAAAAAAGAATCATTCAACTAATTATAATAACATTTTTCTTTTTGTGAGAGTTTATATTTATCCAACTTTAATCATATTAAAAAATTAAAAATAAAAATAAAATAATAAATGAAAAGATTCAAAAATAAAATCAAAAAAACCATTGAACAATATTAAAACAGTAAACAAAAGAAAAACTTAAGAAGGAGAAATTATAATGACATTTTTCTTTTTGTGAGGGTTTATAAAAAGGTTAAATAACATTAAAAGGTAAGGAGAAAACAAAAATAACACTTACTGTTTGCATACGTAGTCACTGAAGTTGGAAGTGTAGAAGTGAGAACTAAAGAAGGAGGAAGCAAAAAGGAAAATCACTGTTAATATTAAAACAGTAAACAAATGAAAAAGTTAAGAAGGAAAAAACAAAAATAACACTTACTGTTTGCATACACAAAAGAAAAAGTTAAGAAGGAGAAATTATAATTATATTTTTCTTTTTGTGAGGGTTTATAAAAAGATTAAATAACATTAAAAGGTAAGAAGAAAACAAAAATAACACTTACTGTTTGCATACGTAGTCACTGAAGTTGGAAGTGTAGAAGTGAGAACTAAAGAATGAGAAAGCAAAAAGGAAAATCACTGTTAATATTAAAACAGTAAACAAAAGAAAAAGTTAAGAAGGAAAAAACAAAAATAACACTTACTGTTTGCATACGTAGTCACTGAAGTTGAAAGTATGAAAGTGAGAACTCAAGAAGGAGAAAGCAAAAAGGAAAATCACTGTTTACAAAAGGTATGTGAAAAGTTAAGAAAAATATGTGTATTGGAGAAGTTATAAAGGTTTGAAAGAATGTAATAAGTGTTTTTTTTTTTTTCGAAAAACAAAACAAAAAAATTAAGAGGGAAAAAAATTAAGAGCCATTTACACAATAGTTACATGGGTCTCTTGGGGATGCAAAAAAATTTATATCTATTTTTAACCCATAAATTTTTGTGGAGTTCCAATATAATAGGTTGCTTGGTGATTGATTCAAAGATTATAATTACACTATTGATAAATGGAGGAGATAGAGGGTGGGGAAATAAAACAATAAATGAAATGTGAGAGAGAGAGAGACCCCAAGAGACCCATGTAATCATGGTGTAAATGGCTCTTAATTTTTTTCTCTCTTAATTTTTTTGTTTTGTTTTTTGAAAAAAAAAAAAACACTTATTAAATTCTTTCAATATAATTTTTTTCTTTCTTAATTTTTTTTTTCTGAATGTAATCATGGTGTCAATGGCTCTTAATTTTTTTCTCTCTTAATTTTTTTGTTTTGTTTTTTGAAAAAAAAAACACTTATTAAATTCTTTCAATATAATTTTTTTCTCTCTTAATTTTTTTGTTTTTTCAATATAATTTTTTTCTCTCTTAATTTTTTTTTTTTTTTCTGAATGTAATCATGGTGTCAATGGCTCTTAATTTTTGTTGTTTTGTTTTTTGAAAAAAAAAAAACACTTATTAAATTCTTTCAATATAATTTTTAAAAAAAAACACTTATTAAATTCTTTCAATATAAATTTTTTTAAAAAAACACTTATTAAATTCTTTCAATATAATTTTTTTCTTTCTTAATTTTTTGTTTTTTTTGAAAAAAAAAAATAACACTTATTAAATTCTTTCAATATAATATTGGGATTGCTTGGTGGGGAAATAAAACAATAAATGAAATGAGAGAGAGAGAGAGAGAGAGAGAGAGAGAGAGAGGCTATTTTGCTTCCCCAAGAGACCCATGGAATCATGGTGTCAATGTAATTATTATAATCTTTGAACTAATCACCAAATCAATTTTTTTTTTTTAAAAAAAATTTCTCTCTTAATTTTTTTTTTTCTGAATGTAATCATGGTGTCAATGGCTCTTAATTTTTTTCTCTCTTAATTTTTTTGTTTTTTTTTTGAAAAAAAAACACTTATTAAATTCTTTCAATATAATTTTTTTTAAAAAAACACTTATTAAATTCTTTCAATATAATTTTTTTCTCTCTTAATTTTTTTTGTTTTTTTTTGAAAAAAAAATAACACTTATTAAATTTTTTCAATATAATATTGGGATTGCTTGGTGGGGAAATAAAACAATAAATGAAATGAGAGAGAGAGAGGCTATTTTGCTTCCCAAGAGACCCATGTAATCATGGTGTCAATGTAATTATTATAATCTTTGAACCAATCACCAAGTCAAATTTCTTTTAAAAAAAATAAAAAATCAGAAAATTAGCATTGGCATATTGAAGCTTCCACAAGCCCTGAAGGTTAAAACACCCTTTTGCTTAATATATAGTATAGACTAGCATATCACCCGTGCTATGCACGGGATTAAATTTAAATAAAAAAAAAAAACATTCATAGTTATGTTAAACATATTTTTAAATTGTTAGCATAAAATATATGTAATTTTAAAAGAAAATATTGACATTGCATAATTAAAGCAATAAAAATAAGAATTTATTACATTTGTTCGAAATTCACTTAATAAGTAAAACAAAAAAATAACTAAAATCTAAATTGTTGTGGGCCTTCCATCAGCATTCCTGCATTGTCAACATGATAGTTAGTATCATAATTAATGAACAATACATATATTATGTATTTATAAAATGTTATAAAGTAAAAAAGTTATACTTAAATTTTTTTTTTTACTTTCTAAAAGATATAGACATTCTTGCACAATCTATATTTAAAACAAAGGTGACGACGGTGCGTAATCTAGTTGACGTGGCATTGTTGTGCAATGTATGATAAATGCATAGGCACGGTCTTGGCATGACGCAATATAATCTTTAATCATTCTAATGCCATTATCCTATAAAATTTTGGAATTATAAGTTTGTGTTTGAAAAAGTAAGAAAAAGTAAGAATAAGTTATTTAATATAGTGTAAAAAAACACAATCAGTTAAAATAAATTCAACACAGAGATTGTCACAACGCAAACAAAATTAAAATAGAGATTGTCTATAATGCAACATTTTTCTTTTTGTGAGGGTTTATATTTATCTAACTCTAATCATATTAAAAAATTAAAAATAAAATTAAAATAGTAAATAAAAAGATTAAATAACATTAAAAATTAGTTAATCACATTTTTTTTTAACTATTAAACTAACTACAATCATATTAAAAAAAAGAATCATTCAACTAATTATAATCACATTTTCTTTTTTGTGAGGGTTTATATTTATCTAAATTTAATCATATTAAAAAATTAAAATTAAAATTAAAATAGTGAATAAAAAGATTAAATAACATTAAAAATTAGTTAATCACATTTTTTAAACTATTAAACTAACTACAATCACATTAAAAAAAAGAATCATTCAACTAATTACAATCATATTTATATTTTTGTGAGAGTTTATATTTATCTAACTTTAATCATATTAAAAAATTGAAAAATTAAAATTAAAAATAAAATTAAAATAGTAAATAAAAAGATTAAATAACATTAAAAATTAGTTAATCACATTTTTTTAACTATTAAACTAACTACAATCATATTAAAAAAAAAGAATCATTCAACTAATTATAATCACATTTTTCTTTTTGTGAGAGTTTATATTTATTTAACTTTAATCATATTAAAAAATTGAAAATAACATTAAAAATTAGTTAATCACATTTTTTTAATTATTAAACTAACTACAATCACATTAAAAAAAAGAATCATTCAACTAATTATAAGCATATTTTTAAAAATAAAATTAAAACAGTAAATAAAAAGATTAAATAACATTAAAAATTAGTTAATCACATTTTTTTAACTATTAAACTAACTACAATCACATTAAAAAAAAGAATCATTCAATTAATTATAATCACATTTTTCTTTTTGTGAGAGTTTATATTTATCTAACTTTAATGATATTAAAACATTATTTATATAACTTTAATCATATTAAAAAATTAAATAAAAAGATTAAATAACATTAAAAGTTAGTTAATCACATTTTTTTAACTACTAAACTAACTACAATCACATTAAAAAAAAGAATCATTCAACTAATTATAATAACATTTTTCTTTTTGTGAGAGTTTATATTTATCCAACTTTAATCATCTTAAAAAATTAAAAATAAAATTAAAATAATAAATAAAAAGATTCAAAAATAAAATCAAAAAAACCATTGAACAATATTAAAACATTAAACAAAAGAAAAAGTTAAGAAGGAGAAATTATAATCACATTTTTCTTTTTGTGAGGGTTTATAAAAAGATTAAATAACATTAAAAGGTAAGGAGAAAATAAAAATAATACTTACTGTTTGCATACGTAGTCACTGAAGTTGGAAGTGTAGAAGTGAGAACTAAAGAAAGAGAAAGCAAAAAGGAAAATCACTGTTAATATTAAAACAGTAAATAAAAGAAAAAGTTAAGAAGGAAAAAACAAAAATAACACTTACTGTTTGCATACGTAGTCACTGAAGTTGAAAGTATGAAAGTTAGAACTCAAGAAGGAGAAAGCAAAAAGGAAAATTACTGTTTACAAAAGGTATGTGAAAAGTTAAGAAAAGTATGTGTATTGGAGAAGTTATAAAGGTTTGAAAGAATTTAATAAGTGTTTTTTTTTTTCAAAAAACAAAACAAAAAAATTAAGAGGGAAAAAAATTAAGAGCCATTTACACAATAGTTACATGGGTCTCTCGAGGATGCAAAAAAATTTATATCTATTTTTAACCCATAAATTTTTGTGGAGTTCCAATATAATATTGGGGTTGCTTGGTGATTGGTTCAAAGATTATAATTACACTATTGATAAATGGAGGAGATAGAGAGTGGGGAAATAAAACAATAAATGAAATGTGAGAGAGAGAGAGACCCCAAGAGACCCATGTAATCATGGTGTCAATGGCTCTCAAGAGACCCATCTTAATTTTTTTGTTTTGTTTTTTGAAAAAAAAAAGCACTTATTAAATTCTTTCAATATAATTTTTTTCTCTCTTAATTTTTTTGTTTTTTTTTTTTGAAAAAAAAAATAACACTTATTAAATTCTTTCAATATAATATTGGGATTGCTTGGTGATTGGTTTATTGTTTTATAATTACACTATTGATAAATGAAGGAGATAGAGGGTGGGAAAATAAAACAATAAATGAAATGAGAGAGAGAGAGAGAGAGAGAGAGAGGCTATTTTGCTTCCCCAAGAGACCCATGTAATCATGGTGTCAATGTAATTATTATAATATTTGAACCAATCATCAAGTCAATTTTTTTAAAAAAAATAAAAATAAAAAATCAAGAAATTAACATTGGCATATTGGAGCTGAGAGAGAGAGACCCCAAGAGACCCATGTAATCATGGTGTCAATGGCTCTCAAGAGACCCATCTTAATTTTTTTGTTTTGTTTTTTGAAAAAAAAAAAACATTTATTAAATTCTTTCAATATAATTTTTTTCTCTCTTAATTTTTTTTTTTTTTGAAAAAAAAATAACACTTATTAAATTCTTTCAATATAATATTGGGATTGCTTGGTGATTGGTTTATTGTTTTATAATTACACTATTGATAAATGAAGGGGATAGAGGGTGAGAAAATAAAACAATAAATGAAATGAGAGAGAGAGAGGCTATTTTGCTTCCCCAAGAGACCCATGTAATCATGGTGTCAATGTAATTATTATAATCTTTGAACCAATCATCAAGTCAATTTTTTTTTAAAAAAAAATAAAAAATCAGGAAATTAGCATTGGCATATTGGAGCTTCCACAGGCCCTGGGGTTAAAACACCCTTTTGCTTAATATATAGTATAGATATAGATAGATAGATAGATTCGGTGGGTGTAGAAAGAAAGAGAGAGATTATGTGTAAACAGAATCAGGCAGCCCGTAACGGCCGAACACACGAACTCGCTGAAATTACAGTAATCTCGTTTCCCTCTCCTCTAATTTATTCTCCGAGAACTTCCCTCATCTCCCTCAATGCTCACCCCCACACTCTGTATATCATCATTCTCATCCATATACATATACATATACATATCACTATCTATCTATCTATGTATGAAAATGAGAGGCCGTGATCGGATAAATCCAGTCCTACCGGACGAGTTGATCCTCGAGGCTGGACTCCAAGCCCAGCCACGACGCCTGCTCTCTCGTTTGCAAGAGATGGCTCGGCCTCGATAGGCTGAGCCGCACGACCATCCGAGTCGGCTCCTCCGACAACGCCGACGCGCTGGTTCAGATGCTGGCTCGCCGCTTCGTCAATGTCAGGAACGTCTTCATCGACGAACGACTCTCCATTTCTCTCGCCGTTCAATTCGTAAGTCTTTGTTTGAGTTTGTGTGTTTTTTTTTTTTTTTTTTTTGGACGTTGTTCGGATTTTTGGGATTTGAACTGTTTTAATGCGTTGTTTTTTAGATGATAATTTGGTAGCTTCAACCTGAATGTTAAATTTTTTTAATTGCATTTTCTGTAAAATTGGACCGAGTGATCAAGTTTAGGGAAAGTTGCATGTGAAAATTTGAAGATTTGATTGTGTTCTGGAAATCAGCTGAATGATTAACAATTTGGGTGAAATTTAGTTTGCATTTTTTTTTTAAATTTTTTTTTATTGTTTAGAAAAAAAAAGGAAAAAAAAGAGAGAAGGAAATGTTATGTTAATTATTTTTAGGAGAAATTACCAAAAAAAAAAAAAAAAACACACTCTTAAGATTTGATCATTGTAGCAAAATAAATTTGGAGTTCTTAATTTTATCAATTTAAAATTTAATACTTTGATTCACTCTGTTTGTTTTCAGTGTTCACAGTTTACTTTTCAGAAAATTTTACTTTTTCATTTGCCGTATGTTTTTACTTTTACTGAATTTTTTTAATATTTTAAGTATTTTTTTTTAATTTTTAGACGCACTTAACATAAATATACTTAGAAAGCACAATATTTGTGAAAAAAACTTTAAAGAATTCACTAAATGCTAAAAATATAAATTAAAAAAAATGAAAATTCAATACATTTTTCTTATTTTTGTATATTTATTAATTTTTTAAAATATTTTTTCTCACAATAATTTATTATTTAGATACATCTAAGTAAGATACATCTAAAAAAGTAAAAAAAAAAATTGTTTCAAATTTAAAAAATATTCACTAAAAACAAAAAAAATACGAAAAACAAAAAATTCAATTTTCAAAAAAATGAATTCAAAAAACTGAAACCAAACATACTGATTGTTTTTAATTTAAACCCTCTGCTTATTTTCATTTAGTAAAATTGTCAAAAAAAAAGTATATATTAGTCATTAAACTCGACAGAGGCATATGAAAAATGTCTAAAATATTTGTTTTCATTGAGTTTAGTGACTAAAGTACATTCTTTTTAATAATTTTACTTAATGAAAATAGGTGAAGGGTTTAAATTGAAAATAAACAAGAAGATTAAGGTTTAAATTAATAAAATTGAAAAATAAGGTTTATTTTATTACTGGGTTAAACCCGAGGATTTTTCTTTGTAATTTTCTTTTATTATTATTATTATTATTATTATTATTATTATTATTATTTTTTTTTTTTTTGTAATTTTCTCTTATTACTATTTATTATCGAGAAAGTTCATTAAGCCCTCTTAAACTTTTGCTTTTTGGGGGTACATACCCTTATCGAAAGTAGAGCCTAAAATGGTCTTTTTGGACTATTTTGGTGAGATTTCCTAAAAAACAGTTATTATTATTTTTTTAAAAATTTTAGAACACTAACTAGTGTACCATATCAACCAATGTATCAATTAATATAATGCTAGGTGCGACTTATGTTGCATGTACCATATCAACCAATGTATCAATTAATATAATGCTAGGTGCGACTTATGTTGCATGATAGAACCCACATGGATGTCTTATGTCTTATGTCTTAGTGTATTAGTTGGTACACTAGTTAGTGTTTCTGGTATTATTGGAATGGATCATAGGTGTCGTTTGAGAAGTGAGTTGGCTTTTTAACTTTTTTGGCTATTTTAGCCTAGGCTAAAAAGCTTGGTTTGGGAAGGACTTTTTGGCTTTTTTTGTGAGAGAAGAGTGTAATGATTATAGGTTGGATGTGATGTTTTATTTTTTGTGACTAAAATAGCTTATTTTGTCTTTTGTGACTAAAATAACCAAAAAAAGCCCCAAATAGCTCTTCCCAAACAGAGCCATAATTGGTTAAAGTTCGTGTAGAGGAAGTCCATTTCTTTTTCTTACACTTGCCGGATATGGCATGTGTGAGAATAATATTAGTATAGTATATATTATGTGAATATTGTTTCCTATTTAGGATTGGTTTAGGTTTATTTGTTTCCTATTTAGGATTAATTTAGATTTATTCTTGTTTCCTATTTAGGATTAGTTTAGGTTTATTCTTATTTCCTATTTAGGATTAGGTTTAGAATTGTTATATATATCAGATGTACACATTGTATTAAAACACAATTGAATATACAGTTTTATTCAGAAAGTTAACATGGTATCAGAGCCGTCAGAAGTAGGAGGATCAGCAACAGGGGCAGAGACAATTGGTAGAGTAGAAGTCTTGCGATGAAATTAAACTAACAATGGAGGAGAAGAAGAAATCAGAGGAGGAGGAGAAGCAGCTGGAGGAGAAGACGGAACAAGCTCAGGAGGAACTGTGGAGATGTACTCATCAAACGGAACCTCAAAAGGAAACAGATCAATATGAACCAAATTCTCTTTGTAAACTGGGCCAGTGAGAGGAGGAAGCTGAAAGTAAGGTAGACGTTTGAGAAAAGAAACATGACGGTAGACATAAAGACGACGGGAAACGGGGTCGTAACACCGATAACCTTTCTGAGTAGGACTATAACCCAAAAAGACACAGAGGATGTACTGACACTAAGTTTGGTCCTATCTTTAGGAAGAAGGACAAAATAGGCAGACCCAAACACACGAAGGAGGGAGTAATTAGGAATTTGGGAGAACAAAGCCTCATAAGGAGATCAGCCAGAAAGAAAGGGAGTAAGTATGTGGTTGAGAAGAAAAGCAGCAGTAAGAATTATCTCCCCCCAGAATAGAGCCGGAACTGAGGCAGAGAGAAGAAAAGAGACCTAGTTGTCTCAAGAAGATGACGGTGTTTATGCTCGGCTCGACCATTTTGAGCAGGTATATCTGTACAGGAAGTTTGGTGAATGGTACCCAAATTAGCCAAATACTCACAGAACTCATTTTTAAAATATTCCCCACCTAAGTCAGACCTTAACACTTTAATTGTAGACCCAAACTGAGTAGTAATCATAGACTGAAAGGTACGGTATATCTGATAAAAATCGGACTTATGAGTCATAAGATAAACCCAAGTGTAATGGGTGCAGTCATCAACGAATGACACATAGTATGTAGAACCCTCTTTGGTGAGAACAGGAGACGCCCCAAACATCAATATGAACTAAAAAAACGGTGTATCAGATATAGAAGTACTTTTACAAAAATGTAAGGCTGTCATTTTGGCAAGTTTACACCCCCGACATTCAGTAAGTTCACTAGAAGAAACTTTACCTAATATACCTAACTGAGCTAAAGACCGTAAGCGGTCAGCAGATAAATGCCCTAATCTAGAATACCACAAGTAGAAAGGAGTGGACAGAGAATCTAACTGAAAAGAGAAAAAAAGTAGTTGGAGAAGTAGTTATAGCAGATGCAAGCTCTTCATCACATAGAGGTCTCCAACTCTGCGGCTTGTCCCAATCTGCTACGTGAACATCCGATCCTACACAGAACAGATAGAAGAAGAAAAGATAGAATCAAAACCGGAAGCATCAAGCTGACTAATAGATAATAAACTGACAGATAACTGAGGAACATAAAAGATAGATGGAATAGAGACAGCAGACATAACAGACGGTAAGACAGACCCAACAGTTATAATAGACATACTAGACCCATTAGCAGTATTAACAGTAATAGGAAAAGGAGGGGGAGTACAATTTTGAAGAAAGAAGAGATGGAGAGGTATATGATGAGAGACACTAGAGTCAAAAATACGCATGCATTTAAGAGATACTCAAGAAGACCCAAGCAAACTCGAATACAGAGAGGAAACAATGGAGGCAAACGGGGATCGCTAGCTAGGAGGTAGACATTGTATGTTGAAGGCATTAATCTGAGCACTTAAGGAAGCCAAATCAGATCGTGAGCTAGAGCAATGCAGAGAACCGGCGGAAGCCTAAAAATTACTCGGAGAAGAAGGGCAAAACTGGGTCTGAGACTGCTGAGAATACGAGCCAGACATACATCCCTTCTTGAAACAGTGATACTTCCAATGGCCCTTCTGATGGTAGAAGGCACACCCATCCGGAGCTAGAGACATCATAATAATCAAAAAACTAAGGGGTTCAAGTGTAATAAACCCTAAATAGAAAACAATATTCACATAATATATACTATACTAATATTATTCTCACATTTATTCAGTTAGCAATTCAATGGGCTTCTACGTTACACGGACTCGTCAGTTTTGGCGAAGTACCCGTGTCGATACGACATGACACGGGTACAGGTACGGGATACGGCATGGAAGAAGTGGATACGGCATGGAAGAGAAGACGAAGAGTAAAGGAGAAAAGAAAGAAACTTGGTCGGCGAGAGGATCCTGATCGGCGACTTCGAACCAGTCGACTTCGATGACCTTTGAACCAGTCGCAGCAGTTGACTTCGATGACCTTCAAACCAGTCAATGACCTTCGATCGCCTTCGACCAGATCGCGTCTTTCGCTTTTTCTCTCGCTTTTTCGCCTCGTTCCTTTTTGCCTCATTTTATCTTATACATATGTATAGAATAGAAGATATAAGATATAATACTTATAATATATATAATATATAATATATTATACTTACTTATAATATATATAATATATAATATATAATATATAATACTTATATTATAACACATATTTTATATTTTATATATTTATAACAGTTAATAAAAAAATACATATATAATATAAAATAAAATAAAAATTAATAAAAACACATTATTTAAAAAATAAATTAAATAATTAATATGTATTAAAATAAAAATATTTATAAAAAATATTTATTCCTTATTTATTATATTTTTGTTATTTATAATATATATGTCAATTAAAAGTAAAAAAAAAAATTTATATAGATAAATCAAAAAAATTATCAATAAAAGTAATACATAAGATAAAAATCATAAATATATTTAGAAAATAACTATTTAACTTATCTTTATATAATAAATATATTTTAAAAATTAAATATTTAACGATTCCTGCATTCGTATCCTCGCTTTGGATCCATATCCACATAGCTTTAATTTTTAATTTTGAAGTACCGACCCCTAAATACGTACCCGCACCCAATATCCACACCCGAGTCCGTGTAACATAGATGGGCTTTATATAAGTTGTGTGCTTTATATAAAAAAATAGATAGAATGGATAGATACTCAGAAGATTCCCACTATATATTTCATTGAAAGTGTTCCTTGCAATTATACTTCAAAAAACTGCATATCAACTCTTTATTTGGTTGAATAGTTGGTAATGTTTCTATTTAGTTTTCAGTGGATCATGATATTTGAGCTCATGGAGAAGACCTAAAATTTCGTATTTAATCACTTTATGCAACATTTGAGTTTGTTTTTAAATTAAAGCCATTTGAACCTCCTGACATATCAAAATGCAAAACAGGCTGAACCCCTTGGACACCTCAAACCAATGCAGTCAACCTAAAAGACATGACTGCAACATCAACTGCAGCAGCTATAGAATGTGAGAGGGTGTCAGTGTAATTTACCCATTTTTAAAAAGAAGAAAATAAATGAATCATTGTTGCTAGAAAAAATAAATAAATAATTGGTGCTAGTACATGGTTTGCTGCAGAGAAATTGATCCATTGGTTATGCGTTTATTTGCCCCAATGTCCCCCCTTCCTCTCTTCCATTTTTTGTTTTTAAAGTTTCTTTGATTGGTTGTTTATATGAACTCATTTATCGGGAAAGGTGTTATTGAGCTTGTTACGATCATTATTTGATAGACTTGTATAAATTTTCCCCTTATGCAGCAAAAACATGGTGGTGAACAGTTTGCACTTTCATCCCTGAAGCTTCATTATGCGAATGAGAAAAGTGGGTCTGAAGATGAAATGGGGTCATACTGTTTGTCAGATGCTGGTTTGACTGCTCTGGGTGAAGGCTTTACAAAACTTGATGAGTTGAGCCTTATCTGGTGCTCTAATGTGACAAGTGCAGGATTAAAATCTATAGCTGAGAGGTGTAGTTCCTTGAGATCTTTGGATTTGCAGGTGAACATCTAGCTGTAAAACTTTAGGTGTCCCACTTGTTGATTTACACAACCTGTTTCTCAAACATCTTAATATATTTGAGCACTCCTCCAGCATTTTGATGTGTGCATGTACTAGTCCTTTTAACTTATTTAGAGCTGGTTTTTTTTATGTACCATTGGTTCCCCTCAACTGATGCACAAGCTATTCCATCTGTTCATTTACAGAGGTTTCATTAACAATTCTGTCTAGGGGGCATCTAGACACTGTGATATCTTGACAATCTGCTAATCTAGAAATTGGCTTGGGTTTTCCTTCTCAATTCTCATATGCATTTGCATTTCTTGCCTACACCTCCATCTAAAATCACACTCCGCTTCCAGAAGTAAGAAATTCTTTATTAGCTTCACACTACATGTTAACAGAAGAAAGGCCAAGGGAGGAATACCCAGGTTTGTCTAAGAAACCTAGTACTTCACCCTACAAGTCTGGCAATTAGAGCTTTATTAAATTGGTCTCTGCTTCACCATGATTGATGCCTTAGACCACCCTAAATGAATGATGTGTTGGCGGCTGAGAACAAATGGGTACAGGTGGGGGCTTTGCATGGATTTGTGGTTGTTCTTTTCTTCCAAGACTTTTGGAGTACAAAATATTTGGGTTTGACACAATTCTCCATGCTGTGAGACTGCCATAACATGATCAAACTTGGATCAAACTATCCTTGGGGTTAAAAAAATAACTTTGAGTGAGCTTCTGAACCTGATGATAGCACAAATTGTTCTCTTTCCTTGCTCCCCTAGATTGACTACAACTTTGATGCTGCTTTCTTATCTGAAAAGGTAATTAGTGCTTATACGGGGAGTTGTTTGGGATGACTTGAAGTGGTTTCACTGTGGTGTGTGCTTTCTCATTGTTTATGGAGCCAAATGATTTTAATCTGTTTGGAGTCTGTTTCATGAATCTGCCATGCCATGGTCATTTTTTGTGGTGTTATTAGGCTGTCATTAGTCCTTGATGTAGTATGAAGGGAGGTTTACTGCAGTTATTATGTGAGATGATTGGACTTGGCTTTGAACTGATCATTTCTGGTTTTGTTTTGACTAGATTCAACTTACATTGCTTTCTTTATTTGGGTATTGAAGTAATGTGTGGTCCAAAGGTTGAGTACTAGTTGCTATTATTACTTTTCCACTCCTACAGCAATAGCTACCAGCAGCTTTTCAACTTTCTATGTCTTATCTGGTTTTAGTGACCACTATTGCAAGGCTGTTCTGATTTGAGGTGCTGGTTAGAGTGGACTGTTTGTGGAATTATATACAAATATATGAACATTTATGCTTTTCCTTGTTAGTCTAATTTTCATCTGTCTCTATTTAGATCCTTCTTCTCTCTAGTTTGTTGGTCATATATGCATATACGTTGCCCCCTCTATTTTTTTTTTTTACACGAGTGTTGTGCTAAAGTGCAAAAATTAATGCATTAACTAAAATCTAGATGTTCACATTTATCTTTTCAAGGGTTGCTATGTTGGAGATCAGGTGCAGCTGCTGTTGGGAAGTGTTGTAGGCAACTTGAAGATCTGAATTTGCGATTTTGCAAGGGTCTGACAGATACAGGGTTAATTGTGTTAGCCATCGGTTGTGGGATAACTCTATAATCTGTTGGAGTTGCAGCTTGTGCAAAATTAACTGAAGTCTCCTTGGAAGCAATAGGATCTCATTGCAGATCTCTTGAGAAATTGTCATTGGACTCAGAGTTCAGCAACAACAAAGGGATCCTTGTTGTGGCAAAAGGATGTCATCTTTTGAAAGTACTGAAGTTGCAATGCATCAATGTTACAGATGAGGCACTGCAAGCTGTTGGCATTTTCTGTTTATCATTGGAGTTGTTGGATCTTTACAGTTTCCAGAGGTTTACTGACAAGTTAGTCATTCTTCGCAGATGCTTTTTGCATGCCCTTATTACTATTTTGACAGGAATCCCAGAATAACCAGTTTTCTCTCTCTCTCTCTCTCTCTCTCTCTTATTGCCTTTTCCTCTTTAGATTATTTTGTTGTGAACTAAACTCTGTAGCTTTATCATGTTTGGTTTCAGTTTTTTGAGTTATTTTTCAAAAAAGTGATTTGAAAACTATGTTTTGAAAATGGGTGTGATTGGTGTCCAAAAATTTCATTATTGCAAATTAAAATTTCCCTCCACAAGTGGAGGGAGAAGCAGCCTAAAGGATGCATTCAAAAATTAAAAAATATATGAATATATATATTGTCACATCAAAAGTACCACCACACGCTTGTTTTATGTATATATGTACATACTATATATGTACCAAAACATAAAAGAGGAACCAAACAAAGATTTTGAAAAAAGAATCCAAAAAAGCGATTTTGAAAACTTTTTCAGATTTTCTGAATAACCAAACAAAACTCTGCAATTTTCAAAAAATTAAGTCCAAAAAAGAGGACACAAACATTGCTCCTTTATGTTATGGCCTCTATGAAGATGTTAGATGCTTTGGGAAGGAATCCAAAATTTAATCACTTGCTTTAAGCATCTTCCCACTTTAAAAGAATATGCAATAACCATATTTTTAGCTGTAAAGAAAAAAAAAATGATCTTTTTTTGAGGAATAGATGTTATTAACATCTTTTACTGGTTTTTGTTCTCAATGTTATTTTGCATAAAGATGCAATGTATTACATTGGATTTTCTTAAAATCATTGTCTTTTCTGGTATATTCTGGTATATTGCAGAAAAGAAGAAAATTGTGCCTTCATATAATTCATTCTGCTACTAGTAACATGGTTGAATATCTGATAATAAAAAATAAAAAGAAAGAAAGAAAAAAAGAGGGAGCAGAAGAAATATATTTTTTCAGCATGCTCATTTGTGAATTTTTCTGTTTACATATCCAGGAGTCTTTGTGCTATTGGAGAAGGATGTAAGAAGCTAAAAAATTTTACTTTAAGTGATTGCTATTTCTTAAGTGACAAGGGTTTGGAAGCAGTTGCAGCTGGTTGCTCTGAACTTACACACCTTGCAGTCAATGGGTGCCACAATATTGGCACAAGTGGACTGGAGTTCGTGGGAAGATCTTGCACGTACGGTTTGCTGTTGTTGGTTTATTATAAATTATTGATTTTATTTTGTGGTAACTGTGTGACTGTGCAATGAGTCTTGTTTTGCTGATTGTTACTAGCTAACCAGCTTGCATTGATTTTTCTCACTTAAAAAAAAAAAAAATCAATTTGTAAACGGACCCTCCTGGAAAAGAACAATTGACATTTCATATATATATATATATATTTAAATATGTAGTATTATTTCTAATGTGTCCACATTTCATAACTTTTTCAGAGTAATTCAGTATAGACATTGCGGTGTGGCCCAATGGTCTAGTAGCCACACCTTAGGGTGTGGTGAGTGGGAGGTCAGGAGTTCGAGCTAATGGAGTAGCGGCAAACCCTTCAATTGTAATCTAACTATACTAACATACTAACACTATCTTTGACAAAAAAAGAAAAAAGACCTAATTCAGTATTACTTTGGTAGGTATTTTGTCATTTGTTATTGGGGTTTTCATTTTTTGATAATATAAACAAAAGAATAGTGGAGAAGAAGGAACATAGACCAATAAGGATGAGAAACCTTGTGAAAGAGAGAAATGAATGTAATGCAACCGAAATAAATGAAGGTGAGATGAACCCCCAAAACTTTCTGCTCCCATGCAGAATGTGAAAGGATTTTTAAATGTCCTCTCATAGAAGCACCAAGGAAGCCTGGGCTTCTCCAATGAATCCACCTTCTTGGTGGCTTATTCTTCCAAGTTCACATCGTATATTACTTCTGCTCCAGTGAATACTGGTCGAAACCATATCTGTTCAAGTTCTGGGAGTATGAACTAGAGTTTCCATAGGTGGAGTTGTGTGTGTGATCGTATCACCTTTTACTTTAACTTAAGCATTGTTGAAAAGGTGGGGAAGCTCCGAGCTTTTCTTTTCCTTTGCATGTGTGTGTGATTGGGATATCACATAGTGTGCACCCTGTCACCACATTGCTGGATGATATCGTTATATTCATATAAGCTTGTTACTAATGAGGTCATGAATGCTGCCTTAAATTATCTTGCATTCTAATCCGTAAATTTCTCCTTGTTGTCTCTTTTCTTTGGTCATTGCCTGTGATAGTCCCCGAAATTGAGGGTGTTGGGTGGGATAGACTGGATACAGACTTAACTTTGGCGTAATATGCACAAAATGGCAACTCACATACTTGAATCCGAGTTAGTCACACTTAACAACCAAGTTTTTATCACTGCACTTAGCCTTGGGCCCTTGGCTAGAGGGTTAGCTAAGGAACATATTTGGAAAAACAGGAAAATATATGTTTGCATAAAATGCATAATTTCTATTTTTTAAACATGCCATACTGAAAGCGTTAAGTCACAGAATATTTGACTTTGGCTAATTATCGTAACTTTTCTATTATGCAAAATCTTTTGATAGCGTGTCTTGTTGGGATCGGGGATCCCGCCCAAGACCTTATAGAATTATAACAACCAGAAAAAACACACCCATGCGGAAAGAGACACAATATTTAACGTGGTTCGGCAATAATGCCTACGTCCACGGGAGAGTAACCGTTTATCATTTATGGAGAGATTACAGAAATATTACAGAGGAGAAACTCACACTATTCTCACTCACCCATTCCCCCGTCTCCCTCGCTCACACCGAGGGAGACGGTTTCTCACATCTCTCACACTTCTTGTTTCACTCTTGGTTTTCTCACATCTTGCCTCAACCCTCTCTTCCTCTATTTATATAGATTGAGAGGAGGAGAAGACAACACTCCAACCACCCCATTTCTCTCTTAGTGGGTTCAACCACCACACTTCCTCTCAATGGGTGCTCCATTAACACTAAGTGGTGCACCATTGTTGGCCACTCTCATATGGGGTGAATATACCAACAAATCACCCCCCTCAACCCATGTGAGGTGATCCACGGCACACACTGCTGCTAATCTTATTACGTCCAAAAAACCAACAAAATCTTCATCTCCTGATTGAGACACTGCATCCCCTGAAACTAGAGATAATATACCAGAGATACAAGAGGAGGAGGGAATCCTACATCCTCAACTCAACTCACACCACTCTCGACGGAGAAAGCCTCGCTCCTATCTCCCATGATCTCTTCCACGCTTCTTATCCCGGATGTCTTTACCGCTATGCTTAAAGGCGAACCAAGATATCCGACACCCCCTGATTGGATGTCCTGGACCCCCTGCTGAGATGCCCTTGATTCTCATGCCTTATCTCTTTGCATGACCAAAATTGGAGCAACAGAAAACTCTTCTTTTGTCTGGTCAAAGTTCCTGGTTTTCTTTGCTCGGAGTTTCCCTTTGAACTATCCTGAACTATCAGCATTTGCCCTTTGCACTCTTGAACAACTTCCCAGTGTTTCCACACACTAATTGTTCTTGCCTATAGCAATCTCTGATCTCCAGTTCAGCGATACACGCACTCACAGATCTATCACTTGTACTACCGGATGATGGCTGACAGTAGCTCTTCCTTCCAAAAGCAACTTCAACAAATCTGTACAAGTCACCAACTATGCAACACCTAGCATAGTACCCACACCCATGTTCTTGAGTGCTCATCGTGGCTCCATCTCCTTCTCGCCGAGCTCGCTGAGAGATCCGCAACAACTCGTTTCATTAAGAGGTGCGTCACGCCACGTAATCACAACCGATACCATAACCTGTATCCAACCATTCACCAAAATCAATGCCATCTCAGACAAAACACAAGCGCTTTTTCCCAAAAACACAGCAGATTCCATTGCTCAAAATCACATTGAGTCAATGCAAAGAACATGCAGAACCAATCGAGCTAGCTCTTCGATTTTCTGCAACTCAAGCTCCACCATAGTGCCAAGTTCCGATTTCTATAGGCGCCAAACAAGTTGTCCTTGACAACTCCAAACAAAACATGGTGAGCAACCCGCTTGAACCAATGCTGAGGAGACTAAACAAAAGAGGCTTCAAATTCTCCGTCAAAGCAACTTCGAAAGCAGTACCAAAACCATCATGTCCGATCAACCATCGAACACAATACTGCTCTCTTCAAGCTCGAATTAATCACGAGAGCCAAGCAAATTCTCCGAGAACTGAGGCAAGTTCTCTACCAAACAAAATCGATCAGGACGAAGTTAGGTTTCTAACCAGTTAAGTATCGAACAAACTTCAAATGAACTTACAAAATACCAAGAGCCAAAAATTCAAGTGTCGAGCAAACTCCAGATTCCTCCAATCGCCATTCCAACCGCAAACACGAGATGATGCACCATCTTCACAAAAAAAACCGCCTAAAGGCGCGTGCACCGTAAATGCACAACTCCAGCCCTCACGACTCCACCAAGTTCAAAATGATCTATCCCTCCAAATCCAACGGCAGATTAAGAGATGGATCCCAACACATGAGATTCACAAAATCACCATCTTCACGCTTTCTCCGCAGAGTCTTTTTCCAATCTTCAATGAACACTAACGGTCAAACCGCTTCCAGAGAAGCAAACACCGAGCTCTAATCGTCACCCAGACTACCAATACCGATGTCTTCAATATGGAACAGATTAAAAAATGAAAATCCACAAGAAGAAGAAACAATCAAGTCTCACAAACCGAGACACCCGGATCTAATCGACACGATCATAGATCCCACCGTGATAATGAATCTCAATAAACCACGACTCGAAAGTCGCCAATAATCCGTGAAAGACCGCCAACAACAATGCCTCCAATAGACATTGAACAAAACCGCCAAAGTTCCACCAAGATCCAAGTAGATTTTCACACCTTCTTCAAATCGACAAATGCGAAAAAACTCCACCAAGATCAAGTAAATTGTCACACCTTCTTCAAATCGACAACGCGAAACTAAGGCTTCACCAGATGCAAGTCTTCCAACAACGATCCATGAAGGATCTCCAACGCCCACAGAGGCCAATGCCAATAAAGTACTACCATTTGGACTTATTACATATGCCAAATCTCCATAGTACACTCGCCAATGCCGTTCTATCCCCTAGAGAAAAACCCAATGAACTCTGAAGTTCTGCAACTAACCTGAGAGTCTCCAAATGAACTGATAACTTTTGCAACTGACTCTGAAAGGTCTTCAATTGGCTTCCAATTGGCTTCAACCGGGTGAACAAAATAAATCACCCCCATCACCCACATGGATGATAAAACACCGTTGTAAATATGCCTCCATTCCACTGAGCATCCAGAGTGAATCTGCACCTCCTACTTGGAATGTCTTTAATCGCCACACATCATCTTGCATGGCTCGCACTCTATCACTGTGTACTTGCATCCTCCAATAGAATGCTCTGTTTCGCTGAGGTGACTCCACCCAAACTCTCTGGGTGCCCGTCATGACTTCACGCCATTTAACCGTATTCAGGACAAAGAAAGAGATTTGCCTCTCTCTGGGTGCGCACTGCAGTGCCTTATCCCTTTCATTTTCTTTGTCTGGAGCTTTCTTCTGTGAACTAGTTGTTGCTGCTAGGCCAAAATCCGGCACACTGCACCTTTGTACGATTCTGCTGTGCACTCTTGCACTGTTGTATATCTGCACCTTGTATGACATTCCTGTGTACTCATCTGTGCTATTATAGGTACGTGCTCCTACACCTTATGTATGCACTACTGCAGCTGTTGTCCTTCTACGTTCACATACTACCAGTACTTCTTGTATTATGTTTGACAAGAGTCTAACCGCCACAACGCTTCTCGAGCTCAGATCGGTTGCCAATCATCTATCTGATGAAGTGGACTTTTTCTTCTGATTGAACCAAATCCTCCGATGACATCAACAACCAGAAAAGTTCCTGTGAAAGAGGTGGGGTCACAATTGGTCCCACTTAAGAACCAGCCTCCTTAGATGGTCTTTTTGATGAATTTTCCTAGACATTGTTGATCTTGAGATAATCATGCCTGCAATCCTCTGATCGCCCCTGACCAATTCCGATCTGCCATTTGATCAAGCCTGATCTCCTCTGGTCTTCAATGATCTATCTCGACCAGACCGTTGTCCAACTGGTCGAATCCGCCCATTCTAACCTCTCTTTGAATCCAGCTGCTCCACAATATTCTAAGAACCTTCCTTTGACTATTAAAGATGACAAACTCTCATGTTTTGACAATCTTTAAAAAATCATTCAGAATTTCACCATTCTGACCTTGCGGTTGCGTCCGGAACGGTCCGATTAGCTAGGACCAGCCTTCGCTGCACTTCCGGGGACCTCACTGAAAAATATCCCCGAAAGCTGGGCCACACCACAATTTTCTGAAAATTCTGGGCCAAATTGCAATTTTCAGAAGTTCAGGGAATATTCCATGTCCCAACAGAATATTCCGTCCGCTGCACCTGACGCCGTCTGTCCCTTAATCTGCCTTCTTTTTACAGAAACTCCATCTCCAAAATCTGACCGTACGGATGTGTCCGGAATACTCCAAATAGTCGGAAACCACTATTGGATCGCCAAAAACGGACTCCAAATGGCTTAGATCTAGCCAAAACATTTTGTACGCCAGACTTGGCTACGCACCATAGCCGCTTAATCGGATCCTTCCTCCGCGATCGCATACCATTGCCTGCGTAACACTGGATCATGCCTTCGGATGCCGACGCGTGGCGACACGCAGCCACGCGTGGCCGCCGACCGCCCACGGTGATACGCGTGTCGACGGCGGCACGCCACGTGTCGATGACGTGGCTGGCCACGTGGCGTTGATCGCCGCCACGCGTGGCGTTGGCTTGCCGACGCTGTTGCGGCGTGTGGCGCGCGCACGCGCTTCCCTCTCGGCGCCTTTTCAACCTTCGCGGCGTGGCGATGTCCGCGACTGAGCCCACGCGCCCGCAGCCTTAACGGCGCGTGGAGGCGCGTCTGACATCTCCTGGGTGTCTGCTTTACCTTTCTGGAATCCTCTCGCCGAGACCTTGCTCCTGGTATGCTCAAAATCTGATTTCGAGCACTGCAATTTCTGGGCAGATTTGAAACAGTACAGGTTTTTGTTCCGAAACGCCACCGACGAGGCTTTGATACCACTTGTTGGGATCGGGGATCCCGCCCAAGACCTTATAGAATTATAACAACCAGAAAAAACACACCCATGCGGAAAGAGACACAATATTTAACGTGGTTCGGCAATAATGCCTACGTCCACGGGAGAGTAACCGTTTATCATTTATGGAGAGATTACAGAAATATTACAGAGGAGAAACTCACACTATTCTCACTCACCCATTCCTCCGTCTCCCTCGCTCACACCAAGGGAGACGGTTTCTCACATCTCTCACACTTCTTGTTTCACTCTTGGTTTTCTCACATCTTGCCTCAACCCTCTCTTCCTCTATTTATATAGATTGAGAGGAGGAGAAGACAACACTCCAACCACCCCATTTCTCTCTTAGTGGGTTCAACCACCACACTTCCTCTCAATGGGTGCTCCATTAACACTAAGTGGTGCACCATTGTTGGCCACTCTCATATGGGGTGAATATACCAACAGCGTGCATCTGCCAATACTTCCCCTCATTATTTAATTGTAGTTCTTGATCACATCCTGCGGATGCCTTTTGGAGTTAACTCTGCTTTACTGCCAAAAGATAGGGAATTATGCCCGTTCTGAGGTTGGCAGAGGCTGCAAACATTTACAAGCTCTTCAGTTGGTTGATTGCTCAAGTATTGAGGATGATGCCCTATGCAGTATAGCTTCAGGCTGCAGGAACTTGAAAAAACTTCATATTCGTTGATGCTATGTCGTATTTGTTTTGCTGCATTTGTCTAATCTTTTCCTGTTTTCGCACTTGGTTTAAAATTTAATCTTTGGTGATGACCATGATTTCGTATTTCTTTGAATTATGTTTGGCATTCATTTGTGTGCCTAGAATTGTCTTCTTCTGGGAATACTTGATTTATATGATGGTTGTTCTGCACAGAAAATGTTTGACTGTATTCAGGTCATAAGTAATGCACTGCTGTGAATAGTGTTCTTATTAGCTGTACAGGCTTATTCCTTCCCCATCTGTTAGACTTTTAAATTTCTTTTGTGATACAATATCTTATCATGTTTTGCTACTGATGTTTATTGATATTCAATTGATAATATTTTAGTAAGTCTTTGACTCTTTGACCTTCTGATGTAATATTTATTCCATATCTTTATATGGGAATGAAATCTTGTATTTGAAGTATTCATTCTGTTAAACATAATGCTTCAGTTATTATTTTTATTTTTTATTTTTTTGTCATTATAGGTTGGGAATACGGGAATCATAGCCGTTGGTAAGAATTGTAAATTCCTTACAGATCTTAGCATTCGGTTTTGTGATCGGTAAGAACTTTTCTTATTGTGTTGTTAATAATCACAGATTTCCTTTCCATTTTTTTCACCTCATATAATTCATTCATTATATCTGCTGAAGTATTCTAGTCTGAAAAACAATTTTGCTTTCTTTTGCTTTTATTTTTCTTACTTGTTTTTCTTGCACAATGACTGTACTATTCGTATGCTTTTAAAGCTGGGTAAGTTGAACCAAGTGTAAAGTTTGATGCTGTTGCTGTCATTTAACTCCTCTTACACTCTACTTTAGAATGTAGTGAATTCTATATGGTGTAATTTGGTTTTCATGGAGCTGCAAAAGGCTGGTTCTTTTCAACCCAAGGTTGAGCTTCAATTGTACTTTGTTTGTTCAATATGATTCCGAGGAGTTTGTATGTTTAGCTGCTTAGGCTTCAAAAAGGATGTCAGGGAGCTATTACCTTTGCATTATTTATTTTATCGGTTGTTGCTTCCATTTGTTCGGGGGGTGGGCCTTTAAAGAATTCAGTTTTAGTTAATATGTATTGTATCCTATGTCCTATTCACCCAAAAAAAAGAAGAAAGAAAAACACTTAAGTGGAGGGATAATGTCATAAAAATATGTGGGGGAACTATATGCAGGTGGGAGTTGGGGAAAAAAAAATTACCAACACATTGCATCCCCCACAGCCTTTCATTTGCACCAACCACATACACACTTGCACCCCCATGTGTTTGTAAATTTTTTTCCCAACTCCTACCTGCATGTAATTCCCCCAAAATATATTAGTGAATTTCTACATGAACTTTCTGTTTTATCTGTGTTGTTTGATGGAAGTCCATGGTTCCTAGGAATAATTTACTATTTTTGTTCAGTTATTTCATTTTTTGGTTAATGTTTGCGACTTAGGATATGTAATAGCTAGCAGCTTAAGATAACCTATTAATAGGTTATCTTAAGCTGCTAGCTTCATAAGCCGTCACTTTAGTGCCTTCTTAGCTGTCAAATGATTGGACCCATGTGATTTCACATGTTATTTAATTACCAGGGTAGGGGATGAAGCACTGATAGCTATTGGTCAAGGTTGCCCCCTACAACATTTAAACGTCAGTGGTTGCCACCAAATGGGGGACAAGGGAATCATAGCAATTGCAAGAGGCTGTCCTCAACTCACTTGCCTAGATGTGAGCGTTCTTCAGGTATGGCTTCTCTGTGCATTTTGCTATGATTAATATCTATAAATTCTGTATGTTAATTAATTTTGAAATTCATATTTGTGGAGGGCATTGTTTACAAGACCAATGTAATTACGTACTTGCAGTTTGTAATTCTCTGAAGGAGCCACCTTTTGGCAAGAATTTGAAGGGTTTAACATTTGAACTCTTTTAATGATGGAATTTGTAAGACTATAACACTATGTATTAAGATTTGTACAAAGTGCGGCTTTGCTGATTTCCATTTGAGCTTTAAGCCATAGAAGTGCATTTAATTATATTATATGTTTTAATATTAGTGTATAAGTGAAATTTGGTTTATTTTCAGCATGGTTGTCCAGTGGGTTGATATTGGTATCTTGCATCAAGTTATAGCAGTCATGAAGTTAAAATTTTGCTTAAAATACGTATGTATTGAAACATCCAATACATGGTTCTCAACATAGCTTTTAGAAGGGTTGAATTATTCCCTATCTTGGAGTTCTTTCTTCTTCTTCTTCTTCAATTTTTTTTTTTTGTTTTGAATACTCTCTATCAACTTGATTTATGTTCATGCATTATGGTAGTTAGAGATCATAAGACTGTCAGAAAATGTGATGCATGGAGCGAGATTTCGCCAGGCTGATATTCACTCTTTGTATTGAATCACTGATGTTTGAAAGTTCAAATCAAAATATTAACCACCCATTAAAGCCAACACCTGTGAGGCGTACAGAGACCCACTTATTTATATTTTCTCGTGGTTTGAGATAATAGCAGGATTTCAATATACCGGTCATGTATGAACAACCATAGCTTGATACCTCTCTGAATCTTTGCACTATACTGATTGAACTTTGGCCTTTCATTTTTCTTATTCTTTCTGACAGAATCTCGGGGATATGGCAATGACTGAGTTAGGTGAAGGCTGTCACTTGCTCAAGGATATAGTGCTGTCACACTGCCATCAGATAACAGATGTCGGTCTAGCTCGTCTTGCTAGCAAATGCACCTTGCTCGAATCCTGCCACATGGTGTATTGTCCAGGCATTACTTCAGCTGGGGTTGCCACTGTGATTTCTAGTTGTGTCAGGATTAAGAAAGTCCTGGTTGAGAAGTGGAAGGTTAGCCAGAGGACTAAACGGAGAGCAGGTTCCATCATCTCCTACCTCTGTGTCGGCCTTTAGACCCTGGATTACTTACCATCAAAAAGGCGAAATAATAGTCACCGTTGCCTGGGCAAAATTCCATCATGTGTGTTGTTGACTGTTTTTTACTCCTGTATACCAATTGAAGGATGCAGCCGACTGAATTTGGAGCTCAATCTAGCACTTATAGGGGTATTTAGCAAGCATGGTGCTTGTCTTGACTCCTGTTCTTTCATTGTGTCAGTTCTGTTTTGTACAATTTTGTAATAAACAGTGTTGGGGTAGGAAATGTTGGTTTAGATGAATTAAGGCCAAGGGTTTTTCTGGTCTGCTAATGCAGTAATCTTATGAGTTATTTTTCTGTGTCTTGGGCATAAATTATCTTATAGGTCTGAAACACCACATGGCTGTGTGCCAATCAATGGTGTTTTGTAATTGCTCATGTTTTGTTATTGCAAGCAAAATGTTATGAAGTTTCTAAGGCAATTTTGTAAATGTTTGCTTTTCTTTCTTTCTTTTATGTATTTGATTGGATTAGTAGTAAGGATTATGGACAAATTAATAATATGTAAGATATTGGATGTGATTAACGTTAGGCTAGAATAGTATATCACATGTTAGCTCACAGAAGGGCTAATTTTTTAAAAAATTTAATAGATTGTTTTGCCTTGCTCGAGGCATCAATTTTGGTTCACAGAAGTGTTTGTTTTGCAGACGGTGTTAAGCAAGACTGCTACATGACATGGGTGTTGATATATCATCTTTCATTTGGTGGGAGATCAGTTATGACGAGTTAAGCAGCATGAGGTAGAGCTACACAAACGAGCCATATTTCCTTCCCAATACCTGGTACGCTTTCGTAGCTATTGACTTTTTATTTTTTGGCTGAGAAAAGAACATTTCATTTCATATTAATAGTAGCAGCACGTATGATTTGTATTCACTTGTGCAGTAGTAATTTGTTTCTTCCAATTTAGTTGCGATTGACTTGTGCAGTAGTAATTTGTATGAGTTGGGTTCTGTGGGTAGATTACATTCTTTTTTGTTGAAATAAAAAAAAAAAATGTGAATCCAATTTGGATCATTTTGGACAGTCTGAATGTGAAACCAACAAAACGAAATCTTGTATGGATTGTACTTTTCAGTCGCCTGACTTAAAGAACTCCTGAAATTGGAATTATTACCCGGTTCTACCCAATTCTGTGAAAGTGTGGTTGTGGTTGGTGCTTTCAATATATGTAGATGTATGACAAAATTGCCTCACAATTATATGTATATTCAACAAAGATTGATCGATCATATTTTTTCCTCTGGTTGCTTGCACTAATCAGAATGAGTTGAAGTTTTGATATGAATTGCAAATTGCAGCCATGAAATTTTATGCTTTTGAACTTGAGGATAGTCACTTTGTGCAAAGCAAATTATACCAAAGATGAGGTCTGTACCCAATCTATTCCTCTTAGACCCCATCAAATAGGGACCAAACTGGGCGTAATTTTTTTAAGTCAGTGCATAATACTTTGTTTTCTTCACAGATATTTACAATAAATAATAAAAGGCAAAACCTTAGCTATGCCTAATGAAGAATGAAAAGTAAAATTGTCTGTACAATAGAAGGCTAAACCCAAAACCCTACACATTTCTCCTCTGGTAGAATGAAATACCCCCACTAAAGTTTTTGCCCTCAACAATTCTATTCACATCAAATGATTTGCTTCTCTAAAACCCTAGAATTTATCTCTCTCGTTGTTCTGTTAGTTCTACTATCACATGATTTGTCTCCCTCTCTCATTCTTCTAATCTGACATTCAATGAACGGTAGAGATCGTATGGGGCCCATAGATGATCAACAATGCACGGCTTCCTTGAATCCAATCTCAACCATGGCTTACCTTTGCCACTCCAATGTAGTAGGCTGATAGGGCCCGGATGGAGACGTCTACATCTTCCTTCAAAATTGTCACCACCCAACCCATGTTGGTTCCATCTATGATCAATCGCCTTTATATTCCCAGCCATCACAAGCAAAAAAGGTGGCAAAGACCCTAAATGGTATATCCTCTTCTGCTTCTGCACTGCCATCCACTCCTCAACCTTCCGTGTATACCCTCCTCTCCTCCATTTACCCATATCTATCACCATCACACCGGTGTTGAAGTAACACGGCCTTCTTCCTTCAAATGTTCTTGTCAAACTCTTGTCTAGCCAAAACCTGTTGGTGAAATAGGTTGTAAAGTTCACGTGACAGTATTCCGGTGCAGCAATCACCTTGTCACCCAAATCCACTTCCCATAGTTTCATGATATCGTCCACAACAATGATATCTGAGTCTAGGTAGATCACACGGTCCACATCTGTCAACAGGATGTCACCGAGATAGATTCGGGCATAATTTAAGGGTTGGTCCAATGCTTGCCGGACAGACTTGGAGATCTTCCCAAAAACCAAGTTTGAGGGGAAGTGATATATCTTGAAGTTTAGGTAAGGGAAGGTAGTTTTTATGGTTGAATTTATTTCAGGGTTGATATGGAGGGAGAGAAAATGAAAAAAGTTGTTTTCCGGGCATATCGAGTGTTGTAGGATCGATAGCACGGCTGCCATTGTGCCGCGGAGGTAATTTGCATCAAGGGTCATGACTATATGGATTTTATTGTTTTTTTGGGAATTACATGTATTGCCATTGCGGAAGGCGGGCGCTTCCTTGAAGACGGGGATGCGGAAGTTGAGGGCTTCCTTGAAGATGAGGATGTTGGAGGGAGGCCGAATTCTGAGATGAATGCCATCAGTGGTGGCTGCGATGGGGTGCAAGAGGAGAGACAGGAGGCCAATAAGGAGAGGGAGATGAAAGGAGCTCCAAAAGGCCATCCTGCCTGGTTATTATTATATTTTTTTCTTTTTTCTTTTTAATTTATTTTTTTGATTTTGGAATTTTTGAAGGGTAAAAGGGATAAGAGCCATGAGAGAGAGGGCATGTTAAGAGAAGGTTTAGGGAAAGGTCTGAGATAGTTTGATGGTTGAGGTAGGAAAGAGTTGGGTGGGTGAGATTTAGGAAGGGTCTGAGATAGTTTGATGGTTGAGGTAGGAAAGAGTTGGGTGGGTGAGATTGTAAGGCTTAGGAAAAAGGTCTATTTTTGACTTATGAAGACTTATGTTGGAAAGTAATTAAGAAAAAAAAATTATTTACTTCCACAAACATATATAATAAATACTGCAATTATGTTATTAACAATAGTATTACGTATTTAGAAAAGAATTGTCGGAAAAGTGTTCATAATCAATTTCATTTTTGGTGTGACCTATATCACATTACACTGAAAGGAAATTTATATCATAAATTTGAATTGCGGGTATTTTTTATTTTTTCTAGGTATGTAATATTTTTGTTATGATATATTAGTGAAAACTCGTGCTATATATGAAATGTGAAAAAACTAATAAAATATATTTATATAAAATAATATAAAGGAGTTAAATTTTTGTATGTGAATTATGAAAACAAAAAAATATTGAAAATTATAATTTAAGTTTCACAATTTAATCATAATATATATATATATATATCAATTTTTAATTTGTTACAATTTGAATTATATAACTTGCAACCCACTTGCTAGAGTTGTAAACTCGGGCAAGTTCAATCCAAACAATTTGAGTGAATCTAAATTTTTTTTAAAATTGGGTAACATAATTTTTAATTCGGTGAGAATTTATGTAAAATTCGAATAAATTTGAGTAGACTTGGACAGAGACACTAAATAACTTGGGAAATCGAAATAAAATTATATACATAAATATATAAAACTATTTACTATTTTTTTTTTTAATAATAAGTAAGATTAATTAAAATTTTAATATTAATGAACAAAAACAAAAGCAATGGTGTCGTTTGGTAACACTTACGTTTTTAGTTTTCTGTTTATATTTACAAAAATTTTAAAAACTCAAATAAAAACTTGTTTGGTAAAATTTTTGAGTTATAAATCAGTGGTCTCAGTTTATAAATTTGGCCAAAAAATAAAAACACAAAAAATGTGTTTCCGTTTTGAGTTTTGAGGTTTTTTTTTTTACCACCCAACACTAGCTACCACCCGCCATCTACCACCACCACCACCCGCCACCCACCGCCACCACCACCACTCACCACCCGCCACCACGGCCACCACCCACTCGCTCCCACCCACCACCCGCCACCGTCACCCACCCACCCACCATCACCACCCATCCGCCACCACTCACCACCCACCTGCCACCACCACCCGCCACCACCACCGCCACCACCCACTCGCTACCACCCGCCACCGTCACCCACCCATCCACCACCACCATCTGCCACCACCACCCACTCGCCACTACCCACCACCATTCGCCATCCGCCACCCACCTGCCACCACCACCACCACCACCACCCGCCACCGTCACCCACCCAACCACCATCACCACCACCACCAACCGCCACCCACCTACCACCACCACCCACCACTACCCACCGTCACCACTTTCCACCACCGTATTCCGCCGCCACTTGCCATTTCTCACTCTTTTTTATATTTTTAAAATTTTTAAAATATTTTGTCAATTACCAAACGCGTTTATAATTTATGTTTTTCTAAAAATAAACAAAAAATAAACAAAAACCAATTTATAAAATTTTTGTAAATATAAATTGAAAACGTAAACGTTGCCAAACACACATATGTCTAATAGAATTTTTTTTATTATGTTTAAAAAAATACACCTTTTAGAAAGGGATTATTGCACTACAACAAAAAAGGCCTTTGGTGACAGACTGATTTTGTCTCCAAATATCAAATTTTCACTAAAGTGATCTACGACGAAAAAAATTTGTCACCACATTCGTGGCCTATACGTCGTCACTAAAAGTACCTGGTGACGAAAAACAGTTTCATCGCCTATTTTTTATTTTTGGCGACGAAATGTTTCGTCGCTGAATGTTGAATTTTTCGTCTCCTATAACATCAATTTCGTTGTTAAAATTAAATAATATTTTATTTTAATTGTTTTTCGCGACGAAATATTTCATCACCAAATAGATTTTAGTGATGAAAGTTTTCCTCACCAATGATATGGATTAAGGTGACAAAAAAATTTGTCACTAAAATGATCAGAAAAGAAAATTCTTCAATGACAAAAAATATTTTGTCACCAAATATTTCAATTTAGCGATTTAAATATTCAAAGAAATATGACGAAATTATTTGTTTCGTATTATATCATTAGTGACAAAATTATTCGTCATGTTTTTTAAAACTAACAGCGACATTTTTTATTTCATCACTAATAAAAATTAAAAAATTTGAAAATAAGGGTACTATTTTCTTCCAAAATTTTTTCTTTTCAATTACAATTCCCTGCACATTTCAATAACATGTTCAATAAAATATCTATTACAAATCAATACAAAAATCTGTTCATTTTTAGAAATATTACAATCGAATTTTAACATTATCCACAAAAATATAATATGAACTGCATGCGGATTATAAACATGTCTCCTAATATCCATAAACAACGTCTACTAATATTCACAAAAATATCATATCAACCGCATGCAGATTACCAAACACATCTCCTAATATCCAACAACAAAACATGTCTACTAATATCAACAAAAATAAAATATCAAGGGCGGATTACCAAATATGCCGTGTAATACCAACAACAATATAAAATTTACAACGCAACCAAAATATATGTAAGGTAATATAAACAAAAACACAAAATGAGCTACCATCTGTCCTCCAAATTACCAAACATGTCCATATCAACTATCGAATCTACAAAAAAGACATTTTTTGTTGTAGTGTTGAATAAGTTGATATTAAAAAAAATTACATTTTATAATGACATAAAATAATTTAAATATAATAAATTAAATTTGTTACAAAAAAAAGTATATGGATAAAAAAAAGGTAAGAAAAAAATTTAGAATAGTATTCTCATTTGATCTGAAAATAATTTTATATGCCTGTAACTCTTATTTTTTTAATAAAAAAGATATTTCACGAATCATCACTTTTGATAGAAAATAACATTTATTTTTATTTAGGGTTGGTTTGGGATGTTCTAAAAAAGTACACTTTTTGACTTATTAGCTTATATGAATTGGGTTTGGGTTGGATTTGATATGATGTGTTAGAGAAGTGATGTGATTTAAATAAGATGATGTGACTTAAATAGGATAGTGACTTTTTAACTTTTTGTATTGTTTAGTAGATGCCAAACTTGGCCTTATTATAGCAAAAGTCACTTTCTAGCAATTTGAGCCCAAAAAAAATTATTTTTATTTTAGTTTATTTTAAATTGAGATTTTTAAAAAAAAATTAATAGGATTTATCACGTTTTGCAAGTGTTAAAAAATTCTAGATAAATAATAAGAAAAATGTTTGAGACCTACAAAAAATACCCACAATATGTGTCAACTCTTGATTTGCTATACACTCAATAATATAGGGTTCAACTCCCTTGCCACATCATTGCAAGTGAAAGTGTGAATTTGTAACATTGCTAAAACAATAAATCACGTGTAACTCTCATTTTTTTTTTATTATATAAAAAAATAAGTTTCACCAATCATCACTTTTAATAGAAAAATAATATTTTTTTTTATTGGATTTTAGCAAAAGTCACTTCTTAATTATTTAAGCCAAAAAAATTATTTTTTATTTTAATTTGTTTAATTGGCAATTGAGATAAAAAAAAATAATAAAAAAATTAAAAATTAAAAAATTATTAACAGAATTCACTATGTTTGACAAGTGTTGAGAGAGTCATTCATTTTCTTAATATTTGTCTTTTGTTAAAAAAAAAATAATTGCATTAAAAAAATTTATTGTTCAAGTCTTTCTAGTTTAAAAGGATAATAAAAAAAAAGAAATTATAAAAGTTAAAATAAAATAGAAAATTTAATAGCGATTGATAATTTGAACACATGTATTTAATAACATATTATATTTAAATCAATAATATTAGGACATATCATTATGACATATGTGAATATTAATCTCATTATAATTGTAGTAATATAATTTAGAAAAAAAAAATTTAGGGTCCCTGATATTAAGATTTTATAGCATAAAGGATATCCAATATTTTCATAACGTCTAAGGTCCCTCAAATCGATTCAGAGAAAATTTGATCGAGAGAATTTCCCATCCTGAGAAATTCTCTCCAAACTAGAGAAATTTGCCTCATTACATCTGAGAGAATTACTCTAGGTTCAAACTAGAAAATTGAAATTTCTCCGGTTTTGTTCACAAATTTCTCTAGAATAATGGAAGAAAAAAAATGCAAGAATTAAGCAACTCGATCAAAATGCCAAGTTAAAAATCCAACTGAATGATAGTTTTATTCAAATTAATTACAATTATAATGCATTTTGAGAGCAACAGAGAGTAGTTTTGGAACACAGTCGATACAATCAAAGATAGACTAGAATGAAAGATATTCAATTTATACACAAACAATACATAACTAGAGAATTTTTAGCATAATGATTTTAAATCAGAGAAAATTATTTTAATCAAAATTTCTCTGTGTTTGTTCACAATTTTAAATTAGAGAAATTGATTCCAGTGTATCAACATATCTACACCAAACAAATCTTGTAGCAGAAAAAAAAAACTCGTTCATCAGTTCTTGAAAATCATCTAGTATAAAATCTTTTTTTTTTTTTGGAACTAATCTATAAAATCTGATACATGAATAAATATGCAAAAAATTTTCCACCAACAGATTGGAACAAACAGGCAAAGTGATATTTCCTTTTTGGAATGGTAATATGAATATATTGAAGATACCGCACCTCAATGAATGCAGATTGAGTTCGAGAAAGGGTTATCATGTTGGTAACTCATCACACACTTCCTTTTCGCCATTAACATTCTTGCTTAATTCTCTATCTGTCTCATTAAAGTAGATATCCAACATTGTTCTCACATATCGCTCGTCTCTCTCTCTCTCTCTCTCTTAGTGGATTCGTCCAGTCCGCCTGCGTCGACACACCGAAATGACGGTGGACCGATGTAGATTTGGAGACAGCGATGGCGGATCGTTGTAGATCTGGAGATGGCGACGGCAGATCATTGTAGATTGACTTCATATAATAACCTCGACCCGTAATTAGCTACTAATCAGTGATTAAAGATGCTAACTGAATGGATCAAATGAATTATGGAATTAATATGTAAATTGTATGACATTTGGCCTTCTATCTGTTATTTATAGAATATCTATTTGGAATTCCACTTTAATATATAAATTGAAAGCCTTATCGGCATCCGAAACCAAAATTGACTACACCGATATGTTATTTGGAATTTTTAGAACCATATGGCAAATTTTATTAAAAATTGATTCAGAACGATTAATTAAGTCATGTTTGGTTAGCCTAATATTCTAATTAATATATTTTAGCACCATAAATATATATATATATATATATGAGCCTTAACTCATTTTTTAGCTCAATTCTTTGTTCCTCTTAGTGCAAAAATCTAAGGTTTTCTTTTAGAGACAAAGTGTGTGCAATTCTAGAGAGAGAGATGAAGGAATTGAAGGAGAATTGAAAACCTTGGCTTAGATTCATCAAAACTAAGCTAGAGCTAGATTAATTCAAGACTATAAGTATGAATTCAACCCCTAAATTATGAATCTAAGTTATCAATATGAAGATTATGTGTTTAAGGGTGTGTATTGAGCTTAGAAGGAAGATTTAAGTGGCAATTCATGCATGCATGTACATTTGCTTACAAATTGAGCATGACTTCCATGAATCCTCTATTGCATGTTTGAAATTCATCTTCATTTGGGGAAATCATCAAGTTTCAAGTTGTTTTGTGGTGTTTGATCATGTTTTGAGAAGCTCAAGACCAAGAAAACCCATGCATGTTGTGTTCATGAACATTCATCATGTTTTAAGTTGAAATTGTGAGTTTTTAACAAACTCTTGGGCCATGATTTTATGAAATAATCCGTAATTCTTCATGTTTTACAAGTTTGCTATGTTATCTCTAGTTTTGGGGCCCAAGAGATGTGTTTTGGATGGTTGAATTCGAGTTTTGAGCTTGGGAGGTCAATCTGAATTTTCTAGAAATTTGACCCACGCTCGAGCGGGGACTTTCACGCCGGCGTGAACCTGGTCATGCACCACGCCGGCGTAGGTCAAGCGCCCGTCGAGCGTGAAAATCTTGCATCCAGTACTTTTTAGAGTTTACTGCTCGAACGGAGCTTCATTGTCTGCATGTCGGGTCGAGCGAGGGAACCCACGCTCGAGCGTAGACCTCATTTTTAGAAAATTTGGCTAAGTGTTCCAATTCATGTTTTGGCATCCTCATTGCATCTTAGGCATTCCTAAGACCTAATTAAGTTTTGATAATGAGGTTATGGATTAGAAACACACTAAGAAAAGAATGTACTAAGTTCTGAGACTGCAAGTGTGTGTGTTTTAGGCAATGTGATAAAAAGAATAAGAACCAATGTAATGAAAGCTAAGCCTTAATGGCCACTTGAATGTGTAATGATAAGATATGTTTGTGTTATGTGCTTTTGTGTCTGTAGGTCAACGTCTGGAGATTGATTGACCGTTTGCGAGAACCACTGTGAGTAACGTTATTGTAAAGATACGTTCATATGATTTATGTTCCAAATGAGATATGATAAGTTACAATTTCTAAAATGATATCTGTTTTCGTGAACGAATGTTCCATGTTTGAAATCTATTATGGCATCCATAGACAGTCCCAAGTCATGGGGGACGGCATGTTAATGCGGGTCCATGACATACATGTGACTACGAGATCTCGTTAGCCACTTCATTGTGGTGATATGTGTTTAATCGGTATCCGGAACCGATTACTCTAGTCAGAAGACATTCTGTGATGTGCTCTATTGGATGTACCATTATTATGTTCTGATATGAGAATGCTTATGCTATGATCTGTTTTACACTTATGTCATGTTCAGATTTCGTTCACTAACCCCTTTACCTTAATGTTATTCGTTGGGTTATAGCTCACTGTGTGTATATATATGTATAGGTGGGCATGTTGGAGATCGAGCCTGAAGGCTTTTGTCAAAAGTCTGTGTTCTGTTCTCAACCAACCATTGCACCTCACGTGGAGGTTCCGAATGTGTCACTTGTTATGAGTCTCGGTTACTGATGTATATGACTTGTAGTTTTGTTGGCTGTACTTAAGATACTTTTATGTGTGTGGGTATAATGTATGAATGACTTTTGGATACGTATTTAAAGTTTTAAATATTCTGTTTCATGTAAGCCAGCACAGCTCATTGGACAACTATATTTATGTATTTGCTTTCACTAGCCCCTTAATCTTGTTAATCTGTTCAGAGGCCTTCGGTAATCCAAGAATTACTGGCCAGTTACGATGCTAAATCTATAGGGGCGGGTTTGGGTCGTGACACTTCAATATATATCGAAGAACACCATTTTTTCTAAGGAAATCTAGCATGGATTCAATGCTAGAGACCGACATGCTAGAGAGAATTTAGAAGAAAAGTGAGAGCTGAAGAGTTGAAGAGAGAGAGAGAGAGAGAGAGAGAGAGAGAGATAAAGAGAGGAAAATGAGGTTTGATTTGAGAAAGTCTAATTTCTCTGTGATATATGGGTGTGGGGTTAAGAGACCTTAGACATCATAAAATAATATTATGGATCTCTTCCATTACTAAAAATGGGGAAGGGATCTTAGACTATTTTTCTCTATAATTTAAAGAAGAATTCAAATTTAATGTTTTATTTTATAATTTAATAAATGATGTATAAATTAAGGAATGAATATTTGATCTTGTTCCAGTTATGGTAATATTATTTAAAGAAGAATCTAAATTTAAAATTTTATTTTGACAATATAAAATTAATTTATAGATCAATCATATTGTGACACATATTAACAAAAATTAAACAAAATTAAAAAAAAAATGAAGAAAAAATATTACAATTTTCAACCTTAATAAGATGACAATATTTTGTAATCATAATTGTATATAGATTATGATCTTTTAAATTTTTTAGATTTTATTCTCTCTTTCTCGTGTTTCTACATATGAGAATATTAATTTTTGGTTAATATATTCTTTTCTTTTCTTGTTTCAGAAACTTGTTTAAATTCACAAAAATTCCACATATGAAAGCCCATGGGCTTGAATGGAGGCCCAAATAAATTGGCCCATCAAATTTTCTTCTAGTTATCAAATTTGACTATGGTGTGTAAGTGTAAGCATTTCTTGACTACACATGGTATGCCTGTTCAAATAATAGTATTTTGATCAAATCAAAAGGATTAGTAAATAAACAAATACCAAATTAAGCCATCCTTCATTATCTTATCCTAATCTTAACCTAACCATTCTACTCCGTAAAAAATAAATAAATAAACAAATAAACATTTTAATACTCAACTACTCATACTTAGTGCATGAATAAGTGCACCATACAATACAACTTATATGGAATTTAGCATACTTAGAATAAGATTGTTATGATTATGCCCATTCATAATTCATTGAAACCTTAATTGAAAATTTTTCAAAGGCCGAACGCCTTAATCATATCGTTGTCACCATCGTATTTTCATTGGTTTTTGTTCGATTAGATTAGATTTTCCACCTAGACTTAATATGTTGAGATAATTTTAGCTATGCACTTTTTACATTTCTAGTAGTGTTCATAATGAATGCCTCTAGGGCTATATATTGGTGATTTGGTTAGGTACATTGGTATCCATCAAAAGAAAATAATTCAATAGTGCTTGTTACAAAAGAGGTATTTTAAAAACAAAATAAAATTCAGAAAATAAATTTCTAACAAATTTTCCATATTAGCTTTCTGTTTTTGAGAGCAAAAGAAAATGAAAACAATACCAAATGCGCCTTAAATTAGAAATATTTTGAAAGATTAAGACCTTAATCATATTGTCATCGTCATCATATTTTCATTGATTTTTATTTGGTAAGATTAGATTTGTAACCTTAATTTTATATGTTGGGATAATTTTAGCAATGCAACTTTTACATTTCTAGTAGTGTTCATAATGAAAGCCCTCTAGGGCTATATATATATTGGTGATTTGGTTAGGTAAATAGTCACTTATCAATAGAAAACAATTCTTTGTTACAAAATAAAATAAAAATGCATGTGCATGAGTGAGTTCCAAGATGCAGGCAAATGCCATTGCTCCTTTTGGTCCCATTCAAAAGCATGATCACAATTTCTTCTTATTCCATTATAATAAATAAAGGGTTTTTATTACCGAGTGGGTATTGGTTAACAAAATTTAAAGTGATTTAATATTTTTTTATGTTAGATATTTTTGTAAAGAATGTAAACTATTTCAAATTTGGTACTTGTTGACGAAATTCCTAAATTAAAGGGAGAATTGCAAAATAAGTGGAAAGTTGAGAAAATTATTTGCAAAAATATAGAGGAGCAAGTGGGGTTTGTGTTCTGGTGCAAATAAGAGATCCACTTGCATCTTACTTATCTGTTTATTATTGAATTACAATTCCTCCTAAATTAAAAGTTTAAAATGGTAAGAGAGCCTCTCATTATGTTTAGATTGAGAAAGAGAGAGATTTGTTAAGATTGAAATCAAGGCCAAGGATCATTTCTTTCTAAAATCTCTATCTTTAGGGCCTAATGCATCCTTAAGTGTACGATATGATGCGAATCTTGAAATGTTATACTCTTGAAACTTGATTATATGACTTTATTTTGAGAAGTAGGTTAAGAGTTAATTTTTAGATTTTTTTTGAAAAAATATGTAAAAAAATAGAGAGATGATATGACTCAAAAAAGTCAAAAAGCTAAAAAACTAAGGGTTGGTTTGACAAGTTCAAAAAAATTCAAAAAATTACTCAAAAAGTTAAAAAGTTATCACTATTCACAAAAATAAAAATTAAAATTAATATACAAATATTAATTTAAATGGTAAATTAATATGAAAGCTCAACTTTTCCCACCCATCAACGTACTGACGTCAGCCACTTGCAATGAAAGGAAAAAAAAATAATAATAACAATAACATGTGTACATTCAGTAACTTGAATGGCAAAGTTGGGTCGTGGGGGCCCACCATGGGTCTCTTTTTGATAATTCGAACTGTTCAATATGTATAACTCATCTAGTACTATATTCTTGTAAAAAATCACGTCTATTGGATATTGTTAACTATATGATCAAATCAGTTTTGTATAAAAATTGGATGGTATTATAGTTAACAGTTGACAAAAAAACTAACACGATCAGATAGCTATCGATATCCAATCAACGTGATTTTTTATAAGCATATAGTACTCGACGAGTTCTACACAATGGACGGCCCGATTAGAAAAATGGGACCTATGGTGGGCCCCATGGGCAGAACAACACTGTCCAATCAAAGTTCGAAAATGAGGCAATCTTTTTCCATGTATTCACCAAGCCAACTGTAATGTTCCCATCCGTACAGCGTACTACATATCTTCTCCTATACACTTTTTTACATATTTTTTTAATACATAATTTTGCATAAAAAATCAAAAAATTAACCTAAACATTCATATTTTGTTCTTCAACTTTTTAGTTCAAAAAAATAAAAAGTGCACTTATTTAGAACATCTCAAACAATTCCTAACTTTTAACCTAGTACCTAGTTGACAAAATAGGTATTAGAAATGCATTGAGATAAGAGGATAGAGGGTATGTTTGGTTTGTGTTTGAGAGATGTGTTTTAGAGATAAAAAGTACGAAAACATGTTTGGTTTGGTTTTTTTCAAAAGATGTTTTGGAAAATGATTTTGAGAGAGAGTTTTGGAAAAAGTGATTGATTTGATATGTGTGAGAGAGTGATTTGTTTGGAAAACTTGTTTGGTTTACAAGTTTTGAGAAATTTTTTTGAGAAAATTTGTTTGGTTTGATTACTTTTGAAAACTTATTTGTAGAGAAAATTTCCCAAATTTTTTTAGAAAATCAAACCAAACGAACCCAGAGATTTTGAAGATTGAGTATTATGTGTCTGAAATAAAAAAAATAAAAAAATAAAAAGTTTGAGGGAGGTGAATGGGATGTAAAAAGTAGGTTAACGTAAATTTTGAAGGGGAAATAACATTTTAATGGGATAATTTTAAAGTAACTGCATTACAAGTATAATTAAATTATAAATACACCTTTTAATATTTGTTTAAAGTATAAATTGTTCCTGTAGTTTAAAAAATTATAAATATTTCTTGTTAAAAAATTTATTTAACAGAATTAACTAAAAAAAAATTCATAATTGTTCTCCTATATAATAATAAAATTACTTAAATTATTAATTGAAACATATTTATAATATCATTAAAAATTATTAATTGACTTGATGATTTATTAATAAAATGAGTGATTTATTATGAAATTAGAAACCTCAGGGGTGGAATATAATTTTCAAAACTATAAGGAACAATTTGTATTTTGATTAAATTTTAGGAGAAGTATTTGTAATTTACCATTTTTTTTAATGCAAGTCTGACATATAAAAGAAAAAACTTAACACTAAGGGGTTGTTTCGGATGTCCTAAATAAGTGCGCTTTTTATTTTTTTGGACTAAAAAGTTGAGGAAAAAAATATGGATGTTTGAGTTAACTTTTTTACTTTTCATGAAAAAATGTGTAATAAAAAATTGTAAAAATTGGTTTGTAGAGGAAAATTAGGATTGGGAGTTGTGCAACCGTAATTGTTGACTTTTGGTAAATAGCGTTAATTTTTTAACTTTTTGAGTAACTTTTTGACTTTTTGATTTTTTTTATATACCCAAACTTGACCTAAATATGAAAGGGGCTTATACTTTACCAAAAAGAGATTATTTTTTCACTGTTTAATTGAAAGGTAACTTTTTAAATTTTTAAGAGTTAAACTTTTTAGAGGGGGGAGGACAGATGGTTTGGAGGAGAGGGAACATGATGGCCTCCATGTTTACAATCCATGCTTGTGACACTCTCAACATTATCAAGGCTTCAAAAGGAGCTTCAATGCTTGCTGGCTCTCAAACTCAATGCCATGAATCTCCTGAAACTCTCCCAACTCTCTCTCTCTCTCTCTCTCTCTGGGTCCACTTAGGGGCATCTTCCAAATAATTTTTAATTTTTTTACTGACTATATAGGAGTTTGAGTTGGACCAATCTAGTCAGTTTATCACCCAAACACTAGGAATGACAGCAAGTTTATGTCAGCATTACTGTGTCCTTAAAACTCATATAGGTTGGTTGATTTTGACTCACTCACTCACTTTGTTGAGTCAAAGTTCAATTTGCTTATGTTGGTGAGTCATTTGCCCTCATCACTTTTAAATACTTAATTCATCAAATTTAACAGATTCCATTACCGACATGTTGAGTTGATATTTTGAATTTATTTAATTTTTAAATTGTGTTTGAGATAAAGAATTTTAACCCATTTCAACTCGGTTTATCTATGTATAAAATTTAATTTTAATTTTTATATTATTTAATTACATAATAAATTAAAAAATTATAATAAAAAGTATATATATTTTTTCTATGACTTAAATTCAAACCATTGAGAAAAAAACCCAAATTCATTTTCTCAGTCTTTTCCATTTATTTTCTAAATTTTTCTTCAGAGTTATTTATATAAACACTTCTTATGTCTTGTTTGGCAAATGACTTTTTTTGTCAAAAAGTTAAAAAATCATTAAAAAAAATTAAAAAACTAACAACTTATACCAAAAAGTCAAATATTATCTTTTTCATCTACTTTTTGCACATCTTTTCGTAAAAAATTAAAAAGTCATCCCAAACATACTAATTTTTTTACATCATATAACATTATAAAAACGTAAAAATTGATCCTTTAAACTATTGAAAAGTATTACTTTACCCTCTAAATTATAAAAGCGTATAAATAAATCGCTAAATTATAAAAATGTACAAATTAGACTTCTTATAGTTTAAGAAGTCTATTTATAAATTTAAACTATAAAAATTTACAAATTAAATTTTTTTATAGTTTAAGAAATCTATTTATACGTTTTTATAATTTAAAAGATGAATTTATGTACTTTTATAATTTATAAAATAAAAATAACTATGCTTGGTTATCATTTTTTAAAAACACTTTTCAAAAAATTCTACTTTCTTATTTTTTGTGTTTTTTTATTTTTACTGAATTTTTTTAATATTTTAAACAATTTTTTTAATTTTTAGACATACCTATCATAAATATACCTAAAAAGTAAAAAAAAAAATTGAAAAAAACCTTTTAAAAATTCACTAAATACCAAAATATTAAAAAAAAAAAACGAGAATTCAATATATTTTTTGTATTTTTATGTATTTATTAATTTTTAAAAATATTTTTTCACAAATTTTTTATTTTTTAGATACATCTAAATAAGGTGCATCTAAAAAAGTAAAAAAAATGTTTAAAATTTTAAAAATATTCACGGAAAAAAAAAACACGAAAACGAAAAAATTCAATTTTAAAAAAATTTAATTCAAAAAATTCAAACCAAACTGAATGGTATTATTACCGAGATGTAAATAACTCTTTTTATTCAACTCTGCAATTAAGACAGAGTCACAAACTCACTCACAACTACACGCATAGAGAAATGATGCTTGCGTGGAGCAATCGAGAGAGATTCTGGAAGATAGATAAACATATATTAATATATATATATAGAGAGAGAGAGAGAGAGAGAGAGAGAAGCACGAGAGAAATGATTTGGCGTGTAAAGTTTCATCCCCATCGAGTTGATTTGCTGTGCAATGGCAGGGCTCGAGGCAAAATTACAGATACACATAGATAGACACAGAGTAGATTTTGGTGGTGTGTGTTTTGTTTGTGGGGGCACTGAGTGAGCAATGGAAGATTATTAAATAAAATTTATAATAAAGGTTTGGGTAATAATTATTTTAGTTAAAAAATTATTATAAATTGTCAAATTATTTTTATAGATATATTTTTATAATAAATTAAAAATTATTAAAATAACTTATTCCGAAAAGAAATTTTTTCCAAGAACTAGCATCCTCACCTACGAACAATCATTGATCTGCCCCCCTTCCCCCCTCCCAAAACCTTTTTTATTATGTTTTTTGTTACACATATATACATGTCATTAGTGTTGTAAATAATTTTTTATTTAAGTTTAGATTTTTTTTTTCTTTACATTTAATTTTTTTATTATCTAGAATTAATGTTAAACGAGTTTTAATTGAGGTGATCATAAGGTGAACTCTAGTAATTTGATTCTTATATTGCTTATATATGAGTCAAGTTGTGTAATAAGTTGTTTAAGTTCGACTTTAAAAACTTAGCAATATTAAAATATGTTTAAATTTGACTTGTTTACATAACAAAATGATCTCTAACGAGTTTATGATTAATTGAACATGAGTGGAGCTCGAATAGCATAATTGGTTTTACAACTTACATATTATAAAAAGTAAATATTAAATGTTATGGTGATACTATAGTCCGATAGACACCTCACTTTGTGGTAAAGACTACAACGTTGTTGGTGGGTTAATGACAGATAAGATATTTAGTTTTAATGATATTACTATTGCACTCACTATTCTTTCCTAATATAAATATTATTGGTAAAAACTTAAAGTTGAGCTTGTTTCTTTCTACCTAGAGTAAAAGTATATTTTATAAGTAAAAAGTTTACAATTAAAAAATAGTAATTAAAATGTTTTTAAACAATCAATTTATTCAAATTATTTTATTATCAAAAGTTGTTATCAGAAATTATACTAAACACTCATTCGATTTTGTTTGCTGCTGCTTAAATAGAATGCATATGACTTTATTTTTATTTTGAAAATTAATGTTAAATTGTTTGTCGTAACAAAAATTTATTGTTAAGCTAGGAGAGGATACACTTAAATGATAAGTTTCCGTTAATTTAAAATAAATTGCTTAAAACATACCATATGTTTGTTTTGTGCATGTATGGGCATCTAAGATACTCATGCTTTGCATATACAACCTATGCATGGTTTTGGCTTGACAAAGACCACCAAAGAAAAAGTGCATTTGAGTTGGGATTAAGCCCAAAAAAAAAAATACCAGAGCCAATGACAAAGACAAATCACCAACAAGTTTCTTTTCATTTTTACCCAAATCCAAGTCGTTGTCTTGACATTACTTTTTTCACTTAAAACTCACCATGAATGGGCATTTTTTTTTTAAAAAAAAGTTGACATTGAAAAATGCAATCACTAAGTTTGGACACTGCTCTATTCCAACTTCAAAAATCTTTGTGGAAGCTCCATCTAACTAAGAGTGGTGGGGGCTCCATTTTAATGTGCGCATGGTACAGTACCACTCACATATGCCCCATAGTGCTCTCCCTATCTCTAACCTTTTATGACACAAGTTGTAATGTGTCTTTCACCGTTAAATTTGAATTTGAAAAAATGTAAAGGATTATTATAGATTTTGTTTTGATAATTTAAATTTTTTATTTTATAAAGTTCTCAATGTCTATCATTCATGAAAAAAAATTAAATCGATTCGATAATCGTAACATTTTTATTTTATCACATTTTTTTCAAAAAATTTATAGCCAATATGTTTTTTAACATAAATCATTCTTTTTTTTTTTTTTAAAGACGAATACGATAAAATAAAAATATAACGATTATTGAGTCGATTTAATTTATTATTATTACTATTATTATTTTTTTTTTATGGATGATGAGTTTTACTAAATGAACTATTTAGATCATTGAAATAGATTTCGTTGTAGGCCTCATAAAACCCCCAAATTCTATCAAGTTTATATTTAAATTTAAAATAATCCCTACCCATTTTATTCTTCTTAGTTATATCGAATGACCAAAAGTCTTTGTACCCAAAATTTTATTCTCTTATACTTAACAGTAGGGTGTTCGCAGTTCGGCTGCGGATAGTGAGTCTTCAATCCGTCATCCGTTCGTTGGATTGACGGATGCGAGTTGAGCGGATAAACAGATAGATGCAAATCGGTTTGGTGGTTTAAACTTTTACAAATTTTGAATATAATACAACAACTTATCAACATTTTTTTGAGATAACAATCCAACTCAATATAACCAAAAGATTATCAAATAAATTATCAAATACCAATAACAAATGCATATAAGAAAATCATGCATTATCAGAACTATTGCATTATCTTTTTTTATTCAAAAACTATTTAATTTGATTTTTAAAAAAAATGATAAAATTAAGGCTTATGTTTTCCACACAAAAATACAAATATCAATACTTGCTATTTGATAAAAAGAATTCTAAATTGAAAACACAACAGGATATCAAAACTCTTTTTCAATTGAACACACAAACAGAATATTTAAATAAATTGAAAACACAAAATCTTACAAATTCCTAAGGGTACTCACAGTTTGGCGGTTCGTTTGCAGCCAAAGTAACCTTATCCACCATCCGTCCAAAACTAGGCGGATTGAAAAAACAGTTCCGATTCGTAGCTCGAAACTTGCGTGGCTCGAATGGCCCGATATCAACACGACGTCGTTTTGATGTTTTTTTTTTTCTACATTTTTCTGCAGATTTTTCTGCTGAAGAAAATGAAGAAGAAGAGAGAAGAAGAAGCTGCGCTGGGTCTACAGATCTTGTTCATCATCTTCATCAACATCAACATCAACATCAACAAATTGCAACATCATCATCATCATCATCGCGAAGATCAGAAAAAAAAAATTTCTTTGATTGATAGATCTACCAATTCTTTGATTTCTGATTCTTTGATAGATTTACCAATTCTTTGACATCAAGAACAAAACAAAATCAGAAAAAAAAAAATAAAGAACATCATCATCATCAACACATCAGCCAACAATTTTTTATTGATTTTTTCTTTCATCTTCAGAACAACATCAAGAACAAAACAAAAATCAGAAAAAAAAAAAATAAAAAAAAAAAAAAAAAAATCAAGATCTTCATCATCTTCAACATCATCATCAACAACAAATTTTTTTTTTTTTTTTGATGAACTAATCTTCAGATCCAGTTCAAATCCAGATCAACTAAAAAAAAAAAAAAGTTTAAAAGAGGAGATTGGACCGTCGATCACCGCCACTATCACCGTCGATCGCCTCTTCTCTTCTCTTCTCTCTTCTCTTTTCTCTCTCTCTCTCTCTCTCTCTCTCTCTCTCTCTCTCCTCTTCTCTTCCCTCTCTGTCTGTGTTCAAAAGAATGAAAATGAAAGAATGAAAAGGAAAGAAAGAAATAAAGAAAGAAGAAGAAGAAAAAAAAAAAAAAACAATGCCCAAAACGACGTCATTTTGGCAGTTCGGGCCACTCGAGCCAGACGAAATTCGAGCTACGAGTCATTTTCTTTGAAAAAAATCAATCTGCAACCGTCCGTTTGTCATCACGCATCCGTCTAAAATGCGATGAATCGGTTCAATTCGATGAATTTAGACAAATCAAAATATCTATTGCTCACCCCTACTTAACAGTTGCATTTGTTTAGGGAATAATATCAGAGGGTTTGATATGTATCCTGAATCTTGTGCTTGAATACAAAAGTAAGCATTTAGGTCGACAATTCTCCAAGATTATATATCCTTATATGAAAAATTATTCAGTGTGTTTGATTTTAATTTTTTGAATTCAGTTTTTTTTTTTAATTTTTTTTTTTATTTTTCATATTTATTTTTTTTTTAATGAATATTTTTCAAATTAAGTAATTTTTTACTTTTTTAGATGTATCTTATTTAAATGTATCTAAATAGTAAAATATTTTAAAAAATTAATAAATATATAAAAATGCGAAAAATATACGAAATTTTTGTGTTTTTTTTCCGTACTTTTAGTATTTAGTAAATTTCTTAAAGATTCTTTTCACAAATATTATATTTTTTAAGTATATTTATGTTAGATATGTCTAAAAATTAAAAAAAAAATATTTAAAATATTAAACAAATTCAGTGAAAACAAAAAAAAATACGAAAAACAAAAAAGTAAACTTCTTTAAAAAATAAATTCTAAAAATTGAAATCAAGCAGAGTGATTGAATTTTATGAGAGGGTGAGCCATAAAATGGGAGATCAGGAGGAGTTTCGAATCTGAATTGAGAGTTAAAAGATCATGAAATCCTATTTTATTATTATAGTCATTATATTATGTAATCCATGTCTAATGATTCTAAACAAACATGAAATATGATATGACTTTACTAATCCTAAAGGACATTAATAAAACCAAGACAATTAGTTTTGAGACTAATAATTCTATGTAATTCAATCCAACGAAACTAACATATCATTATGCTTTCAGCCATATGATTGTGTTTTGAAAATTTTCACTATACTATAAAATGAAGATTGTATTATGTTGTCGTTTGAGAACATTACATTTTAATCAAAAAAAATTATTATCTCTATTTTTTGCTTGTCTTTTTATAAAAAATAAAAAAATTACTTAAAATCAACTCCTAATCCTAAGTATGCTTGCTGGTCAATCCTTCCATATTCGAATTGAAAAATGCTATATAAACCTTCTTTTTAAAAAAAAAAAATCCAAATTGGTGTAAAATAGACCATGCAATAGATTTCATTTTAAAATCCAAAACTACACTATTCCATGACACGTCAATTGTTTAAAAAAAAAAAAAATCTACTTACTTAAAAAGTTAATAAAAAAATGAATGTGTGATTTAGATATAATTATTATATAGTAGACTACATATGAAATGAATATCAATCATTTCTGTAACATTATTGGTAAAAAGAGAGAGGATAAATTACGATTACATCTCTTGAGTGTTTTTCATTTTTTATTTTTTAATTTTTTTTTTAACAATTAAGTTTTTTGAGATTTTCTTAAAATATAGATTGTTTCTTATAGTTTTAAAAATTGCAAATATTTTCTTGTCAGTTTTTTTTTATTTAACATAATTAACATAAAAAATGAAAACTTTAACTACTTTTTTATACAATAATAAAATTATCAAAATTATTAATTGAAATATATTTTGATATCCTTAAAAATTGTTAATTGATTTACTGATTTGTTAATAAAAATGGTTATTTATTAAGCAATTAGAAATTTGAAGGGGTAGGATGTAATTTTCAAAATTACAGAGGATAATTTAAATTTTAAACAAATCTCAAGGAGTGCATTTGTAATTTATCCACATATATATGTGGGTAAATTATAAAGGGTTGAACTTTTCTCATATTGAGATTTATGAAGGGTTTGGCTAATATATATATATATATATATATATCAAATTTGTACTATAAAAATGAATGATTATTCTTAAAATTATATTTGTCGTTCATTTTTAAAAATAAATATAATTCAAACATATATTTACCGATGTTCAATCATCTTGATTTTTTACATGAATATTTTATTGAACGAATCCAAAAAAGTGAACGGTTCGGATTATCAAAATAAGTTCAAAAATGGTTCTACTAAGTCCAAATGCTCTCTCAAATTAAGATGACAACATGAGAGAAGCTAAACCCGATTATAAATACATTCTCTAAGGTTTGCTTAAAATATGAATTGTCTTATCTGATTTTAAAAATTATATCTCGCCCTTTTAAATTTATAAATACATAATAAATGGTTCATTTTATTAATAAATTATTAAGTCAATTAATATTAAAAATATATTTGGATTAATTAGATAACTTTATTGCTATATAGAAAAAAGTTAAAATTTTTATTATTTCTTTTAATTTTATTAAATAAAAAATTCTAATAATAAAATATTTATAATTTTTAAAATTACAAGGATCATCTGCATTTTAAAGGGGAATTTTTTTTAAAATCTCTGATATTAAGATTTTATAAGATAAATGATATATAATATTTTAATAGTAGTTAAGATCCTTTAAAATTTTCACAAAGAAAATTTGACTCTTAGAAATTTCGTCTGATTTAAAGAAATTTTGATTCCGACACAAAAAAAAATTAATTTTAATTTTGAAATTTCTTTAATTTCACACAGAAATTTTTATCGAGAGATCTTAACTAATTTAAAAAAAAAAACCAAATTTGAGAGAAATATTTCACTTATTTTTCTTATTTTAAAGAGATGTATTTATGATTTATCATATATATTTGTACAATAATGATTGAGATCTTTTTTTTTTTAAAAATCCTCACAACTCCCTTTAGATGTCAACTATTGATAGTATGAGTCCCGTACATAAATGAGTAAATCCCATATATATATATATTAATGATTAAAATCTAAAAAGGAGTGTAAGCCCCTCAAATAAACGGGTACAAATATTTTTCTATATTTGTATAATATTGCTCATTGGAATTAATATGGCGCATGTGTGCTAAAATGCGCGTGCAAAGGAATGTATATATGGCGGCTAAAAAGGAGGAGTGGAACCATCTCTCATCTCTGGAGTAATCCGAATGTCGCCTGAGAGACCAACCCTGCGGGACCTCCGTGTCGTATCGACCAAATCAATGAGGTTTCGGATTACAAATGGGACCCATATAGTAGATATATCTAGTTTTGTGGGACTCATGCCACGGTGGTTTGTCGGGAGAAGTTATTAGCGGTCCAAAAGCAATGTTAAGTCACGTCATCTTTTATATATATTGTGATTAATAAAAGAAATAAAATTTATATATTAATGTTAGGTAGTTTAAAATTTTATGGTTTAAATGACTCAAATTATTTAAAACGACGTCGTTTTGAGTGTAAATGAGTGTAACACCACGTCGTTTTGATAAATTTAAACCATTTAAAACACAAAATTTTGAGCTACCAAATATTTTCTAAATTTATAATTTTATATTAAGTAATAAAGAATAAACAGAGATATAAAAATTTGTTATTAATCGAAATATGACTACGTAATATCTCAAATTAATCAATAATTTTTGATTGTCGGGTTTACACATAGGCCCCGTTTGTCAAGTGGGTTGGGGCTAAAATAGCTACAAAAGACAAAACAGGCTATTTTAGCCTCAAAAAAACAAAACATCACATCCAACCCATAATCAATACACTCTTCTCTCACAAAAATTCAAAAAGCCAAAAAATTTAAAAGTCCTTCCCAAACCAAGCTTTTTAAGCACTAAAATAATAAAAAAAAAGCCAAAAAATCAACCCACTTCCCAAACCCACCCATAGTACTTAACTTTTTGTTTGGGACCCAATCCTATGGCATGAGCTCTCTAATCTATCTCTCTACTGTCCATTGATTAGTAGTGGGAGAAAAGTGTGAATGAAATGTGGGGTTAATGAGATTATAAAGGAGGTCACTTCTTAGTGGACCCAAAATTTAGATTAACGTTCGTGGGATCTAATATTTTTGACTAATTATTTTAGTTAAATTATAATTAGATTGTTAATTTTTAAAAAATTACACACAAATGATAAATTTTATAAATATTAATAATTAAAATTATAAAATTCGTCATGTATTTGTAAATACTTTTCTGCAAACCACCTAATTGTGTTTGCTCCTTTATTCTGATTAATACTATACGTAATTTTATTTATTATTACTTATAATTTAGGATATTTTCCTATTTAGCTTAGTTTAATTGGATCTGAACTACCTTGTATTTAGACAAGTAAAAATCTTCAATGGTACCTTATGAAATTCGAATTCGAGACCCAAATGTTTATCCTCGGGTCTTTATCTCTATTTTTATTTTTCATAATATTTTTTTTCTCGCTTTTAGACACAAAATAATGAGATTTATATTAATAAATGTATGGAGATTCTAAATCCTAAAACATATCCATTCCCTAATTTTTTGATAATTATTTTTTAAAAAAAATTGATTAAAAAAAAGGATAAGAGATGATGACCAACTGTAATAATCCTCCTTAGACGTGATCAATAGAGCTGACAAAAAAGGTCTAAACAAGTTCCGTAAACTATATTTGTCTTATAAGCTACAAGTAAAAATTACACTAAATAATATGACATATTTTTTTAAGATAAAAAGAAATTATAAGCAATCACTAAATAGGACCAAGATAAAATATGAAATTTGACATTTTTACCTAATCAACCGAAAGAGATTTAGCCTCCGTTTGGGAAGTGGGTTGGCTTTTTGGCTTTTTGACTTTTTTGGCTATTTTAGCCTGGGCTTAAAAGTTTGGTTTGGGAAGGGCTTTTTGACTTTTTGGTTTTTTTGACTTTTTTTGTGAGAGAGGAGTGTAATGATTATGGGTTGGATGTGATGTTTTGTTTTTTGTGGCTAAAAAAGCCTATTTTGTCTTTTGTGGCTAAAATAGTCAAAAAAACCTAGCTTTTCGACTTCCCAAACGGCACCTTAAGTGACCAAACTATAAATGAAAACACTGTTGCTTTCTCTCCCCTCTAATTACCCAAATTCAAAAGAATTGATCTTAAGGAAGATTTTGGCAACATCTTTTGATGTAAAAGTTAGGATTTTGTTAAAAGAGTTTTGTTTTTGAGACTTTCAAGTAAGATTTGGTCCAATATCTTCATCTTTAGAGTTGGAACTAGTTGACCATTTCTTCAAGAGAGAGAAGACATATATATACTTTAGTGGTGTGTGGGTCACTCATTTTGGGAGTGTGTTATTAAATTTGTAAAGTAGAAATTTTGATATTATTTTAAAAATATATATGTTATATGTTATTTAACTGATAAAGATCTTTCTCATATTAAATCTTAGGCCTCGTTTGGAAACATGTTATTTTAGTAATTTTTTAGCTTTTTACGAAAAAATATACAGAAAAGTAGAGAGATGATGTGACTAGTTTTAGTTGACTTTTTGACTTTTTGACTAAAATAGTCATTCTCCAAACAAGGCCTTAGATTTGAGTTTAAAATATGAGACGTAAACGTTAAGAAAAGTCTTCACTTTATAATTATATATATTAGTCTATCACTCGTGTTATGTACGGGATAATTATAAATATTTATATTTATTTTAGATTTTTTTTAATATATAAATTATATTTTTAAGATTTTTTATAAAAATAATCTAACAATTTTATCACTAACCATAGTATATGAGAGAAGTTGAAAATGGTACTGCAGTAACTATACATGGATTGTATCTATAATTATTTGTATGATAAGATTTTAAATGCTGGTTAGGAGATTTTGACCAAATTAATAAATGCAGGCATGTGGAAAGACATGTGGATTGAAAAAATTTAATAAATGCTGATCAGGGGATTTTGACCAAATCCATAAAGGCTGAGATTTTTTTTAAATAAAAAATAAAAAATTTAGAAAATTTAGATTGAGATATTGAAGCTCTCATAGGCCTTGGAGGTTAAAAACCCCCTTTTGCTTAATATATTACTAGCATATCACCCGTGCTATGCACGGATTGTGTTTACAATTATTTTTATATGTGAATTGGTATTTTTAAATGTCTTTTTTTTTTTAAATGTCTTCTTTTTTTCCTTTTTTTATATTATAGTAAAGTTTAACATTTTGATAATAATCATACTACCATATCACCCGTGCTATGCACGGTTGTATTCATCATTTTATCTTTCTTTTTCTTTTTTATACTATATAAAAATTTAATATTTTGATACTAATCATATGTGTTGGACTTTTTAAGGAATTTATATGTGATGGATTTTTCAAGGAATTTTTTCATGCTTGTTCTTAATACATTAAAATGTTATTATGAAGGATAATAATCATGTGTTGGATTTTTCAAGGAATTCATATGTACTTCACAATTATTTATATATATGTGAATTGTGATTTTAAATGTCTTTTTTTTTTTTAAATATCTTCTTTTTTTTTTATATTATATTGAGCGTAATATTTTGATGATAATCATATATGTGGGACTTTCAAGAAATTCATATGTGTTGGACTTTTCAAGGATTTTTTTTTTATGATTGTTCTTAATGCATTAAAGTATTATTATGAGGATAATAATCGTATGTGTTGGGACTTTTCATGGAGTTCATATGTGTTGTACCTTTCAAATTTTCATTTGTATACTTGTATGATGGAAGAAGTTAATGAGTGCTAATCAGTAAATTTACGTTGGGGTATTGCAGCTCCCACATGACTTGGGGGTTAGAAACCTATTTTTCTTAATATATAGATAGATAGATAGATAGATATATCTTTTTATTTTTATTTTTATTTTTGTGTGGTTTCTAGTCGGGTATTTTTTTTTTCAATTTATTTAAGATGGAGTTGTGGGTATCCTTTTTTTTTTTAATTTAATTTATCTGTGGTGTCCATTTGTTTTTAATTATTATTATTTAGGTAAATTATGATGTGAGTTAGATATGTGATAGACATGTGAGTTTTATTTATTTAAAATTTATTTAGATAAACTTTAAAGATTTTTTTTTTAGTTTTTTTTGTTATGTTATAATATAATATATAAAATATAGGTAGATATCTACAACTTTAATAAAAAAATATTATCTGATTTTTTAGGGAAGAGAAAAGGCATGCAAGTTTTAATATTTTTTTTTGAAAATTTGTGAGAAAGATAAGGAGGGAGAGATTATGAAATATTTTTGTGATTAAATAAATATATCAGTCAATAGTTTTTTTAATCTATTTTGTAAATTAAAAATCAATAATTTTGGAAAATTGTATTTTTTTTTCAATTTATTTAAGATGGAGTTGTAGGTATCTTTTTTTTTTAATTTAATTTATCTGTGGTTTTCATTTTTTTTAATTATTATTATTTAGATAAATTATGATGTGAGTTAGATATGTAATAGATATGTGAGTTTTATTTATTTAAAATTTATTTAGATAAACTTTATAGATTTTTTTTTTAAATTTTATAGTTTATTATTATGTAATGTTGTAATATAATATATAAAGTATAGGTAGATATTTACAACTTTAATAAAAAATATTATCGATTTTTGGAAGAGAAAATGAATGCAAGTTTTAATATTTTTTTTTTGAAAATTTGTGAGAGAGATTAGGAGGGAGAGATTATGAAATATTTTTGTGATTAAATAAATAAATCAGTCAATAATTTTTTTAATCTATTTTGTAAATTAAAAATCAATAATTTTAGAAAATTGATTAATTTGTCCCATTAAGTGATTTTAAAGTTTGATAGATATACATAATAAAAAATACATAATTATATTATTAACTCATAATTCAAATTTAGATGTTATATCTTTTTGAGATCTATAACTAAATTCTTATCTTTTTTTAATTTTTGTGTGTAGCCATAGTGTATGGGAAAAATTGAAAAGGGTGTTGCAATAATTATGAAAGAAGTCAAAAGGGATTGTGAGTTGGGAGAAGTCAATAAATGCTAAGGTTGGGTTGGGAGAAGTCATTAAATGCTAAGGTTTTTTTTTTTTTTTAAATCAAAAATTTAGAAAATTAGGATTAGGAGATTGGAGCTCCCACAAGCCTTGGGGTTAAAAACCCCCTTTTGCTTAATATATAGTATAGACTAGCCTATCACCCGTACTATGCACGAGATAATTATTGATATTTATATTTGTTTTAGATTTTTTTAATATATAAATTATGTTTTTTAAGATTTTTTTATAAAAATAATTTAACAATCTTATCACTATTCATAATGTATGAGAGAAGTTGAAAAGGATACTACAGAAATTATACACAGATTGTATCTATAATTATTTGTTTGAGGGAATTTTAAATGCTGATCAGGAAATTTTGACCAAATCAATAAATGCAGGTGTACGGGGGCGAAATATCCTTAGCTCTCCGTACGCCCTGAACGTCAAACTTCCGTCACCGGCGTCTGTCTCTGCAACACAAAAAGGGTGAGCTGCCCGGCGGTGGTGTGCTGGAAAGACCCTCCGACGATCAAGTCAGACCTCAGGAAGAAGACAATGAGGAGAGAGTGTTTGTGAGAGTGAGTTCGCATACCTTCAACATTCATCTCTCCCCCTATTTCTAGGCTGGCCATGCAGCCTCAAGGTCGTGCGCGCACTACCTCTGCATCCTTCCACTGGGCGGTGGCGATGCGTGCCTCTCATCGCCTTCTGGCGTGTAAAGGTTACATCCTTTCACGGCACACCTGGGCGCCTAACGGTATTGAGGCGTTCGTGGGCGATTGTCCTCTCCTTCACACCATTGGCCGGTGGCACCCTTGGCCGAGGTACCACGGCCTATCACTTGACGGAGGACATCCATTGCGCGAACTCAACCGGGCTACATTGCACCGAACTGTCCCTTGGGATCATGCGGTCTGACCACCTCGGCCGAGCCACTCCTGACCGATTTACGTCGATCAATCGGTCGCGAGGCATGCCGGCCTCCAACCGTTCAACCATTTACCTCGGTCACACGGACACTGCCTTCCTCTCGTGGCCGGTTTGGCGCATACCGGCGCTAACCACGTCTCAAGTGTAGCCCGGGCACCATTTAGCTCGGCACTATCATCTATAGCCTTGAGTTCCGTTCACCTCGTGCGGCGGCATGAGCAACGCCGATTCTTTACTGACCGGTCGATTCTCGGCCGTCTTGAGTCAATTCTTTGGCCGCGCCGTCGTGAAAGTTAGCTCGGCGCCGTACACTCCGTCAAGTATGCCGTCATCATTGCTCGGCCATATAGTCCAATGCAAATCTCCCCTCACAGCAAGCATGTGGAAAGACATGTGGATTGAAAAAAGTTAATAAATGTTGATCAGGAAATTTTGACAAAATCAATAAATGCTGTGTTTTTTTTTAAATAAAAAATTTAGAAAATTCAGATTGGGATATTAAAGCTCACACAAGCCTTGGGGGTTAAAAGCTCCCTTTTTAAATGTCTCATTTTTTTCATTTTTTATATTATATTAAAGTTTAATATTTTGATAATAATCATATGTGTTGGACTTTTCAAAAATTAAATGTCTTTTTTTTAATTATATTATATTAAAGTTTAATATTTTGATAATAATCATATGTGTTGGATTTTTCAAGAAATTTTTTTTATACTTGTTCTTAATGCATTCAAGTGTTATTATAGGGGATAATAATCATATGTGTTGGGATTTTTCAAGGAATTCATATTTGTTAGATTTCAAAGAATTTTTTTATGCTTGTTCTGAATGCATTAAAGTGGTATTATGATGGTAAGACTTAGGAGTTGAGAGAAGTTAATAAATGTTAAGATTTTTTTTTTTTAAATCAAAAAATTAGGAAATTTAGATTGGGAGATTGGAGTTCCCACAAGGTTTGGGGTTAAAAACTCCATTTTGCTTAATATATAGTATAGATTAGCATATCACCCGTGCTATGCACGGATTGTGTTTACAATTATCTATATATGTAAATTGTGATTTTTAAATATTTTTTTTTCTTTTTTTGTATTATATTAAAGTTTAATATTTTGATAATAATCATATGTATTGAACTTTTCAATAAATTCTTTTTATGTTTGTTCTTAATAGATTAAAGTGTTATTATGAGGGATAATAATCATATGTATTGGGACTTTTCAATGAATTCATATATTGGATTTCAAAGAATTTTTTTTGTGCTTGTTCTTAATGCATTAAAGTGTTATTATGAAAATAAGATTTGGAAGTTGTGAGAAGTTAATAAATGCTAATATTTTTTTTTAAATCAAAAAATTAGAAAATTTAGATTGAGAGATTGGAACTCTCACAAGGCTTGGGGTTAAAAACCTCATTTTGCTTAATATATAGTATAGATGGGATTTTAAATGCTGATTAAGGAATTTTGACCAAATCAATAAATGCAGGCATGTGGAAAGACATGTGGATTGAAAAAATTTAATAAATGCTGATTAGGGGATTTTGACCAAATCAATAAATGCTGAGATTTTTTTTTAAATAAAAAGTAAAAAATTTAGAAAATTTAGATTGGGATATTGAAGCTGTCATAGGCCTTGGGGGTTAAAAATCCCCTTTTGCTTAATATATAGTATAGATAATATAATATATATATAGATAGATTATAAGATAAGAGAAATAAAGTGCTATCTTATTATAATGGAAGAGATCTTATAAAAAAAAAGTGTAGACATGAATGCCCTCCTATTTTATTGTGTTTACAATTATCTATATATGTGAATTGTGATTTTTAAATATTTTTTTTTAAATGTCTTCTTTTTTTTCCTTTTTTATATTATATTAAAGTTTAATATTTTGATAATAATCATATGTGTTGGACTTTTCAAGGAATTAAATGTCTTTTTTTTATTATATTATATTAAAGTTAAATATTTTGATAATAATTATATGTGTTGGACTTTTTAAGAATTTTTTTTTATGTTTGTTCTTAATGCATTAAAGTGTTATTATGAGGGATAATAATCATATGTGTTGGGACTTTTCAAGGAATTCATACGTGTTGGATTTCAAAGAATTTTTTTTATACTTGTTCTTAATACATTAAAGTGTTATTATGAGAGTAAGACTTGAGCATTGGGAGATGTTAATAAATGTTAAGATTTTATTTTTTTTTTAAATCAAGAAATTTAGATTGAAAGATTGGAGCTCCTACAAAGCTTGGGGTTAAAAACTCACTTTTGCTTAATATATAGTATAGATAAGATGAGAGAAATAAAGTGCTATCTTATTATAATAGAGGAGATCTTATAAAAAAAAAAAACGTGTAGACATGAATGCCCTCCTATTTTATTGTGTTTACAATTATCTATATATGTGAATTATGATTTTTAAATATTTTTTTTAAATGTCTTCTTTTTTCCTTTTTTATATTATACTAAAGTTTAATATTTTGATAATAATCATATGTATTGTACTTTTCAAGGAATTAAATGTTTTTTTTTTATTATATTATATTAAAGTTTAATATTTTGATAATAATCATATGTGTTGGACTTTTTAAGAAATTTTTTTTTTTATGTTTATTCTTAATGCATTAAAGTGTTATTATGAGGGATAATAATCATATGTATTGGGACTTTTCAAGGAATTCATATTTTTTTTTATGTTTGTTCTTTATGCATTAAAGTATTATTATGAGGGTAAGATTTGGGAGTTGAGAAATGTTAATAAATGCTAAGATTTTATTTTATTTTTTAAATCAAAAAATCAAAAAATTTAGATTAAAAGATTAAAATTCCTACAAAACTTGAGATTAAAAATTTTTTTTTGCTTAATATATTGGATAGGAGAGAGAGAGAGAGATATGTATTCATTATTCATAGGTGGAATGGAAGGTAGGAATATCTATTGGTTGGTGTGTGCATATATATGTGTATGAGTGTGTATCTATTTGAGTTTTGTGTATGGGTAGGCGTGCAGGCACCAAGATGTGGGATGTGGTCATAATGGCAGGAGAGAGGGTGCCAGCTTCAACAACCCCCCATAAGATTTGTTCATCACACATATACATACCTTCTTGAATCATTTCTTTGTCTCTCAAACGTCCAAATTTTGATTCCTAAACTCACATTTTCACATCATTACTCTCTCTCTCTCTCTCTCTTTTCATTCTTGCTACATACTCTCCCCTTTTTTATCCTTGGACCATTTTATTTTATTTATTCAGTTATTTATTTATATTTCTTTTAAGTTCATTCTTGAACCATGTTTGATTCACAGAAGGTTAAGATTAGATTATTTTTATGAGATTTGTTGAGTCTGATTAGCCATGTACATCTTATTGTGTGGTCAACAAATCTAACTTAGAGTGTTATAGTAATATATTGACGTAAACCTTATTATATATATATATATATATTGATGTTTATACAAGTAGTCATATTGTACTTTTATTTTCAAATTGATGTGAGTTGTGACTGCAAGCAATCTTGCCGCATCATGTATATTTGTATTCTTTTAATATAGTGAAATTTGATGTGAGTTGTGACCGCTAGCAATCTTGCCGCATCATGTATATTTATATATCATACTTCGCTTGTTTGTGATTGATTCTTCTTATTGTGTTGTCTGTTTATCCTGCAACAATTTCATCTTAAGATTAGATTATTTCATCTTAGGATAATTATTGAAGCCTTTTATTTTTATCCCAAATATGCAAGATTATCTTATCTTGGCCGAAAAATTTTAAATACAAATACAAAATTTCTAAAGACACCCAATGTATTGAGATTCTCTTACTTTATGAAATAAGCTCTTGTATGGTGAGTGCATAGAGAATTGTTACAAGGGTATTTAGCACCCTTTCATCCTAAATAAAGCTTCACAAAATGACTAAAATATCATTCACGAAATAACTTATCTTTCATATAATCATATTTATAAACCGAACACAACACGACAAGATTAGTTATCTCACATGATTCTATTCACGAATTAACAATAGCTTTAGGTCTACATACGAGGTATAATATCCAATAATCATAAAGCTAAGCCTAATAAGATGAATTTAACTACTAAAGTAACTTTGTGTGTCTAGTCTTAAAAGCTAAGGGGAATTTTTTTTTTTTTTTTGGGTAGTAATAAAGTACTAGGCAATATCATTACTACCTCCTAAAGTTATGTAATAATCTTCCACAATCTTACTACAATGGGAACAAAAATCTTCATACAATCCTAAAGCCAAGTAAACATTCTAACAAACAATGATATGCAATTTGATATTTGTGTCTACTTATGTGCATCTATTTGTGTATGGGTATTTTTTTTTTTAATATATATATTTTACAACATTTTTTTCATCACATATTGCAACGGTAGGATGATATTTATTTGGATAGTGTTTGGGTGTGCAAGGTGCATATCATATATACTTTCGTAAATTCTCACAAATATACATAAATTATCTTATAAAATCGTGTGAATTATCACAAATATACATAAGTTGTGATTTCTCAATTTTTTATAATTAACTTACACATGTTTGTGAAAACTTACGCGATTTTGTGAGATAACTTAGGTATATTTGTGAAAATTTACGAATTTAGGGTATGCACTTGGATAACAATTGCTCTATTTATTTTGAAGGGATGGGTTTCTCTCCAGTCCTCATTTGGATTGGAGAGGGGTTGTCCAGGCTCGTAAAACTTAATACGAGTCTTATTTTGATGATTAAAAACACTCATGTTTAGAAATTTTTGTGTATATCACCTTAAGATTTTTTATTATAAATGATTCATACAAAGAATCTTGAAAAATAAGCGAATTGAATTATCAGCAGGACTCATGATAAACTCTACCACTAGCCAAACAATGTCCTTCTAGCTAGATGAAAATGGAAGAGATTCTCCTTATACCGTTTTTTTATGTACTTTTCTATAACTAATTTAATTTCAATCTTTCATTATTCCATAACTCATTTTGTATTCTTAATATTACGGTTGATGAGAACAGGGAATTGGGAGGGAACAATAGGATTTGAATTTTACAAAATTTGATTTTAAGTATTTTTATTGATAAATATTTTTTTTTAAAATGATGATAATGGCATTGCATGGAGCATAAAAATGATGTAAAATGCCTTTGATTTCAGGACCCCAACCCTAATTCATAAATATTCTCATAATTCAGCTGCCACGCCTGATTCCTCTTTTGTTTTTTATGTTTCTGAAAACAATTGATGATTTTTGGACACATCTTAGCTTTTTTTTTTTTGTTACATACCCACCTGCCTACTTCTGAAAAGACAATTTTGTCCTCTTTGATCACTTGTCCTCTTCTCCCCTTTATTATACAAATAAAACATCAAACAAAATTTGTGTACAAAAGCATACAAAGTGATGCGAATTTTTTATTTAAAATTAAAATAATTATAAAAGTAATTACATACAAAGATAAAAGTTGTATATAAAATTAATAAATAATAATATGATAAATTTTGATTTTATTATTTTAAAATTAAAAAGAATCATTAAGATAAGTTATATTTAAAAAATATTACTATCACACCATTCTTCTTAAAAATTATGTATAAACATCCTATATGCATATCATTTCTATTCCAAAACGTATTTGCCACATCATTCTACATTACTTGTTTGTATGAAGATTACGTTTGTAAATAATTTTCATGGTAAAAAATACTTAAAACTCTTAAAATATTGCTCTTAAATTGATTTAATGACGTACTTGTTAGTTATTGATAGGCCTGTAAATGGATCGGATTCGGATTAAAGCTGTTAAAATCCGAATCCGATCTAAATCCTTTTAGCCCATATCCGATTATAGATTCAGATATTCGACCTGATAATCCGATCTAATCCATTTATATATTTTATTGAGCTACAATTTTATATAATTAGATTTTTTTTTTTTTTGTGTTTTTTTTTTTGGTTCAAATTGAGAATAATCGGATTGGATTATTGAATTATCGGATCAGATCAGATTTTTGTATTTTCAATCCATTTAATGAGCGATTGATTACATGCGATCCACTGAAGCCCTAATTATTGAGATGTTTAGGAATTAGCCAACACCTAATCTTTTATTACATCAATGTGTGGACAAATTTAAGAGTGATATTTTATAGTCATAATAAATATCCAAAACTTTTATCCAAAAACATCAATGAATAATTTAGATTCATTTTTATATATGGAATGAAACCACAATATAAAAATTAAATATGAATAAAATTCTGATACTGTTTTTATGGGTACACAGCTTTACTGCATATTTTAGGAGTCTATAGGGTTATAATTTTTTAAAACATCAATATAAAATTGGATTTTATTTATTTATTTATTGTAATGTTTTTTACAGAGCCATAATTGAAAAACAGAGTGCCCTGTTTTCAGAATACATGCTCATGTCACTGGGCTTAATGAATTTGAGTATTTTTATTTTTCTTCTGTGTTTTGTTTTTTAAGTCTTGAAGCTTTTGTTGTGAGTTCGCTTGATAACACCTATAAACGGCAAAAAATGAAAAATAATAATAATAATAATAATAAGCTTGCCTCCGCGTAGGATCGCTAATAATTGTTGTCATGCATTGAAGCATCTTTCTCTTTGTTTTTCTTATAATTATGTCTCTGTTTTTTTAAGCTTCTCTCTTTGCTTGTCATGAACATCTTTCATCAACTCTCATCCTCATATTACTCAATAGTTGTTTCTTTTAGATTTTTTGTACATAATTGTCTCCAACAATACATCTATTGTCGGTAAGTTGAAAAGAAAATGATTTAAAAACATAATTTTTACACATAAGGATTCATACAAAGTGATGTATTAAGGACATTTTTATAATTTTGAATCATAATGTTGAAACAAACAGAATCCCATTCCAATAAGCGATACGAGAAGTGCTAGAGACCCATAATTTTAGTTTCACAAATTCACCATTAATTACATGAAAAATGTTTGGTAGCTCAAAATTTTGTGGCTTAAATGGCTCAAATCTGTCAAAACGACGTCGTTTAGTAGAGTTAAATTACTGTCACTTCATTGACTCAAACTTGAACTTAAAATTCTCAACTTATGGGCAGTGAAGTACTCCCTTACTTAGGCTATGATTAGAATAAAAAATAATGTTATATAAATTTATACATTTTACAAATTTTTATTTATCTTGTTCATCCTAGTTATTCTTATCATATTATTCATTGGAATTTCGTTTAAAATTCTATAGTTTCTTCTCAGGGTGTCACATTCAGTAGTAAAAATAATTATTCAAGTGCGTTCTATTCTAAAGCTTCATCTATGGGTGTCACATCTGTTAATAAAAAAATTTATAAAACTCCAAATTAAAATTAACCAATATGTAATTTGGATTGAAAAAGTGAAGTTGGATTAAATGCAGCACTGAAGACATAAAATTTTCTTCATGGGTTAGAAACTTGATCTGATATCAATGTTAAAAGTTTAACTAAGCAGTGTCATGCATAATCAACAAAAAGCTATGATTATCCAGGAAGAGAAAATTTTACTTAATTTTCTAGCCTAAGAAAGAAAATTTTCCCAAGAAACTAGAGTGCGCGTGGGCATGAATTACGTTTGGATGTTCCTTTGTCTGTCTGATGAAAGATCTCTCTCACACACAACAATGAACCATCATCATGTATTGATGATGCTTGCAATCATTCTTCTTGGTTGCCTCACACCCGCATGCCCTCCCCACTCTCTCTCTGTCTCCTCCCATTTCTCTTTCTCTCTTTGTACACACAATCCCCCCTATATATATCTTCCCTCCCCTCACTCCTCTCTCCCACCACCCTGTAGTCCATTCTTCAATCTTCAATCTTCATCACAATCTCAATCCTATTCATATATTCATTTCCAATTCTATCTATTACCAGATAGTCTATCTCCAATGGCAGTTTCTGGGTTTGAAGGTTTCGAAAAACGACTCGAGCTCCAGTTCTCTGGCGACGATCCGGCTGGGCTCGGACTTCGCCAACTGGAATTCGAGTCGTTAGAAAAAGTACTCCATGCTGTGCAATGCACTGTAGTGTCGGCGGTTGGAAATCAATATTTCGACTCGTACGTACTATCCGAGTCGAGCCTTTTCGTGTACCCCACAAAAATCATCATCAAGACATGTGGGACCACCCAGCTGTTGAAATCTATCCGTCCATTGCTAAACTATGCTTGTGATTTGGGTCTGATCCTATGCGGGTGCAGGTACACCCGAGGCAGCTTCATTTTCCCAAATTCCCAACCCTACCCTCACACTAGCTTCAGAGAAGAGGTCATGTACTTGGAAGAGAGCTTGCCAAGTCATCTTTGCTATAGAAAAGCAACTGTCATGCCATCGAAGCTATCATCTCATTCATGGCATGTGTTCACTGCTAGTGACGACGAGAGTCTCACTCACACATGCCTGAGGAGTCATATACCATTGAAGTCTGCATGACCGAGCTCGACCATGTGCTTGCTAGGAAATTTTCCGACGGCCCAATGACGGTAAATCCGGTGACTCGGCCGGGAAAGAGATGACGGAGATAACGGGTATCGGCGAAATCAACCCAAATGCTTTTATATGTGACTTTGCATTCGATCCGTGCGGGTATTCAATGAATAGCCTTGATGGCGACCGATACTCCACAATTCACGTCACGCCAGAGGATGGGTTTAGCTATGCAAGCTTCGAGTGCGTTGGGTCAATTTATGACCACCGCAACAATCTTGTCGAGGTGTTAAAGAAAGCGGCACTAGTTTTTCGGCCGGCGACAATGTCAGTGTCGATAACATGCGCTGAGCACGAGGTCTGGACACGTGTCGCTGCCGCCCTAGAGCCGCTCGGATGGAAATGCCGGAGTTGCGCAGTGGACGAGTTCCCAACCATTGGGAACGTCATATTCCAGACATTTACTACTCGTCGAAAGTAAAATTTAATAGTGATAACAGCAACGACGATGATGGTGGTGGTAACAGTAAATACATTAAGAAGTTTAAAAGAGAAGAGAGAGGTTGTAGGGAGTTTTTAGGGTTTAATTAGTTTTATTTTTTTAAATTAGGGCTCATGATGGATGGATGCATGGTGATGTTGATGCATGTATGGTGGGTAGATGATGATGGATGTGAGTACTAGAATGATAGAAGTGGTGAAATTTGGGGATTGGAAGGTATAGCTGATGATGATGATAATGATAATGGGTAGGCATGCATCAAAAAAAAAAAAAAAAGATGGTGTGTTTGGGGTTTTTTTCATCATGATCATGATAATGCACCCCACTTAGTTTTGTCACGCCTAAGGGAATTCTTAGAGGTTTGTGCAATAGTGGAGGAGAAAAAAAAAAGTTTTCATGTTGAGAGGTTATATGAACTTTCTCTCCCTATCTCTCTCTCTCTCTCTTAGTTTTGATTTTGTCCTTTTCCTATTTCTTTCTTGTCATTTTCTTGTAATTTCTTGCTCCCCTCTTGTCTCTTTGTTTTTGCATTTTAGCACTTTAAAGAGGAAAAAAGAGAAATTTATACATTTTGTAGTATTTCTCTTCTATCTTTATTGTCAATTTTGCACAAAGTATACTTTGAACATGTTTAGGAGGACCCAAAACTTTAGAAAACACCTCTTTAATATGGCCTTAATTTACTTTAAGTTAACCTTTAATTATTCACGGATATAGAAATTATATACAGAATGATATGAATAAATTATAATTAATCGGTTTACATCAAAAAATTCACTAAAACAAATTTTAATTACAAAACTTATTCCTCATGGTTGTTTTAACCCAAAACTCAATGCATTAATTTCTATTCAAATTAATTTGAAGTAAAGCTATTTAAACAGAGTTTTCGTACATATTGATACATTTATTGCTCATAATTTTAAAATTACCGCTGTCATGTGATCTTTCTATACAAAAATTCTATTTCTACGCAAATTTATTATTATTATTTTTTTAACTTTCTTTTTACAGTCAGTTTGTGATTTTATTTTTTTATGTTTTTGGGTCTTTCTGAATTTTAAGAAGGAGGTACAGCAAGTTATATAACCAAATAATTCTAAATTCTTGATAAAGGGCTTGAACTGTGGGCCTCACCATTGGCCCAATCCAAAATTATGATTTGTTGGACTGTGATACTGGCAAATTTGTAGGCAAAAAAAGTTGTGTTCTGTCCATACCCATCCCTATCTGAACGTAATACAAATATGGGCCCTTGGTCGGGCCGAATTCAGTTGGTTAAGGGTCTGTCCAAGCCCAATTTGAAGGGGTCTCGGCTCGAACCGGACCTAACTTGTCCAAGCCCAAGCCTGAGTTTATCTCAATGATTTTGGGTTGGGCTCGGATTGCTCAAATTCTTTTTTTTTTTTTTTAACAGTTCGGGTTGCTCAAATTCCACACAAATAATTAGCATTGGTTGTCATAATAAACTAATGTGTTGCACTTTTTGAAAATAAAATAGAAAAAATATCTTAAAAAATTACAAATATGAAATATAATAAGAAAATTAGCTTGAGTTATGAATACCAAGAAACAAAATATAATACAATGCAATATGAATTAATCCAATGGCGAGAAAATAATCAATATTTATATGTTTATTTTATTTATTAATATACTTTTTTATATATTAGCAATAAAATTTGGGTTGTATTGTGAGAGCTCATGTCTAGGCCCTGGCTGAATTTAATTTCAGGTTTAAAATTTTTGACATTTTTCCCTTTTCCTTTTCTTTCCTTGTACAAATCCCTCCTCAAACAATATATATATATATATTTTTTTTTTCTACAAAGGTATCGGTTAGTATATTGGATTATAACACAAACCAACGTTTTTTCATAGATTCAGATTTGAAACCTTACTCACTTGACACCTATGACCACTTGAACTATTGTCCAGGTCCCCTAAAACCTTAGATTCAAACATAAAAAATAAATAAATAAGTAAAATTACATTAATTGCAAACCCTTCATAGTCAAATATAAATGAAGCAAATTAATGAAAGTATGAATTGGACAATTGTGGTATCCATATTTTGGGCCAATTTGGGGCAGCCCAACTAAAAATAAAGAGATTAGGCCATATCCATATTCTTTATGGGCGGGGCTCAAATCCACAATATTGTTGTACCAGTTGTGGAGCATACCTTTGGAACTGCATTATTTGGTGTGGGCCCAAGCCCACTTTGGTGATTAAGGAAACAAAGTTGAAAATGGATAATCTAAACAGTCCCGTTAGGTAGCCCGAATCTTCCGCGCTCGAATGGCTCGAGGTGCCAAAATAACTGTATCTGTTCTTCCTCAGTTTTTTTTTTCTTTACTTTTCTTCTTCTACAAAATCAAAAAAAAAAAGAGAGAGAAGATGAAGGATGTTCAGTAGACGAAGAAGAGAGGAAGGATACTCAATTTATACATAGTCCCAAAACAGAGAGAGGATATGAAGGATATTCAGCAGTTCAATCTTTGCTGAACTAAATATATATATATATACATTTCTTTTTCTTCTTCCACAAAATTAATAAAAGAGAGGAGAGGAAAAATAAAAAAAAAAAAAAAAAAAAATCAAACATCAAAAATCAAACCCAATACAAATCAACTCCAAAAATCTCACAAATCAAAACAAATCAAACCCAAAAATCAAACCAGAAATCAAACCCACAAATCAAAACAAAAATCAAACCAAAAATCAATACAGAGAACAAAGAGAGATAGAGAGAGATACAGATCAATAGATCTGTGTGTAGAGGATGGCCAGTGGTAGCGTTGGTCGGTGATGCTTCTCTCTTCCTTTTCTCTCCCTTTCTCTCTCTTCTTCTCTCTTCCTTTCTCTAATCTCTTTCTCTCTTCCCTCTGCTTCACAGATAAAAGAGAGGAAAGAACCAAAAAAAAAAAAAATGAAACCTAAAACGACGTCGTTTTGGGTTTCAAGCTAATTCGAGCCAACGGGATTTCGAGCCCTCAAGCATTTTTGTAATCCAAACGTAAGCACTACCACTTTTTCTAGCTTTTTAATAATCAACTTATTTAAGTAAATTTTATGTATTTAGAATTAGCCTTCTCTCTTGTTACTGAGCCACTCAAATAAATTTTTAAAAAAAATTGATTTTTCAAAAGTTAGAAGAGGAATGTTTTGAGTTTCTGCTTTCTATTTGGCAAGTAACTGTTTTAGTCTAAAAGTCAAAAAGTTATTAAAAAAATCAAAAAGTTTCTAACCTATATCAAAAAGTCATAGATTCTCTTTTCTCTCTATTTTTTATACATCTTTTCGTAAAAAGTCAATAAGTCACCCCAAACATACTAATTTTTTTTACTTCATATTTTAGCCAAAAATTTAAAAAGTTACTAAAATAGTATGTTCCTAAACGATGCCTAATTATCAGTTTTTAGCTTAAAATAATCTTCATCAAACACTCGCATTATATTAGTTTAGACATATGGAAGTAATAAAAAAAATTACCCAAAAAACAAATAAAAAACTACGGTTCATCTACACCACAAATTTAGGTTTCGTTTAGAAACAAACTATTTTAGTAATTTTTTAGCTTTTTACGAAAAAATATGTAGAAAAATAGAAAGAGTATTGTAACAATTTATAATGACTTTTGACTTTTTAACTAAAATGTATAATTGACAAACAAAATTTTATATTTTTGAGTTAATTTATGAGTTTGTTTTTCGAATCTAAAACTTTTTTCTCAATTATGTAAAAGATTAGGAGAGACATAGAGCATGGAAGAAGAAGCCTAAAAGACATAGAATAAAGAGAATCCTGGTGGTGAGGCCCCTTGAGATCATGTGAGAGATACTTTTTGGTCCCCTATCTCCTTGATATTTTGTTATTCAATGCAAATCATTTTTGTCAATTTCCTTTTGGAATTTTGCTTGGACACATCACTTAGTTCATCACCAACTTCAAATTATCTCTTTTACCTGACCTTCAAATTCATTCATTCTCTCTCTCTCACTCTCCTTGAGATGATGAGAGAGACTTGTCTAGGAGGTGAGGTTTCTACTCTATATTCCCAAATTAGACAGAAACATCCAAAACACATATGGACAATGAGAAAAAAAAAAAAAAATAAGAAAAATAATAATCACAAGTTATTCTAATTTGGCTTGCAACAATATTACACATTAAAAAAAATAAAAAAATTTAAAATAAAATATGTGAATTAAATTTATTTTGAGTGTCAGTCATGTTTTATCAAATTTGAATATACACTATACACTATATTTTTTTTTAATATTTGTAACATATTTTAAGATATTTTTTTTAGTTATATATGACTCTTTTTTTATTATTATTATTTTTATTTTTTAACATAAGTGATTAGTAATCTTAATTTACGTTTTTACAAAAATAATGTTTGAAAATTCCTTGTCATGTCAAAAGTAAGAAGACTTTTTTGTTTTTCAACCTCAACTAAATTCAATTATAATTGTTATAAAATTATTTTCAACCGAATTGTCAATTGTTGGCTAGCAAAAACTTCTGCCAATGGGATTAATTTCTTCCTACCCAATCTACCAAAATAAAAATAAATAAATAAAAATTGTTAACTGTTTTAAGCAGAGACCATTGGGAAAGGTTCTGCCCCCATTTCAAAATGCCTCACAAACCTCAAAATCTTTGATAAATTCATGTTGAATAAATTAAAACTTTGCCCCTAAGGTATGAACAAATTTTCATTTGCTCCTCAAATTTTTTTTTTTCCAATTTATTTCTTAAACTATCTTATTGTTTGTAATTTGATTCAATTCTCAACGTCCATCTAATTTTTGAGAAATTTTTTTATGTTGGTTGCCACGCGACACATAAATGTTCCTCGTTATAATTTTATTTATATTTACAAAAAAAAAAAAAAAAAAAAAGAAATGGAAACAAAATCTTGTTTGGTAGTTATTTTTGAGAAAAATTACTCATAAATTCCATTTGGGAAAATATTAGTCTATTTAGTCATATATGTTTTTTTATAAATCAATTAGTCTGTTTTATTTGTAGTATGTATTATTGATTTGATTTAGTTATTAGAATTTACTTGTTTGCCCTTATTTGAAATTTGGTTTTAATTTTTTTTTGGGATTTGGGTGTATGTGGGTAAGGTATGGTTTAACATTTCTTCTTTTTTTTTTGGGGATTTGGTGGAGTGATTGTAGGAATTGTTGATATTACTTACTTGGTGTTACATTATTTATGTTGTCCTTTCACTAGCCCCAACAATACTAACATTGCAAGAGATCCAAACAATCATAACTACATTAAATAAAAACAATGCGTCGGTTATATTATATACATGCACAACATCACATTTGCAATCATTAGTAACCTCCACACCCACGAAAATAATAACATTACACGAGACTCAACCAATCATACAAACATTAACTAAAACACTATGGTTCTGTCACATTACGTACAGGCACAACATCACATTTGGTGTTACTAATAACCCCCAAAACCGCAATGTTAACAATATCACCTAAAACCCCACATTATGCACAATTTAAACAACATCCCATTTCGAACATCGACCTTGATGTCGTATTGTTCCACAAACAACCAAAGTAACATTGAAGACACCCATACATGTTGTCATCGCACCATCAACGCTGCCATCGACGGATTGATGTGAAATTGTTGATGTTATGTTGATAACATTAATCGCACTTCTAGATGTCTTAGTGCCCACGCCGCTTCACCTCTGTAAATTTGCTAAAAGGGATTTTGGATTTTCTAGGATTTTGAAGGGTTTTGTAATGTTATTTGAGGAATAAAGAATGTTAGGTGCAACATTGTCAAATCCAGCGTCCAACTCACACAAAATGAGGATCAACACTGCAATATCCACAAAGAAACGTTGAAGTTTCAATTTTTGAGCTTTCGTTTTGTTCGCAATGGAGGAAAAAGGAAAAAAATTGCTATAGTATGCTTTTGGGCGTTTTGGTAACTACATTACCTAAACACCCAATTTACCCCTCTAAACAGCCAATTCATGTGTTACATTCATGGGCTTACATGTAAATAATATTGACTTGGGATCTTTCAGTTTACAAAATAAATTATAGGACTATATGATTTAAACAATCTAAACTTGGGATTTATAGGTGTTTTCCCCTTATTTTTGTATCCAAATAGAGTGGATATAATTTTTTAAATTTATTAAATTCTATGAAGCAAAAAATATATGTTTTTCCTTATTTCATAAATAACTTTTTCATTTCTCCTCCACCTTTGGCCACTACCACTGGCAACTATCTTCAACCAGTCCTCCTTACTATCTCTAGTCGTCAGCACCTCCAACTATAATCTCTCATTGATTATTCTTTACATAGTTTCAAAATAAGCTTTTAATATATATATATATCAAATATATATTTTTTACTTTTAATAAAAATAAATATAAACATCTTTTATGTGCTCGTCCAAAAAAAAAAAAATTGTAAATATTATTAAATGCTCCTTAACTAAATATGACGTACAATAATGCTAGGGGTCAAGAAAGATTTATCAAGAAAGGTTTCATGAATGAGTTGGCATTGACCAACTCATCTTGGTAGAGCCCCCAATATATTATTAAAAAAAATAAAAAGAAGAGAAGTTGGAAAGACCATAGAGAGAGGAAGTTGAATACCTTCTTCTCAGAACAGCTTCATGTTCTATAAACGGAATGAAAAAATAAGGTAGGTCGCTTATTTTCTCTCTCTCTCCAATTCGTTCTGAGAAGAAGGTATTCAACTTGATTATATAAACATATTCAAGTTGTCTTTTCTAAACCCATGTTCACTCACATTACGAAAAATCTTGCAACATTGATTCTCCAACTACATACATACATTACTAGTGCCAATAATGGCTTAGAGCAGAGCCCTTATAATTATAATAATAATAATAATAATAATAACACTTTCCAAACGAAGCCTGAATGGTATAGCAAATCTTTCCTTGGATTTCAGTCGAGCTTTCTCCTCCAACCTTCGAATTTTGGGACCTAACCCGCAAACATAATCTTGAGCCTTTCGTCCCTCAGGAGAGAGTGGAACAATAATGCTAACAAAGACGAGTTCTGAGAAGAAGGTAGGTTGCTTATCTTTCTCTCTCTCTCCCCAATTCGTTCTGAGAAGAAGATATTCAACTTTCTCTCTCTATGGTCTTTCCAACTTCTCTTCTTTTTCTTTTTTTTTAATAATATATTGGGGGCTTTACCAAGATGAGTTGGTCAATGTCGACTCATTCATGAAACCTTTCCTGATAAATCATTCCTAACCCCTACCATTATTGTATTTCATATTTCCAAACTCACACATCATCCCACCTGGATCCAAACCCAACCTCATATATATCTAAACCAATGCTAGACCTAAACAAAACATAATAATCTCTCCCTTTATTTTCTCCTGCCAACTCTTTACCATCATCTTCGTTGCCTTAGAATAGATTATCTAGTGTAACTAAAATAAATTAAAGTCATGTTTTAAATTAGTAATTATTAATTTAAACTATATAACTGTCACATTTGACAACATAAAAAAAATGTCAATAAATAAACACTTCTGTTTTGTAGCTCGAATTTCATTTGGCTTAAGTGGCTCGACTGTCCAAAACAACATCGTTTTTTTTTTTTTTTTTCTCTCTGCAGATGAAAAAAAAGAAAAAGAAGAAAGAGGAAGAGGAGAGAAGAGAGAGCTGTGTAAGAGAGATAACATATCATCATCATCATCAACAACAACAACAACAAATCATCATCAACAACAATAACAAACATCATCATCAACACCACATCATCATCATCATCATCAACTCAAAATAGAGAGAGAGATAGATAGATCTATACACACACACACATAGAGAAAGATAGATTCACAGATCTGTGTATACACATACAGATCTATCTATGTATACACAAATTTGTTGATGATGGCACCGGTGATGGCAAGGTGATGGTGCCAGTGATGATGCATGTCTTTCCTCTCTGTTCCCTCTTCATTTCTCTACTCTCTCTTTCTCTTTCTCTTCTTCTCTCTTCTTTCATCTGTTCCAAAATATAAAAGAAAAAAAAAAAAATGACTGCTCAAAACGACATCGTTTTGGGCAGTCGAGTCACTCGGGCCAAATAAAATTCAAGCTACAAAGGATTATTGATAAATGAATAGGACTCAATATATATTGTTCTAAAAACACTAAATTCCCACTCTTTTAGTAAATAGATTTTCATTAGGAAATGTTATCAAATGCTCATTGAATGAACAAATGTAAACCCAAATCCAAACTCACTCAATCTATCAACTCAAATCCAAATCCAAACCCTAACACTAATCCATATCCATATTCATATCCAAATCCAAATCCAGAGAGACCTAGACCTAGACAAAATATCATCTCCTCATGCACCCCTCCGTGATCACCTCCCTCCCTCTCTCCATTCCCTTCCTTCTCTCTCTCTCTCTCTCTGTATAGATACATTTTCATTGTCTTATGCTTCTTGTCTTTTTAAGGATAAATTATACTTACACCCCCTGAATTTTAGATTTAATACATGTTATTTCCTAATGTTTGGAAAATTATACTAACTCGCTGTTATTATAATTATGTAGACGGAATAAAGACATTTATATTTATACATTCTCTCTTTTCTTGCTTTGTTTTATTTTTTCTATTTTTTTCCTTTTATTTTTTGTTTTTCAATGTAATTTATTTATTTAGAATTATTACTTTTTATATAAATAGGGATATTTGTATAATTTATCCTTATCAGTGTAATTTACCCTTCCGTTTTTGTCCCGTTTTGAAAATACTCCCAATTGCATGTGTTTTTCTTGAGACATGGACAAGTCCTCCCAACCCAACCATCCACAGTACTACAATACAAACATAATTGCACCAAAACCTATAAAAAAATAGATGAGCAGAATCCCAATCTCTTGCTTTTCCCTCTCATCAGGCCCATCTGTGGACTGTTGTTCTCTTTTGTTTTCTCTCTCCCGCTAGGGTTTGCATTTTCTTTTGAAATCTTTGCTTTCATTGCTCTCTGTCCTTGAGCCGTGAATCTTCTACTGCCAAAAAAGTACAACCCTTTTTCATTGACCCCACACAACACGTCCTCCCCCTTTTAATGTCTTGAAAAGTAGAACCCATTGTTTTATATAATTAAAGAAAATGCAAAAAAATCTCGATCTTTTCCTTTCTTAGGGTTGGATTTTTAGGGTTTTCTTGCCTTTTTCCTTGATGGGTTTCTTTGTACCAAATCAAAATTATCTCTTTGATCATATCTTGTTGATGGGTTTATAACAATCTCGTGAACTTTCCTAGAAAATCTTTTTTTGTTGGAAAACCGAGATGCCAATCATCATTTGCAAAGCATAATTCAATTCAAAGAAGGCATTCTGGGTTATATTGCTTTTAGGGTTTGTTGATCGTTAGTCAATTCTCATTGGTTTTATGCAAAAACCCATTTGTAATCACCACAATTTTGAATCTACGCAGTACACATTTGGGCACTTTCCACCAAGAATTGCGTTTCTTTGAAGGTTTGGCTCATACACCCCTGTTTTTCTCTTGGGAATTTTTACAAACTTTATGGTATACATTTCAATTTGGTTCGTTAGGGTTGTTCATATTGTGTTGAAAACATGGGTTGTGTTCATGGAAAGTGTTGTTGTCGATACCCAAAATCATCAGATGGTGATAAAAAGGAAGTTAAAGATTTGGGTCCATATAATGCCCATGAAAGACATGTACTTGCAAATAGGTTATTAGATTTTATTCTTATTCCTTGCCAGAATTTCCGTTTGGAGTGTGCGGTCCTCACACAACACAGGTACTACCCGGAAATGCCTGGTAAAGAAAATCAAGATAGTTTCTGTATCAAAACACACATTCAAGATAACCCAAATGTTCATTTCTTTGGTGTATTTGATGGGCATGGTCAATTGGGTTCACAATGTTCAAATTTTGTTAAGACTAGGTTAGTTGAAATTCTCTCCGGTGATCCTACATTGTTAGAAGATCCTGTAAAAGCTTATAATTCTGCATTTTTGGCCACAAATGAGGAACTACATAATAGTGAGATAGACGATACGTTGAGTGGTACAACGGCTATCACTGTTCTTGTAATTGGGGATACAATTTATGTGGCGAATGTGGGTGATTCGAGAGCTGTGATTTCCGTTAAGGATAGGAATCGGGTTGTTGCTGAAGATTTGTCTCATGATCAAACACCTTTTCGGAAAGATGAATGTGAGAGGGTGAAGCTTTGTGGGGCCAGGGTTTTGAGTGCTGATCAAGTGGAAGGGCTTAAGGATCCGGATATTCAAACGTGGGGTGATGAAGAGACTGAAGGTGGTGATCCACCGAGGTTGTGGGTTCAAAATGGAATGTACCCTGGGACTGCATTCTGCAGTGTAGGGGACAGCGCAGCAGAGAAGATTGGTGTGGTTGCAGTTCCAGAGGTTTCAATGGTGCAGATTAGACCTGATCATCATCCATCCTTTGTTGTTGCAAGTGACGGTATTTTCGAGTTGCTCTCAAGCCAAACTGTTGTGGAAATGGTATGTTATAACTCTGAACAGCATTCAAAATAGGACTAGGAAGCACTTTCATGCTTTATTTATTTCCTTTTATTGACTATTTGTCACTTCCCAAGTTTTCTGTTCACATCGATCCTATTTAAGCTGTCAATTTGATAAATTTGCTGTTTTAGATGATTGTATTTTTTGAAGCATATCTTCTTGTCATTGTTGATCCTTAAGAGTTGTATTTGCGATATGAACGGAAAAGATCATCATTTTCAATCCTTTCTTGATTAATCTGTTGATTTTGACAGTTCATTGATATGGTGAGGCCCTAAGCCACTTGCTTGTTTTAATTAATAGTTTAGTTTGTCATGGAAAATCATTAAGAGGGCTTTGTAGTATGTGAAAATGAGTTGAAAACTAATATGGCAAAAGAAACTAGGATTCTGTAAAATTGCCATCAAATTGTCTCATTCTTTTGTTTTTAATATTTTATTTATTGACTTAAGGGAGTAGGAACTTGGGAAGTGTTTCTTACATGCTTGAGAAAGCGTTTAACATTAGACTTCATTGCATAAACGTGGAACCCTGCTTTTATAATTTAGGCATAATATTCAGGGCGGAATCATAATAGCAATATTTAGAATAAGAAATTGATGATTTTTTTTTTAGTCCCCTCCCTGAACAAGGCCTTGTTTGGGTACCCAATATAAGTGCACTTATTTCATCTTTTTATCTTTTTTGGGTCACATCAATCAACATCCCCTCTCTACTTTTTCTACACATAATACAAGAAAAGTCAAAAAGTGCACTTATTTTAAACTTCCCAAACTTGACCTATTTGTAGCGACCCTAGGTTGTCAGTTGTCATCAAAGCCCTTGGTTGCATTGTGTCGTTAACAGTTCCACTATTTTGTCACATGGCCCCTAAAAAATTGATGAAGTATGTGAGCCATATAAAACAACATGGGCTTGGGTATGGATCTGCACTGATAGCTACAATTTGATACAAACCTTTTTAGCATAACCCCCAAGGAGAGATGGCATACTATTTCCCTGTTCAGCGAAATTTGTAATTGCGTCACATGAATATTTCAATGGGGCGCGCTTAACGGTGTGTGGATATGAAAATTGCTTCGTGTTGTTTCCATAGCTTAAATCTAATAATTCATCTGTTAGGGTTGTTATCTCTGCCACAGTGTGTTATTGTTACCGTTTAAATCCTGAATTTCATGGTTATAACAGCGATGCGTTAATTTTCTATTGGGATTTGTATTCTATGCCTGGCATCTATGCATTGAATATTATTAAGTAGTATTATTTTCCCTTTGCAGCTCTTTGAAGAGCTGTTGTCGCCCTTTCTTCTGAATAATTGATACATTAGATAGTGTGAATCAATCAAATAATTTATGGCTTCCATTGCCCCAACAATGTTAGTTGAAATTTCAGAATTGGGTGTAGTCAAGTGGATGTTCTTCTGAAGTTATGCCATTATCAACTTTATTTTGCATACACAGCATATTGTGTACACCAAAAGACATTTTGATGCTTTAAATTCCTTATTGGGATTATAGACAAACAATCAAGGAAGGAAACAACAATAATGGATGAGAAATGAGACTATTAATTTTTGAAGTTTTAGTCATTTTGTGACATCCTGATTCTTGCTTAAGCTCTTAAACATTGTTTTACAAGCATTCTAGCATAGCCATACCACCCTCCCAAAAAAAAGAAAAAAGATGCACAGCCTTTAGCAAATGAGTTCTTTATGGAACTATTATATGTTTGCACAAATGTTTCCATCAAACCTAACTAAACTAAGCCTCTTGTGTCTCAAACAAATGTAGAAAAGTTTGCATTGGTGGAGAGATTTTGTTTTGCTTATTAAACCATGAAAAGTGCTATTTATTTCACAAATTAGATACTGCCCTGAACTTGTTTCTCTCTTCATCTTAGAATTTTGAATTAACTAATGGTCTTTTGCATGTGTGGAGGGAATTTGTTGTGCTTCTTAAATCATGATAAAAATGCAATCTATTTCACAAATCAGATACCGATCTGAACTTGTGTTCGTTTCTTTTTCTTTGAGTTTTGAACTTTGGTTGGAGATCTAAATATTTCATTGATGACTTCTTTTATGTTCCCTTGGTTGCACTATGCACTCAATTTTCCTGACATTTGTTGTTGTTGTTGTTGTTTTTTTTTTTTTTAATTTTTTTTTTTTTTTTAAAATTTTTATAATGCAGGCCACAAGATATACAGATCCTCGAGATGCATGTTCTGCTATTGCTGGAGAATCATACAAACTATGGTTGCAGAACGAAAATCGGACGGATGATATAACAATCATAATTGCACGTATTAAGGAATTGTCTAATGTACGAACATGTAATTCTTCCTTTGCTCATTAATCTTGTTTTTCTTTTTCTTCATTGAACTCACCGTGTATTAGTGTCTATACACGGCAATTGTGATACATGTGATGTGATTATCGTAATCAGGAGAGACCTACATATTGGAAGGGTGTCACTTTGAAGGGTGTCACTTTGAGAGATCGATGCTACCGAAAGGCTCATTGGTTCATTACTTTTGTTTTGGGATATTTCTTGTGTTCTTGTCCAAAAAAGGGTCTCTCTGGATCTTTTTTTCCCTTTACTAGACGGAGTGAAGAAAAAAAAAAGGAAAAAAAAAGAAAAGGTAAAAGAGTGTATTCAATTTTAATTGTCTAGTCTTCTTGGAGGCATTATTTTACTATTCAACGCCCATACCAGAGTTCGAACCCTCTCCATAATGAAATTTCTCTTCTTTTCTATAGCGTATTGAGCAGCGGGTGTAGGATCAGATCCCAAAGATAGTAAGTCTTTTCTTATGAAGGAAAGTCTTTTTCAAAGATTCTATATGAAACCGGGATAGTTACATTTTAGAGTGATAGGGAGAAATGTGTATGCTTTGTTCTTTTGAAGGTGGGAGAAAAGATAAAACTAGAACAGATTATTAATCCGCATTTAAGTTTGAATCTCATGTCCATACAAGAAAATTTCGTTATGGAGAGGGTTCAAACTGGGGTATGGGGGTGATTACCGTTCACCTGTATTTTAGGTTATATGTTCGTGCCACATTTTTCATTTGCCTGTAAATTTAAAAAATACCTTGTTGGAGGCATTACGTTACTATTTTACTCATTAATTAGTCAGTAAATAGCTAATATATCATCCGATTGTAATAGTCAGGTACCAATGCTAACAATGTAAGCAGTGAAGTTGACAATCAGCAATCAGGTACCAATGCTAACAATGTAAGCAGTGAAGTTGACAATCAGCCGGCTCAACCAGGGACAGGAAAAGCAAAGTCTGAAGCATTTGTTACCCCTCCTGGGTCAGAAGCTTTCCGTTCAGTGGGAAGTGATTTATCTGATCCAAATATGGTATCGACAGATCAAGGCGAAGGAATAGCTGACCCATCTCCAATGCTTTCCAGGCCTTCGGTATTGGGAGCTTCTTATGATCTGCTTTCTATGTATTATTTCCCTTGTTTGTTGTAACTGATCATTTTTTCTCGCCTATCTTTGCAGTGATAGAGCTAACGAAAGGCATTTGGGAAGTTTCTTTCATTGTTCTGTTTCATTCGCTGTGAAATGGTACTTATCTACAGTCCTAATTTTATATTTATTTTGCAAGTGTAAACCCTGCTTGATTGTGTTTTGGTTTTCACTCTTTACGTTCTTTGTATTTTCAGGAACAAAAACAGTTAAAAGCTCTAAAATACCCATTATTTTCATATCGTTTTCATTTTTACACAAAATGGTTTTTGACATTTGTAAACAACTTTTTCAGGTTTCCTGAAAAGTGGGTTGTTTTTAGAAAAATTGAAATTAACTTTTTGACATTTCTTAAAAAGTGGGTAGTTTTCAGAAATTTGTTTCTGGAAATAGTTTTCAAAAACAGTTCAGCAAACATGTATATCCTATTTATACATCCCTCTTTGGTTTTCTTTGTTTTCGCTCTTCGTTTTATTTTTTTTCATGCTTTCAGAAACAAAACAAAGAAAAGTTCCAAAATACTCATTATTTTCATATCGTTTTGATTTTTATGCGAAATTGATTTTCAAAAATTCAAAAATAACATTTTGATATTTCGTAAAAACAAAGACACAATCAAACAAGCCAGTGCTTCTAGAGTTGCTAATATACTTTCTGACCACATAAATAAAGCTTTTATATCAGGGAGTTGGAGCTCAAAAGTTGGTGCCGTTCTGCTATTCATTGATCTCTATGCAATCCATTTCATGGTAATCTCACTTACTAGTAGTAACAACAGTGACTACTGAGTGTACAAAATTGGCTTTAAATCACCGAGAAGGGAAGACTGAATGAATCCTAACCCTAACTTGAATAAAGAGGGGTGCTGTGGAAGATGCTATGAGAGTTGGGATGATATTATTGAGAGGAAGTTTGGTGTTTTCATGGATTTTAATGTACTACTAGAGATGTAAATGAAATGTGAATGACATTTTTATTTACACAATTTGCAAGTAGGAACAGAACAGTGTTGTTTTAGAGTTTTTGTTTAGTGTAAAAGCTGTACCATCTGTGCTTTTAATTGTCAGATCTCCATGCCTTCCATTTCATGTTTCTCTTTCTGATTTCATTGACCATTTACTGCAGAAATTCTTGTATATTTGATTCTCTCTCTTTGTTTTTGGGTAACGAGTCGAATCGAGCTAAGTCTAGTAGTGGATTGTTTATACTTGGTTTAAAATTGATGAGTTTTAGAAAGGTATTCAAACTTGATTTGTTTATCTTTTTAGTTAATTTCAAACGAGTTGATCACTAGCCATACTTGACTAGCTTGATATTTTTATATAGTTCTATGGTGAATATAATTTTATCAAGGTGGGCTAGCTCAAATAATTTATGAGTTTCAAAATATGTTTGTTAACAAGTTGAACACAAATTGAGTTTGAATAGTTTGGTCTATATGGTTCATCATACAACCCTAATTTGGGGGAAAAGAGAAAGGTACTTTTAACTTTTACTTTTGATTATCAACTTTCAATTTATGATAAGTTGCACCAAACAAGCCTAGTGTTTGTTATTATAAAACATTTGCGAGTTTAGTAAGAATAATGTCAAGTGGCAATAATTTCTACCGTGTTGAAAAGTACAAGGCTGTACTTTCATGTCCTTGTTCTTGATACCTCACTAAGCCACAAAAACTTGCTAAGAACAACCATGGGCCTGACTGGAAAGTGGGTGTTTTTTGTGTTTTCATAAGCAAAAGCTCAAAAACACACATTGTCTTCATTTTTGAGTAAAAATGGTTTTGAAGATTCAAATACAAATGTGATTTTCTAGAAAAAAAATTCCCTAATTATTTTTTAAAACAATCTGAAAAATAAAAATAAAAAAGTGAAAACACAACCAAATAGATATCCAAACATAAATGTCGCCAATAAAATGCAAGGGCACTCTCCTGGTGAAAGAAAGATTTATAGAATTGCAGATGCCGTATTTTTTGCAGTTCTATTTTTGACCTAATAGTTCTTTGTGTTTCTAGCCATGACCACTGCTTAACATTGCTGCCAAATAAATAGTTCAACCTGCTTACTACTTGACTTAAATAATCTGATGGTAATAACATCAAGAAACATGGATTCAATTTCAGCCAACCACTTCTCTTGCAAAGCAGCAGGTGCAAGTGGCTCCTATAGCATTCAAGTTCTCAATCCTGAATTTGTTTCTCATTTTTCTATCACCCCAACTTGTGATCAGACCAAATGCTGAGAAGTATTAGAAACTTATCTCACATCACTTCTTTTAAGTCGGGTAGTTCTACGGCAGGTGTGCACCATACGCCCAATTACAACTCATCGTGGTTTTGTCATGAAATAAGTAGCTTAAACACTATTTTATCTCACAACTAAGACCACTTTGGGTCATAACTAACAAAGCATTGTATCATAATCAATACACCACTATGAGTCATAACTAACACCGCACAACGTCATTAAAAAAAATAAAAAAACATTCAGTCATAATGAACACTATAATGATGCATAATTTTCATATCACATTTAGTCATAACAAAAAACCACCACTTTATATCGTAACTATCACCACTTTTTGACAACCAATACTACAACGATGCATAACTAGTATGCATCCTTTTTTGGGGTTGTGGAATGTAGCATTAACCTTAGAAGCCAATAAAGCTTAGTTCATATAATTTAGAGGCCTCTCCAACCCATAGTTAATTGATGTTGAGTTGGAAGCCTCCAAATTTGTAGCATTAAGTAATTATTCTTTTTTTCCACTTATTGGTCTCAACACTTGCTAGCCCTTGCTCTTGACATAATCACCCAAGTTCATGTGGGTTAAGAAAATTTTGTCTATTAGATAAATGAGCGTTGCTATGGTTGACAAATTTGATTCACCTACTAGCCCTTGTTCTTGGACATAATCACCCAGGTTCATGTGGGTTAAGAAAATTTTGTCTACAAGATGAAAAATCAAATGAGGGTTGCTAAAAAGTTTCATTCACTCTAGAGACAGACAACAGTTCTATCAGTTCTATTGCCTAGTGTTTTTTCTATTGTAATAACAATGAAGATGTTGATTGTCACCATATTCTCCACCAGATAGCCTCAAACTCATCACCCTTAAATGGATTCCATTATGCCTAAAACTAGCCTTCTTGTCTTCTTTGATCACAGTAACTGAGCATATTCAAATGGTTTTCTACTCTTACTTTATAAGCAATTCAATTGACTCTCATATCCTCAACAATCTCATCACTAAAGCACTAATTATTAGGACTTCAGAACGAACTAACCTACTCGAGTTTGACTCATTAAAACCTCATTCAAGTTCACTTTGTTGCATAAACGAATCAAAGTTGAACAAATTTTAAAGTTTGTTAATTTTCTAGACTCTTCGAACTTTTAACTCAATAGGCATAAAAGTACTACCAAAAATAAGTAACTCAAGCTCAAATGGTAAACAAGTAAAACTTTAGCATATTTTGAAACTCCTTAAGTTTTCAAAGTAAGTTTAAACAACCTATTTCATTTACAATTCCACCATTACCAAACAACCCAACTTCATGATTATCATGAGAGATTCATGATTATCATAAGAGAGAGAGAGAGAGAGCAAATAAGTCCAAAAAAAATCTGTTCATGAATTCTCAGAACTTCATACAATGGTCACCATGATTAAATGCTTCAATGTTCCAATTTAACCATGAAAGCATAAAAAAAAATCAGTAATTATCAGTACATAACATTGTTGAAGGCTTATCATTGTATCACATTGTCAAAGGCTTCAAATTTTTATTTTTATTTTCATGTTCCTCTATTCATCCAACGCCAAGACCCAAAAAATGATCACAAAATTGGTAAAACAAATTCAATCAGAGACTCATCTTATTTTTGTCAAAATTTCACTTTCTCTTGTCATTGTTCCTCCTCTCATTGCATGCTTTCAAAGCCTGAACTTCTGCAAGAAAAATTAAGCAGAAAATCAATAAATAGTACTCCACCTATATATATATACATATATGTGACAAATTATATCGGTAGTCACTGCATTTTGCTCATTGTGTTATTTTGATCCATACGCTTTCAATTGACTTGATTTTAATCATTAATTTGAGATTCTTTTATTAATTTGATCCAATTAATTACAATCGTTAGCATTTTTTAGACGTAAATTTATAAACTTGCTTGGGTTAACCTTAATCAACTAATGATCATTCTTGATCAAAAATTCTAACCAGCATTATCAATCGGACCAAATTGATACAAAATCTAAAATTAAGTCCAAAATCGAGCTAATTAAAACTGTAGGGAATTTGCCCACATATATATATATATATATATTTATAACTGGAGCGAGGGGGAGAGGAACAGAGGCATACCCATTTGGCAAGATTTCCAATTTCTGTTGGTATTGACTAGACAGTCCTGCAATAGTTTAAGAAATCACATATGGGGGTTTATTTAGGGTTTTTAGAATGAATTCCAAAAATAAATATTTTTACATAGATATAGAGATATAGATACCTGTAAAGACAAGTAGAGAGAAGAACACTCTCTGAGTTGCTTCACAGTCTCATCATCCTCATCTGCATCGCTCTGATGAAGTGGCGGTGGTGGTGGTGACGGCGGCGACGGCGGCGGAGGTGGGAGGGCTGTGATTGGGTTCGGTGGTTGGGAGGAGTCCATGGGGTGTATGGGTTACTTTTGAATGGGCTCCTACTCCTATTTGGCAGGGGGCCGGCCTAATCGCAGAGGCCACCAAGGCCTCGTTTGGCATTGAGATAAAAAAAATGAATAAATTGAACTTTGTTCACTTCATATTTGGCCACTTTCTTATTAAAGGCTTTGTTGGGAAAAGATTTTTTTTTTTTTTTGGGTCTAAAATCCACAAAAAGATTTTTAAGTTAAAATAGTCAAGAAGATAAAATGTCACATTAACTATATAATCATTTCACTTATTCTTTTACAAACATCAAATCCAATTACAACAAAAATCCAACCATCTTCCTAAACACAAATATTTTAGCTTACTAAGCCAAAAAGCCAAATAGCCTACTAAAATAGCCACTTCCCAAACAAGTTTATGTTTCAAGTTTTCCCACTTTATTCCTAAAGATAACTTAGAGCATCACAGTGGAGTTGTTAAGTGGTGTGTTATTTGTTAATATTTTGGCTAGTGAAAGGCTCAAATGATTTTCCAATGGGTTTAAGGGGTGTGTTAGTGTTAGCCATTAGTGTTAGTTGTTTGTTTGTTAACTTCTTGAGCCTTCTAACGATGAGAGAGAGAGAGAGACCTTTGGGAAGTGTAGTGGGGTCGTCTAATGGGACGTTCGGACCCTTGTTGTTTTGTTGCTATTTTGCTGGATTGTTCTTCTGGATTTAGATTTTGGGTTTTGTGGTGAGGAATGTAGTGATGATAGTCAACAGGTGCAACAACAGCAACCAATGAGGAATTTTGGATTGGTGAGGTATCGATCTGTGCTGAGTTCGGTGGTACACAAGACTCAACTCCTCATAATCTATGTGATATTGGGCAAAATTCTTCAACAAATGAAGCTTTCTAACCACAACAATATCAGCAACACAATAATGGTTATTTTATTTTTTGTATATATTCTTAACACACACCATAACACATTCATTGCACCATCACTCAATCTTTAAAATTAACAAACTCTTAACACATCTTAACACACATTTGTGGGCCTCACTTTTATTACTTTTTGTTATATAACACACTTTTACACACTTTTTTAACTATTTCATTGTGGATACTCTTACGTTCAAAATTAGATATAAAATGTTATAATAACCGTCATATAACATAAAAAAAAATATTATTATATTAAAATTTAAGTTTATGTGATAAATGTGAGTTATATATAATAAAATATTTATATATTACGTGACTGTCAATGTATTATTTTTTGTCTAATTTTAAACGGAAATTAGTTTTAGGAGTAAAGTGGAAAAAAAATAAATTAAAACATGAATGGACAAAGGGAAAAAAAATAAAGTTTAAGGATCAAAAAGTGAGAAAGTAGCCACACATAAAGGGGCCAAGGTGTAATTTATCCTAAAAAAATTATATTATTATTATTATTTATTTTTAGTGATTTTTTTTATTAATTTGTGTCAACTTTTTTTTCTTTCTGATTTGTCTAATATAAAATAATTTAGAAAAAATTACAAAAATAAAAAATCAGAGTTTGACATTTATAATAAAATAAATCTTGAATTTTTAATTTTCTTAATTTGAACCCAAAATTTTTAATTTATTTTTAATCTAAACCATTGGTTGCTTATTTTAGTTAAGTAAAATCGAGAGAAAAAAAAAGTATTTTAATTATTAAATTCAACAAAACAGTGTATTTTAAACATTTTATAAATGCCTACATTCGTTGGTTTTACTTAAAAGAAAATAGGTTGATGGTTTAAATTAAAAACAAATCAAAAGATTAGAATTTAAATTGATAAAATTAAAAACTCAAGGTTTATTTTGTTATAATGGTCGAACTCTTAGATTTTTTTTTTTTTTGGTAATTTTCCCAACAATCTAAATTTTTTTTTGAAAAAAAACCTAAAAAAAAATCACTAAAGGCCAAAAACAAAAAAAATGCTAAAAAAAAATCAATTTTTACTTTGGCTCGTCTTTATTGGACTTTTTCAATTTTTTGTTTTTTGTTTTTACTTTTATAATTTGTCTAGTTGAATGGGACTTCAAAATCTGAAAAAATAAAAAATAAAAAATGTTCATTATAAAAAAAAAAATTACTAAAAAAACTAATCCCAAACACCCACTAAAGAAGCAAAAAAGTTAAAAAATCTGCTTTTAATCAACTTTCCAAAATAATCATAAATTGATGAAGGTGGTTTTACATCTACCTCAAACATGTTGGTGGATACCCCACATTTTTTAATTTTAATTTTATTTCTATTACATTGATAAATTGAAAAATTCTATACATACATAAAATTCATACAAAAAATTTCACAAGAATGATACGGTAATACCATTATTGTAAATAAACTTATCTTCAATAGTATTTTATTTTGAAGTGAAAAGCCTACAATTATGAATTATTTTGTTTATATAGTATTACTCATTAAATTATCAAAAGGGACATTCTAAAATTTTATGCTCACTTGTAATCATTACTTTCTTGACTTGGTTGTAAGCTATCTTTAATAGCCACCCCAATCCCCTCTCACCACTTTCTAGTCTTTTTTGTCTCTAATCGCCAACCCCTATTATCTCTTCATCCTTGTTCACTCCTCCCAGCCCCACACTCCTTTGTTTCCACTTCTTACATTTATCCTTTCTTCCTTCTGTGTGTGTGTGTGTGTGTCTCTCTCTCTCTCTCTCTTTCTCTTTCTCTTTAGACTGGGTGGGATTTAGAGTTAGGGTTTGAAGGAAGAATGGGGCAATAAGTAACGAGAAGGAAAGAAGAAGAGCTTGGTGGCTACTTGGAAAATAGTGTAGGCAATAAATAGGATTGGGTTTGAGAAGGATAAAATGGAAAGGTTGGAGATGGCAAATGGTGGATAAGGTTATGGTTGGAATTAATTGGAGTTTTCAAAGAAAATTTTAACAAAATTTAAATTTAAGAATAGTGTGTTCAAAAAAATAGACATGCCCAATCATATTTTTGAGTATATTTAGAAGTGATAAGATTTTACTATTTCCTCTCATAATTTAGGGACATTCCAAACGAAGGATAAGATTCAGTTTTAAGTGTTAAATTTGATTATCAAACACCACCTAAGTAGCATGAATTTAAAAATTTAAATAAGAAAAGTATAACGTAATTATAGAAAAATCTTATGAATTCCCTTCCCTTTTCCTCTATCATGAACTAATTATATCAGACATATTTTCACTTTGTTCACTAATCCAATTTGAGCTTCATACCTACCACATCAAGAGGGGTAGGTTGTTGGTTGGAATATTACTTGAAAAATGTAGTAACATACTTGCCCAAAAAACAAACCTCCAAAAAAAAAAAAAATTAAAACAAAAAGTGAACAAAATAATTTAATGCGCAAACTATTATTAGTATTTGTAAGAATTTTTCCTTAATGTGGCTTATGCATAATTATACTAGATTCATCTCATTAAGTAAGACACATGTACATCAATTAGATGGTGACTAATTATTGATGAATGCACCTATATATACAATGTATAGAAGACTAATGCTAATGCACATTGAATGTGATGGATTCATTATGAATGAATCTTAGAGATGCACATTGAATGTGATGGATTCATTATGAATGAATCTTAGAGATGCACATTGTATCTATTATGAATATGTAAGATACATTAGTCTTATCTAATGAATTCATTAAATATAAAAGATGCATTATGTATCATGAATGTATAAGATACATTAATCTATTTAATGAAGTTCATTGAATGAATGGTTCTTTGATGGGAAGAATATTAGTATAAATAGTGTAAGGTCCCAAATCATACTCTCCATCAAAAACTTAAGTTGTCACCACAAGAAGGCTCCCATCACCTAGAGAGAGAAGTGGTTTGAAGATCTTAGACAAGTAAAGAACTTAAAGATCAAGATCTTCCATTCAAGGTTTCTCTTTCTTAAAGAGGATTTCATACTATCATGGATCAAGGTATGTATTCACTTATTTTGTATATTAGAAATTCATATAGTTTTCATGTATGGAATTAAATCCTTAATGGTTTTTAGTTTATATTCATAAAGTTTTTCTATCAATTGGTATCAGAGCCAATGTTTTCAATTTTGATGCATGAAACGTATTAGTATGAATTTCATTTTATGATGATGTTTGGTGTAACAAGTGCAAAACCTTGATTTACACTTGTCCAATTTTATTTTTATTTTTGGCCAATCTTTTATTCTATTGATATTAAAATAAAAATTAAAAATTATTGAACAAGTGATAATTAAGATAATATTTTATGCACTTATAATGTTTTGTTACACATCTTATGAGTTGAAACATTATTGATCATTAGCGGAGGTTCAACACTATGTATGTTTGAACAACGAGATGATTAGTATAATAAATATAGCAATAAGTTTTTACGCTTATGGTGATAAACTTCTCCGTGCTTTAGTTAATAAAATAAAATAAGAGACATTTGAGTTTTTACGCTTAGCGGTGATAAACTCATACAGTCTTAATTATTATATTATTTTATTTTATATTGTTTATTTTTATTAATAATCTCATTTACTTTTATGAATTGTTAAAATATATTATTATTATTTAGCGGAAGGATAACTTGATTTAAATATCTAACTAATTATGTTTTATAGTTAGATATATTTAACTTGTAGTGTTATTTTTATGAGATGTAAAAAGTAGTTTTCTTGATTATATTATGTAATGGATATTATGTGTTTGACATTGAATCCTACTTCCATTAATAGTTACTTATGCAGTATTGAAGCTTTGAGTGGAACTAATTTTAAGAAATAGAAGGAAAAAATTGGAATTGTTTTGGAAATTATGGATTTAGACTATGCATTAAGAGGCGGCTCCTACAAAGCCTAATGATACAAGTTCTAAGGAACACATGGCTTTATATGAAAAATGGGAGCGCTCTAATAAGCTTAAGTCTAATGATTATGAAAGGCTCAATTCGCTTTGCAATTCAAGGAGCAATTCTGTTTTTGAAAATGCAGTGAGCTATATGAAATCTATTGAAAAACAATTCATTGGAACTTCCAAATCCCTTGCTAGTACTCTCATGATTAAAATGATGACAATGAAATATGATGGTTTGAGTGGTGTTCGTGAACATATTTTAAAGATGAATACATAGCCTCTCAATTAAAGGGAATAGACATGGGAATTTCTGAAGGTTTTCTTGTTCATTTCATCATGACTTCTCTTCCTGCGCAATTTGGTCCTTTTAAGATCAATTATAATCTGAGAAAGATAAATGGAAGATGGCGAGTTAATTGCCATGTGTGTTCAAGAAGAAGAGGCTTAAAATTTGAAAAGCTGATATGGCTCACCTTACCACCTTGGGTCCAACCAAAAAGATTTTCAAGAAAGGAAAAAGTAAGAAGAAGAAGAATACAAATGATGAAACTCACAAGGCTAATGAAGAAAATAAAATTAAGCGCCATTTACGCCGAAAGAAAGGTCACATAAGAAAGAATTTGTCGGGTTTTAAAAGTTGGTTGGACAAGAAAGGTAACACTCAATGCTTTGTGTCTTATGAATCCTTTTTGGTAGATGTTCCACAAATTCTTGGTGGATTGACCTGAGTGCAATTATTCACATAACAAATTCTATCTGAGGATACCTTACAAGTCGGAAACTAAATAAAGGAGAGCGAACCATTACGGTTGGGAATGGAATAGAAGTGAATGAGGCTATTGGCACCCTCCGTCTAATTTTAGACTCTGGTTTCATTTTAGATTTAGTATACAGTTTATGTTCCTATTTTTACTAGAAACCTAATTTACATTTCACAACTTGATTCTGTGGTTATGAATTTAAGTTTGGAAATAATAGAGTCTCTTTATTTCACAATTCTCATATGATTGGTTACGGTACTTTAGATGGTAATCTTTATTCATTGAATTTAGATTCCACTTATGCACAATCTCTTTTATCCTTTAATGTCAGCGACTTGGTAAATAAAAAGAAAGCGAGTGAATGAAAATTCATCCATGTTGTGGCATAAGCGCTTGGGCCACATATCAAGAGAAAGGATGGAGCGTCTTATTAAAGATGGAATTTTAAGTTCACTTGATTTTTACGATTTTAGCACTTGTGTGAATTGCATTAAAGGAAAATATACAAAGACAAAAGAAAAAGGGTGCTACTAGGACTCTTGAATTATTGACACAATTCATCTTGATATATGTAGTCCTTTCTTGTCCCAACTATTTACGGACATAAATATTTTATTACTTTTATTGATGACTTTTCTAGGTATACTTATGTGTATCTTATTAAGTGAAAAATCAAAAGCCTTTGGATAAGTTCAAACTCTATAAAGTTGAAGTTGAAAATCAACAGACAGACGGATTAAAAGTGTAAGATCTGATAGAGGTGGTGAATATTATGGTAGATTCACTAAGTCGGTTCAAAATCCAAGTGCTTTTGCTTTATTTTTGGCTGAGAATGGTATTGTTGCTAACTACACAATGCCTGGTACACCTGAGCAAAATGGTGTGGTGACGGCAAAAAGTACTCTTTTGGACATGATGAGAAGCATGATAAGTAACTCTTCTTTGCCAGATTACTTGTGGGGTGAAGTTTTAAAAACTGCTGTACATGTTCTTAATAGGGTTCCTAGTAAGGCTGTGCCTGTAACTCCTTATGAGTTGTGGGTTAGTAGGAGACCTAATTTGAATTATTTACATGTATGGGGTTGTCTTTCTTTGAAGCAAAATTTTCAACCCACAAATAAAGAAATTAGACCCTAGAACTATAAGTTGTTTTTCATTGGATATCTGAGAGATCAAAGGGTTTTAGATTCTATTGTCCCACTCATAGCACTAGAATTGTTGAAACTAGAAATGCCGTGTTCTTAGAGGATGAAAACATTAGTGGGAGTATGAATCTCAAAAATATTTCTTGGAGGAAAATTGTGATTTCGCCTTCACGATTATCGAAAATGTTGTACCTAAACCTATTGGTACACAAGAGATTTCTCACATTGAAAAAGAAGTTGTCGATTCTTGAGAACAACCTTTACTTGAGATCACAAAGAGAAAAGAAACCGGCCATATCGGATGACTATGAGGTTTACCTAAATGAGTGTGATATTGGCTTAGAGAATGATCTGTTTCTTATGCCCAAGCAATGAAAAATGGAAATACAACTCAATGGTTAAATACCATGAAAGATGAGTTAAAATCCATGAAAGACAACAATATGCGGGATCTTGTAGAATTGCCTAAGGAGCCAAAACTGTTGGATGCAAATGGGTTTTTAAAACCAAGCGTGATCCTAAAGGCAATGTCGAGCGATACAAGGCGGATTAGTTGCTAAAGGATACACTCAAAAGAAGGGATAGACTATAAGGAAACTTATTCTCTGTTTTTAATAAAGATTTCTTGAGAATAGTCATGGCCTTAGTAGCTCATTATGATTTAGAGTTACATCAAATGGACGTTAAAACAGCCTTTTTGAATGGTGACTTGCATGAAGTGGTCTACATAGACCAACCTGAAGGTTTTCAAGATGAAAGTAAGGAAAATATGGTTTGTAGGCTTAAGAAGTCCATATATGGTCTAAAGTAGGCATCTCGACAATGGTATCTTAAATTTCATGAAGTTCTCACCAAATTTGATTTTAAGGATAATGTAGTTGATCAATGTGTCTACCTTAAAATCGATTAGAACAATGTCTGCATTATAGTTTTGTATGTTGATGATATATTGCTTGCTAGCAATAATTTGGGAATGATACATGAGACAAAGAAATTCCTTACGAGAAATTTTGAAATGAAAGATCTTGGTGAAGCCTCTTTTGTCATTGGGATAGAAATTCACCGAGATAGGTCTCGTGGTATTTTAGGATTGTCCTAAAGAGCCTATATCGAAAATGTTCTTAAAAGGTACAATATCTTGAAGCTGTTCAAGTAGTGTTGCCCCTATAGTTAAGGGTGATAAATTTAGTGAATTTTAGTGTCCCAAAAATAATTTAGAAAGGAAACAAATGAAAGAAATTCCTTATGCCTTTGCAGTTGGGAGCATTATGTATGCTCAAGTTTGTACACGTTCTGACATAGCATTTGTAGTTGGTATCTTTGGGTCGATACCAAAGCAATCCGGACTTGATCATTGGAAGCGATTAAGAAAGTGTTGCGATATTTACAAGGCACTAAGGATTACATGCTCACTTATCAAAAAACGAGCAGGTCTTGAAGTGGTTGGTTATTCAGATGCTGATTTTGCTGGATGTAAAGACACTCGAAAGTCCACTTCGAGGTACATTTTTATACTTGCGAATGGACCCATTTCATGCAAGAGTCATAAGCAAACTCTGACAGCTTCTTCCACTATGGAGGCAGAGTTTATAGCATGTTATGAAGCCACATGTCATGCAGTATGGCTAAAGTATTTCATATCTGGATCACAACTAGTCGATTCAATTTCAAAGCCCTTCTGATTCTTGTGATAATGATCTTTCTGTATGCGGTTCTCCAATAATAACAAAACTTCAGGAGGATCAAAGCATATTGATATCAAGCATCTAGTTGTTAAAGATAGGGTCCTGAATCAGACTGTTTCCATCTCTCATATTGGTACTACACTCATGTTAGCAGATTCTTTAACTAAAGGTCTCACACCTAAGCTCTTTCAAGAACATGTTGCGGCATGGGCTTAGTAGAAAGTTTATCATGTTTAGATTTGAAATGAGTGTATTATGTTAAGTGATAGATGTTATGTTATAATCATCTTACATTAATAATGATTATGTTTGTTGTTTTCATTCTTCATACTTGTGCACAATTTAGAAGAAGATGTAAACAACGGGACGATTATAGATGAATTAGCATTAATCACCATTATGTTGCTAATATCATCTACGTGTTTTAAGATTCACTTATTCATGTTGATGGAAAATATTAACACTATAACCATTATGCAGTCTTGATCAATGTGTAAATCATGACTACAATGATTTGGTGCTAATAATTTCATTGAATAGAATCTAATGGTGATGGTGCAATCTTCTAGTGGGAGAGCGTTGGCCATATTATGATAATCTAGTGGCGTAATATAATCATGCACGCCAACTGGGAGATTGTAAGAATTTTTCCTTAATGTGGCTTATGCATAATTATACTAGATTCATCTCATTAAGTAAGACACATGTACATCAATTAGATGGTGACTAATTATTGATGAATGCACCTATATATACAATGTATAGAAGACTAATGCTAATGCACATTGAATGTGATGGATTCATTATGAATGAATCTTAGAGATGCACATTGAATGTGATGGATTCATTATGAATGAATCTTAGAGATGCACATTGTATCTATTATGAATATGTAAGATACATTAGTCTTATCTAATGAATTCATTAAATATAAAAGATACATTATGTATCATGAATATATAAGATACATTAATCTATTTAATGAAGTTCATTGAATGAATGGTTCTTTGATGGGAAGAATATTAGTATAAATAGTGTAAGGTCCCAAATCATACTCTCCATCAAAAACTTAAGTTGTCACCACAAGAGGCTCCATCGCCTAGAGAGAAGTGGTTTGAAGATCTTAGACAAGTCAAGAACTTAAAGATCAAGATCTTCCATTCAAGGTTTCTCTTTCTTAAAGAGGATTTCATACTATCATAGATCAAGGTATGTATTCACTTATTTTGTATATTAGAAATTCATATAGTTTTCATGTATGGAATTGAATCATAATGGTTTTTAGTTTATGTTCCGCAAAGTTTTTCTATCAGTATTATGTTAGAAATAATATTTTTTTTAGTTCAAAAAATAATTTTTATTTGTCACATTTGTAATATGATACAAAGGTGGATTCATATAAAATAATAATGAGATCATTGTCCAAATAAACTAATTGAGTATTAATATATATATTTTTTTGATTTCATTGAGTATTAATATTTATTATGTCGAAAACAATATTTTCATATATTTGAAAATAAATTATATGCTACATTTGTGATTTGATATGACAATCTATCCCTATCAAGTAATAATCGATCCTATCCATATTTACTACATGAAGATTCATTTTATACCTACTAGATTGGTATATAATAATTAATCCTTATCTCTTTTAGTTGACTTGTAACAAATTTTAAATAGAATATATTAGAATATTAACAAAAATATCATTTTTATTATTTGAATAGTGTTGGATTGAAAGTCTCTCCTATTTGTTGTCGTTGAAATCTCCTCCAAGAGATGGGATTCAATATCTAAATAAATTTGAAGGAGAGTGATTTAATTATTCGGTAGTTGAGATCCTTGAATAAATTATTTAATTTATTTGTCTAGATAGTTAAGACTGTAAATGGCGAATTAACTATCTTGGTCTCGATAGTTGAGACTTCTAAATGAGTGACTTCACTAGTAATTAAAAGCTATTGAATGGCGATTTAATTGTCTCAATAGTAGAGATTCTTGAATGGCGACTTAAGCATCACGAAAATTTAGATAATTGTCCCAATAGTTGAGACTTGAATGAGAAACTTAATTGTCTCAACAAAATCCTTTCATTCTTTAAGTTAAAATTATAATATAATGTTCTTATCTTGCTAAAAGCTCAATTTGTTTAGGATGAAATAAGTAAAAAGTAAGGTAAAGAGAAAAAAATTAACCTTTATGAATTTGATTGGCTTGAAAGTGGTGAAAAGTATAAGAAAATAAATTTTCTTATACAACCGATATTAACATTGCAACTAATTTTTAATTTCTTCCAAAAAAAAACAAATAATTACAAGAAAAATTGAATATGTAAGTTATTTATAACAAAATTTTAAAATTTTTCTTACAAATTTTATCTTCATCAAATACTTGCAATGAAATTTTTTTTTTTCTTTTATTTCATTTTCTTTCACTTACAATAAATTTTTGTTTATAATTAAATGGAACCTAAAAAATAGGACCTAAATTAGAAGGGAGAGACAACTAAATTTGATTATGTTTTGAATAGTTTATGCATGCTTAGTTATTTATATGAATGATATCTAAATCTGATTTAGCTTTTCAATCATCAATAATTAATTAGAAAAATAATAATCATAAAGAATAATTAATAACTTTGTTTCTAAAACCCAAAATGTTCAATTTTAGCCGCAATTTCCATCTATACCCCCTCTTCATACATAGAGAGAACTCTTGGACCCCACTTAACAAACATATATACAATATTACATGTTTGGTTAACATGCATAAATATAAAAAAAATAAAATTCATTGGAGAGATGATTAGGGAAAATAACTAATAAATGACTAATGAAATACAATGAGAATTTTTATTTACAGATGTGTTTTTTATATAAACTTTTGATTTATAAATAGTTTTCCTTAATAAGTTGGTTATCTAAAATCCAAATGTGCAATATGTTGGAACAATCTTCTGTGTAAATAAAATAAGGGATTGTTTGGGGTGTTCTAAATAAGTGCACTTTTTGAGTTTTTAGACTAAAAGTTGAGGAAAAAAATATGATTGTTTGGGTTAATTTTTTAACTTTTTATGAAAAAATGTGTATCAAAATATTGTATAAATTAGTGTGTCGTTAGAGTGTAGGAGAAGATTAGAGGGTGACTTATGCGGTGTCATATGCGCAAAGTGAAATAGATGGTAAGAAGTATTTTCTATTTTTGGGCATTACCTTGGCGGTGCTATTAAACTAATGGGGCCATCACGGGTCCCGTTTTGATAATCTGAACCATTCAATGTAGACCTTGTCAAGTACTACATATGCGTAAAAATTACGTTAATCGGATATCGATAGCTATCGATCGATTTTTTCCAACCATTAATTATAACATCTTTATTTTTTTATACAAGCGGATTTGATCATGTAGTTATCGATATCCGATCAATGTGATTTTTACAAGGATATAGTACTCGGCGAGTTCTACGCATTCAGCGGTTTAGATTATCAAAAGCGGGATCGTGATGGGTCCCCGCGAAAACGACAATGTGGTAAAATTGCACCCAAGCTGCAACTTTTGTCACACAACCTTAACAGATCTGATTTACGATTGATGTGTTGGAAAATAGTGATAAAATTATATTTTTTTTGGTAAATAGTGATAACATTTTAACTTTTGAGTAACTTTTAACTTTTGAGTAACTTTGTGACATGTCAAACTTGGCCTAAATTGAAACAAAACCAAACAAATAAATAAATAACATCTTGAATTTATTCTTGAAGAATTAAAAATAAAGACCAAGTCAGTGTGTGACACTCTGTCATATCTGATTCGCTCGCTTGTACTTATGGACTAATGGCGTCTATCTCCCGAGGATACAATGATCTTCACAAATTTGTAGTAGCACTCTACACAAATTTATGCAAACTAGAACCTTGTGTTCTATACTCTCTTTGATTTTCCTTAAAAAAAAACTAATATGAAGATAAAAATGCAAAGGAACAAAATGAATTTGCAAATGAAAATTTCATATTGTTTTTAGGATATCGAACCTCTTGGATCGGATCTGAATTTATAGGCAAAGAAATCATCCTTGAGTCTTTGTGAGGAACCGAGCAGTATGAATCTGTTTGAGCAGGTATAATTCAAAATTCAAGCAGATCTACAACTGTTTGAGCAGTTTACGCTAGGCGAGTTAAATCTGGCTAACTGGCGATTTTAGAAGTTAAATAATTGAAAAACAGTTTTAATCTATTTTGAGGAATTTTGGACATAAGGAAATAAAATTAGACAGAAAATTAATTCAATTTTTGGCACAAACTTTGAATTTAATTTCATTTAAAATTCAAATAAATTTTGTCCAAAAAATTAATATTAGAACCGACCCGACCCACAACCCACACCCATGCGGTACGCTCGGCCGACAAGCGGCGGTGGCGCCTGCAGTGTGTGGTGGTTTGGGCTAAGGTTCACTTTGTCTATAACTCATTCCTTCTACAAACTTGGGGTCTTGGGACCAAACACAAGTGTTTTAGTCTAGAGCTTATATACACAAAAAGCTCTCTTAAAGTTTCAATGTGGGACAACCCATTTCAAAAGAAACCCACATTTACTTCTTTAAATTGTCCATTCCTCGAACGAAAATGACGTCAAGTTCCCATTCACTGATAAATGGTTTTGACGAACCGTCTTCATCGTGTGACTTGCCATGCAGCAAGGAACACATCACCTTCGGACCCACCCCAAAAGACGTTTGGGGCCCACTCCATTTTGGGCTCAAAGTTGGCCCAAAATAAGCCTTATAAACCAAATTTTCCAACAATCCCTACTGCGAATGGAATTTGGCGGAGAAAATTCAACAACATGATCTTATTATAGAGAGTACATAAATTGGAAATATTACGCAAATGATAGGTAGCTTTTGGCTTTGAACCTTTCCTTGTGAGACACTATCGGATTGACTAGCTAACCGGTGAATATGATATCTTGAAGCTGTTTAGCCGTTTGTGTAAACCAAGACAATAGAACTCACCGATATATCCCAGAACAGAGTTTAGTTCTCACTATTGTGTTCATTTTGGCCTTGAACAACCTAGTTTATCACGAGTGCTCTAGAGAATTGTAGCCTTTCACAAGTCTAATAGACCCGCCCCAAGTCCCACTCACATAGGTGATTCTTATGAACAGTATCCTGTCATACTACACTAGGTTTACCTAGATATAATAATCATTAAAAATTCTATTTAATCTAAAACGCTGCAATCATCACTTATTTCATCCTAGAAATGGGTAGGAGTTGGACTCCCCAGTTATCATACGAGTCATTCACAACTTCGGTTGTCCCGTTGAACCTAGATCTTGGGATCTCCAATCAACTAGGTTGGGTTGTCGTTATGGTAACCTTTATTTAATAGGCTTTAGTCCCATTCCCCTCGATGAGTTTTCAACTAACACTCTTGCTAACCCTTTGGTTAGTGGATCCGTTATGTTGTCTTTAGACTTCACATATTCAATGGAAATAATTCTATTAGAGAGTAGTTGTCTTACGGTATTATGTCGACGACGAATGTGTCGCGACTTACCATTATACATATGACTCTGTGCTCTACATATTGCTGATTGACTATCGCAATGTATGCATATAGCAGACACCAGTTTTGGCCATATTGGAATATCTTCAAGGAAGCGGCAAAGCCATTCTACTTATTTCCCAGCTTTGTCTAAAGCTATGAATTCTGATTCCATAGTAGACCTAGCTTTGCAAGTCTCTTTGGAAGATTTCCAAGATACAGCCGCCCCACCGAGAGTAAAGACATACCCACTGGCAGACTTTGAGTCTCTAGTATTCGATATCCAATTTGCATCACAGTATCCTTCAAGTACTACTGGATATCTAGTATAATTAAGCTCAATGTTACGAGTAAATCAGAGATATCTAAGAACCTTTATAATTGCTTTCCAGTGTTTTACTCCTGGATTACTCGTACATCTACTTAATTGACTTACTGCATAAGCAATATGCGGGTGAGTGCAGTTCATCAAGTACATTAAGTTCCCAATAATTTTGGCATACTCTAATTGAGAAATACTTTCTTGTACATTCTTAGATAGAAACAAATTAATATCTCTGTATTCTAGCAAGATGATCATCATCTTTGGTGAATTTGTCAAGTATTTTCTCAATGTAATGAGATTGTGACAAAGCATAACTTTCGATGTTTTGGTAATTTTTCATACCAAGAATTACATCGATAATGCCCATGTCCTTCATGTCAAAATGTTTATTCAACATTTTCTTGGTAGTTTTAATCATATCATTATTACTACCTATGATGAGCATATCATCTACATAAAGACATACAATGACATAACATTTATGCGTATTTTTAATATAAATACATTTGTCACACTCATTAATTTTGAATCCATTTGACATCATTACTTTGTCAAATTTCTCATGCCATTGCTTTGGTGCTTGTTTTAGATCATATAATGATTTAACCAATTTACACACTTTCTTTTCTTTTCCTAGAACAGAAAAATCTTCTGGTTATTTCATGTAAATTTCTTCATTTAACTCACCGTTTAAGAAAGTGGTTTTCACATCTATTTGATGAATTTCTAAGCTGTATAAAGATACGATGGCAATTATCATTCTAATGGATGTTATTCTAGTAACGGTGAGTATGTGTCAAAGTAATCTAGACCTTCTTTTTGTTTAAATCTTTTGACCATAAGTCTTGCCTTGTATTTGTCAATTGATCCATCCACTTTCATTTTCTTTTGAAAATCCACTTGTACCCAAGAGGTTTACAACTTTGGCAAATTCACCAATTCCCAAGTGTGATTTTGCAAGATGGATTCAACTTCACTATTGTGACTTCTTTCCATAAAGGAGCTTGAGCTGGACATAGCCTCTTTAAAAGTTAAATGCTCATTTTCTAACAAATATGTTAGAAAATCTGGACCAAAAGATTTTGAAGTTCTATGCACGTTTACTATACCTAGGTTCCTTTTCCTCATTTTGATCTAACTCTTGTTCTTGATCATGTTCTTGATCTGACTAATGCTGACATCATGAGATCTTTCATTGTTACTAGTCTCTTGGCGATCTTATTTGGAAATATATGTTCAAGAAAGATGCATTAGAGATTCAATAATAGTATTTACATGCATTTCGGAATGTTCTGATTTGTAAATCAAAAACCGATATGCACTATTATTCTTGGCATAACCAATGAAAATGCAATCAATGGTCTTAGGACCTATCTTAGTCTTTTTAGGACTAGAAATAGTCACTTTAGCCAAACACCCCCAAACTTTTAAGTATTTGTAGGATAGTACTCTTCCATGCCACAATTCATAAGGTGCTTGATTCATTTTCTTTCGGGGTACTTTATTTAAAATATAATTTTCAGAAAGTATTGCTTCCCCCAAGTTACGAGGTAATCGAGAACTTATTAGCGTGGCATTCATCATTTCTTTTAAAATCCTATTTTTCCTTTCGGCAATTTCATTTCTTTGAGATAAGTAAGCGGTGGTTTGATGAATTATTCCATGTTCTTTACAAAATTCACCAAAAGGTGATTCATATTCACCACCTCTATCACTTTTTAGTTTTTGATTTTTCTTACCAAGTTGATTTTCAACTTCATTCTTATATTGAATGAAAGTTTTCAAAGCTTCATCCTTTGTTGAATTAAATAAACATAACTATATCTAGTATAGTTATCTATAAAAGTGATAAAATATTTTTTCCACCTACGGTTTGAATTGATTTAAAATCATAAATGTCACTATGAATTAATTTAAGTAGTTAGTATTTCTTTCAATTGAATGAAAAGGAGTCTTGAATAATTTTGCCCAGCATAAATTTCACATTTATGATTTGAATCAATGTCTAATTTAAATAAACATTCCATATTAATTAATCTACATAAAGATCCATAATTAACATGTCCTAGTCTACCATACCATAAATTTGAAGACTCAAGCAAGTAAGAAGAAGATGTATTTTTATTAATAGCCATCAATTCTAAATTATAAAACAAAATTAAATTAGAATTTATATTTCACAGAAAATTAAACCAAATTCTGAAATTAAATTTTGTAAAAACAAAAGAAACAAGATATGTATCTTTTATTTTTCAATTAATTTGGAAATAAAATAAAATTTTATTTAACCAAATTAATTTCACACATAAAATTAAATTTCTGTAATACTTCAATAATTAAAACACTAAATAGAATTTTAATTAATGAACACTCAGAAATAATTTATGAAAACCAAAATTAATTTCTGAAAAAATTCCATAAATAAATATTCTGAATTGTTAATGATACCAGTATATTACTACTAGTTGTCAAAGAAAATAGACAGTATATTACTACCATCTGTCAAATAGTATATAATCACTATTTGTTTTTTCAACCAGAATATTATTTTGTAAATCCACAGAAAATAATTTTTATAAACAAATGAAGATAAAGGGAAACAAATGAAAAATTCTATAAATAGAATAATTCGGCTCTGTCTTAAGATTGTTGGAACAATCTTCTGTGTAAATAAAATAAATTAAGACAAAATCAAACAAATAAATAAATAACGTACCGAATTTATTTACTAAACCGAATTAAAAAATAAGAGACCAAGTCGAGTGTATGACACTCTATCTTTAAGACAAATTTACCCCGCTTCGGTGCTTATGAACTAATGACGTCTATTTTCCAGGATACAATGATTTTCACAAATTTGTAGTAGCACTCCATACAAATTTGTACGGCGAACTAGAACCTTGTGTTCTATACTCTCCTTGATTTTCCTTAAAAAAAACTAATATGAAGATAAAAGATGCAAAGGAACAAAATGGACTGTAAATGAAAATTTCAGACTATTTTTTCGGATGTTGTCACGACCCAAACCCGCCTAGCAGGTTTAGCACATGCTTAGGCGATGTCAAGTGGATTACCAAAGGCCTCTGAATAGATTAGCAAATAATAAATTTGTGGAAGCAATAATACAAAATAGACAAGGTCCAATGAGCTGTGATAGCGTGCATGGGGCGAGAACATTTTAAAACTTATTTATATGTACAAAAACATGCGATTCGGATACACAATATTTACATAATATTTCTGAGGTGAACTTCCCAAGATCAGACAACGATTGCAAATACAAAGACTAGCATGATATACAAAAAGCAGTCATGGCATTAGATTTGATCGGAACCTCTTGGGAGGCACAATGGTTGGTGACAAAAAGCGAAACGAAGGCCATCAACTCGTACGATCGTATGTCAGCTCACCTACATACATAATATAAGCGGTGAGTGAAAGCCTAGTGAATAATAACATAGTAAAGGAGTTTTAATGAATGAGTCCGTACAGAATCAGAAATCATATTCCAATTACATATCAAATTCATAATTTGTCCAGATCATATACAGAAATCATAAGTCATGTTCAATCATACATAGTCTATCCGTTAGCGCTAACAGATTAATTATAAAGCATCTTAGACCATACTTGTCGGTTCCATAGAGGAACCTCATTTGAGTGAGATAACTTGTCGATTAAGTAAAGGAACCTCGATAGAACTTGTGAACTTGTCGGTTTGATTAGGAACCTCAGCAAGACACGCAGATAACTGTTAGTTCCATGAAGGAACCTCAGGACCGTCTGAAGGCAATTTCACATGATGCTAAGGATGTCACGAATACATAATGGAAATTGGACAATCATTCATTATATAGAACATGTTATTTCAGAAAACAAATCTTATTTTATCACACAGAAAATAACTACGGTTGAACATAACTTTACTAAGTTATTACTCACAGTTGGCCTTGAAACAGACAGACGAAGTAGACTTGGTCAAACAATTCGTAGCACGTGACCTACACAATATATAACAAATAAGCGCTTGAAGCTGCGTTCTAAGTGTACAAAACTTACGCCGTTAGCTCTTGAGTGTGTTTCTAACCTTTAATCCTCGTTAAGAGTCTTAAACATGGCCTAGGAATGCTTAGGATGGAATGAGGATGCAGAATGCATTTAAGACACTTTTCAAAATTTTGCTAAAATAGGGGTCTCGCTCGAGCGTGGCTTTCTTCGCTCGAGCGGACATGCAGACAAAAGGTAAACGCTCGAGCGTGTATTACTTCACTCCGGCGGACTGTAAACTATAAAAAAAGTACTGGATGCATGTAATTTACGCTCAATGGGCGTTCAATACCCCTTTCGGCGTGAGACACAAGTCCTCGCTTCGGCGTGCATTACCTGCTTTCGGCGGATTGTAAACATGTGAAAAGAAATCTTGGGACACCGCATTTCACGCTCGGCGTTACTTTACCGCTCGGCGGACTATCGAACTTAGTGTGTGCAGCTCGGCGTGGAGTTCCCCACTCGGCGTGAGTCCAAATCTAGAATTCGATTTGAACCTCAAGCTCAAAACTCAACTTTTAAAGCATCCATTTCGATCCTTTTGGGCTAATTTTACGGAAACTCTTGTAAATTCATAGTATAAGGTGTTTCAAAGATCAATTTGTAAAATCAAAAGTCCAAGGTGAGTCAATTGAACCAATTTCAAATAAAATTTCAAGAACAAAAACTTA